>UWZB01000077.1:36877-80139 GCA_900536885.1 Peniophora sp. CBMAI 1063
GCCACAACGAATATACAAACTGACCATCAAATAACCAGCCGCGAAGCCGGGCAATTTCGAGCCTTCTTTGGTGCGACACGAGATGGGCCGACCGTATCCAGCACACGCTCGACAGACAGCCCAGATGGCCATGAGCAGACCGTGACGGCGAACGACGATGAAATTGAATTACCCGCGCGCGCGCTTGGTCCGTCCGCGGCGGTCGGCGAGCCTGCGAGCCGCGACGTGGGGACCGAGTCTCCTGAACGTCCATCATCGCCGGCGGATATCTCTGCAGACGTACACCGTTTCGTGGAGGGAGCACTCGATGACACTCGAGAGCGTGAGGCTGCAGAGGAGAATGATGAATATGATGGTTTCTTATCGGACCTCGATGATGAGGACGATGTGGGGAACTTCGGTGCAGTTCAAGAAGCAGACGAATGGTATGCGAGGAAATTCGCCGACGCACCTGTTCAGCTCTCCGTACGCTCGCGCTCGCGCTCCCGGTCGCCTTCATCGCATGGAAGCTCGTCGTCGAGCTCTTCACCATCCTCACGTGCATCGTCTCCCGCCGCATCGAATCGAAGCAGTGACCGCGCACGAGCTCCCTCCCTATCGCCAGCTCCCCAGTCTGGCTTGCCCGATGCTGAGGTAGCCGATGCTGATGTCGCTCTCGAACCAGTTCGGCGAAAGCGGCGAAAGTTGGAGGTGCCGGCGCGAGTGGCTCGAGAAAGGCGGAAGGCAGCCGCACGCGCGGCGCTCGAGGCTGCTCTCAAAGACCTGAAGAAGCTTCTCAAGTCTCGGAAGAAGGTTCTCGTCGGTGGCCACAATAGCCTGCAATCTTACCGCGCTCACGCCATCCGGACATGTCTGCATCTGATGCTGAGAAAGAAGCAGCGAATGATTGAGGCCTCAGTCACGGCGGCGTTGGCGAACGAGTTCTCGGAGAGTTGGGGTGCTCGTATGGTCCGTCTGTGGACACGCGTATGGGTGGTTGATCGTCTGCTTCCTGATTCGGACCGTGGCCGGCATGCGAAGATATTCTCTCTGCTTACCGATCCAATCGCTCGTGCTGCAATCAGCTCGTACCTTCGCTCACACAAGTGGACAGTGCGTAACCCGACAAAGCTTCAGAAGCTCCTGCGCAAAGAGCTTGCACCCGAAGATGCTGCCGAGTATACCCGAGATATCATCTCGGAGGACATCCCGCTCGGTCTCAAGGATTACATCGACAACACACTCTTACCTCGCATGCGTGTCAAGCCAGGGCGAATCGGCATCTCTGTGTCAGCCGTACGTCGCCTCATGGAAGCTGAGGGCTTTGCATACACGATGCACAAGAAGGCTGTTTATTACGATGGCCACGAACGCCCCGATGTTGTCGCAGATCGCAACGAGCGCTTCCTGCCGGCCATGCAGGCTTATCGCCACCGCATTCGCCGCTTTAAGATTGGAGAAGTTGATGTCGAAGAGATGCTCGAGGTGCCTCTGGAAGGAGAATGTCGCCTGGTGCTTGTTGCGCATGATGAGATGACAGCTCAGGCCCACGACGGGCTTCGATACAGCTGGATTCTCGAAGGCGAGCAGCCATTGAAGAAGAAGGGTGCCGGGCGGGGTATACATCAGAGCGATTTCATCTGTTCGACTGTCGGTTGGTTGAAGGAGGCGAGTGTCACCCTCGAATACGGCAAGAATCACGATGGCTTCTGGAACGGTAAACTCTTCGTCGAACAGGTACATTTTATCAACTGCCACTGCTATATTTGTATACTGATATGATTACAGCTCAAGACAAAGTTCTTCCCTGCCTTCGAGAAGGCTCACCCGGGCTGCAAGGCTCTTATCCTCGTTGATAACTCCCAAGGCCACTCTGCATATGCAGATGACGCTTTGCGAGTCTCCGAGATGAACCTCGGTCCCGGTGGGAAGCAGCCACGTATGCGTGACGGCTGGTATGTCGACGCGAACGGCACACGCGTCGCACAGACCATGCTTCTGCCAGCTGATTATCACGACGATAAACTCGCGGGCGGACCGCGTGGCATGGAGAGCGTTCTCCGTGAGCGCGGGCTCTGGCCACGCGGGGGATTGCGCAGGATCTGCGACAAGAAGCGACACGGTGGTTGTTCCGAGGACGAAAACAAACACTGTTGTGCAACCCGTGCCCTCTCGTTGCAGCCCGACTTCTTGGAACAGAGGTCTTTGGTCGAAGAGGTGATCCATGCTGCTGGTGAGTGTCAGTTCCCCCAATTTTGTTTCGTGTTCTGACACTTGACAGGTCATTTCTGCATCTTCCTCCCGAAGTACCATTGTGAAATTAATTTCATTGAGTACTTCTGGGGGGCCGTCAAGCGCTACCTTCGCGAGCACTGTGACTATGAGTTTGAGACCCTTCGGCAGAATATGCCGAAGGCCCTCGAGTCCGTTCCGCTCGAGCTCATTCGTAAATTCGAACATCGTGCATGGCGATTCATTGATGCCTATGCAGAGGGTCTCGGTGCGAAGGATGCTCTCAAGAAGGTGAAGGAGCACAGCTCGCGCCGTTACAAGTCTCACCGTCGTATTCCGGAGGGTCTCGCACAAGCAATGGACACTTGATTATATTTAATAATATTTAAATGAATAAAATAATATTTTCTAACGTAAGACGCAAAATCGGGGGTCGTCAATCCTTCAAACCTATAGGATCGACTATCCCTCTGGACAATTTACTCTCCTCGTCAAAAGGAGTCGATTCCGAGCTTCTCGGGTGATTCTGTCAGAAGCTCCGGTGGCCCTATACCTTGTTCGGAGGTAGCGGCCTTTAGTCGAAGCGCACCATAGGCGTCAAAGAAGGCAACCAGTCGCCCACAAAATGCGGAAGAGGCAACTGAGAAGTCACTTCGCGCCTGGTTTCGGCTCTACGCGTATGCGGAGTACGAGTAAGAGCACAAGTCCTATACAAGTGAACAATGTCATCGTCCAGCGACGTTTGGTCGCCGGTGTATGGCCCCAGCCGAACTCTACAAACGATCTCTTGAGCGGCCGGTGACCATAGCCAGACTTTCCAGCCGTGGCGCTCAAGTTCCGAGGTCTCGCTGCGACTCTATCACTGTGCCACATTCACAACGTCTGGAGCGTCGGCTTAGTGTGCATGCAAGCTCATGGTTGTCATTCAGCGCACTCGGGCAACGGCAGCATAGAGCTTGCCGTGGCCCCATCCGCACGACATTCTGAGGACGTGGCAAAGTTGAAGCAGCACGAATACACATAACACATACGGGATGACAACAGGATAAAGAGTGACGCCGCGATCCATGGAACACATACTGATACATAGAGCACGTACATTAGCTTCCAAATGTCTTCCTCAGACACTCTCATTCACGCGCAGGATCAATCGTCGTACCCTGGGGGCGCATCCATCGGTGTACTGGAGCCTCCTGGGCGCCCGGATGCTACTCCGAGTGTGGACGGACTTGCGTATGCAGCTGTGGCCCATCAGCACACCTTGTTCGCCTCCATCACAATAGATGTTAGGACGTACGTAAGCTCTCCTGCTCCTCTTGCATCTGACGCTTCATGTAGATCGCGCGCTCGCGGGTCTTCTCCAGAACGCTAACGAACTGGAACAGAGGTCCGCCCTTGCTCCGTAGCTCGAGACGTGTTCCGTCGCTGAGTCCACCCTCGGGCGAGGGGCGTACATCAATACTCAAATAGTTCGCACCCAGCATTGGCTGTTCGAACTTTGTGGCCAGGATGGACGTGAGGGGGATCGAGAGCGATTGAAGAGGTGCGGTGGTCGATAGGTTCTTCGAGACGAATACGAGCTACGCAAGCTTGAGATCGTAGAAGAGAAGCCAAAGTGTAGAATCATACTCTTTGGTCGGTCAGATACGCACGGCCTTCTTCTTTCAGTTTCTTCGATCCTCCAGAGCCGCCCGCAGAAGCAGTGCCGGAAGGGGGTGCATCAGGGATGGAGACCGTTAGCTCGGCGCCAGAATCGATCGTCAGAACTGTGCTTTCCCTCGGAAGCGGTACGGGTGCCCCGTCGGGACCAAGCATGGCCCAGTTGAGCGCCATGACAGAGAGTGTTGTGGTGGTCGGTGATTAAGGTGAGCGCCATTGTGGCGACGCCGGGTAACAAGGCTTCTCTTGCGTATGATGTATAACAGGATATACAAGGTAAATTAGCGTAATTATCATGGCTACCTGGCGCAATGGTAGCGCGTTTGGCTTCGATTGCCTAAAATATCCTACCAAAAGGCTGCAGGTTCGAGTCCTGCGGTGGTCACTTTTTTGCCTTTCTCCTGTGCCATGAACCCACGTGGGAGCGTGGTTGAGTTCCAAACGCGCTCACGCGCCAGAATCCCGAAGCTGTTGAGACGCGCCTTCGTTGGGTTCCTGCCACTTTTCTCTCGAACCACCACCGTCTCCTGCCCTCGCGCGGTCGCGCATGGCGCTCGTCTTTGCTCAGTCATCCTCCAACCCGCTCGATGTCGGGTCTGGGGACCTGGGCGGCGCGCGCTGGACCGAATACTTGAACTCGGGCGTGCGGGATGCGCGCCGAGACTCAGACGACCAAGACTTGATTGTGGGCGAATACAGGCGACATATAAACGATGTCATGGAGGGGAGAACCGCCACTCCGCGTAATCCCAACCCCAACCCGCGTGCTACCGCTTTCTATCTCGCCGACCCAGGGGCCCAGATTGACTTGGACGCAGAGATGGACGAACATGAACCCACGCAATTGGCTCCCGAACATGAACTCGAACCCGAAACGCGCCCGACCAGATATTCTCCGGGAGAGGGCGACGATGAAGATGACAGCGACCTTAGCGACGCGTCTATGGAGGAGCAGGAGCAGCAGGAGGAGGAGAGCGATGATGAGGAGGAACATACACTTTCCTACAAGTCTCCCGACGACCAGGCGGAGATTGTCGCACAGATGCGGTCACTGGAACAGGCCGTTCCTTGCCTTCCAGAGGACTACCGTTTAGTAGATCGCCTGGGGACGGGAACGTTCTCCACGGTGTTCAAAGCTGTCGACCTGAATCACGACTCCAAGTGGAAAAACACGCTTTGGAACTCTGCTATCGCGTCGGCCTCGTCCAGCAAAGGCAAGGTCTACGTCGCTTTGAAGAGAATCTACGTGACAAGTGCGCCGGAGCGTATACGCAACGAGATCACCATTCTGGAGACTTGCCGAAACGCACGACACGTCTCTAAACTTGTCACCGCGTTCCGTGAGCGCGACCAAATTGTACTCGTACTCCCGTATCAACGCAACGATGACTTTCGCGTAAGTGGCGCATCAGCCTCGCCGTGGCTGAACAGGGTTTGACTCAAAGCGACAGGACTATTTCCGCGTTTTGAGCATGGACGGAATCAAAGCCTACTTTCGCTGTTTGCTACGTGCCTTGCGTGATATACACGCGCGGGGGATCATACATCGCGACGTCAAACCCGCCAACTTCCTGTATGATCCGCGTACTGGCGACGGAACGCTTTGCGACTTTGGCCTCGCTTGCGTACGTCTACGTTCTGCGCTTTTCGTAAACATCACGCTCACACCGCGCAGCACATCGAGCGACCGGGAGCCCATGGACAATGTCTACATACACCCGCAATCAAGCAGTACCCTCATGGCAGGATACGTAGACACGAAGAGCTCGATTCGCAAAGTATCCGATACAAGCAACGCGAAGCTAGGCAACGGCAAGACGTGCGTTCAGACACGGTCGGTTATCTGGAGAAAGATCCGCGGTACGTATGGTCCTATGCGCAGGCTGTTGTGATCTGATTCGTATGCACAGACCACATTCTCGCGCGAACCGTGCGGGCACAAGAGGCTTCCGTGCACCTGAAGTGCTACTGAAGTGTGGTGATCAGACTGGTGGTACGTCTGCGCGGGTGGTGAGTGTCCTTGGTCTGACGTCGTTCTGTAGCCATCGATGTCTGGTCGGCCGGCATGATACTGGCCTTCTTTCTGTCATGCAAGTTCCCGCTGTTCAATTCGAATGACGACGTTGAGGCGCTCATGGAGATCGCCTGTATCATCGGGCGCAAGAAAATGGAGAAAGTGGCCACCTTACATAGTCGGTGCTTACCCTCCTGTGCCAAAACTGTATCGCTCATGTCGCTCACTACAGATAGGACATTCTCCACGAACATACCTTCATTGGACAGCGATGGGATGACTTGGTCAACGCTCATGCGCAAGCTTAACCCAGATGTCCGGACACCACGA
This sequence comes from Peniophora sp. CBMAI 1063, assembly GCA_900536885.1. Classification (NCBI taxonomy): domain Eukaryota; kingdom Fungi; phylum Basidiomycota; class Agaricomycetes; order Russulales; family Peniophoraceae; genus Peniophora; species Peniophora sp. CBMAI 1063. The sequence goes on from UWZB01000077.1 coordinate 43,092, forward strand.
GCACCCGATTTGCGTTTCTACCCGTATTATTCAGCACGAGCGACGCCACCTCCCTCGTCTTCGCCGACGTCTTCTTCCCGATCATCACCTGCAGCGCCCCTGCCGCCTTCCCCCTCTACCTGGGAGCGTGACGTCGCCGACGCACTTTCCTTGCTCGAGCAGCTCCTTGAACCGGAAAGCATCAAGCGTATCACGCCTGCCAAGGCGCTCGCTCACCCATTCCTTGCTATCCCCGGGTCCCCAGACGATAACGAGGTGCCGCATCCCGTCGGTGAAGGCCGATGTGGAAAGTGGCATTTCGTCGACGAGGACACTGGCGACCTCATGATCCGCGTACGACCAAGATCAGGGGATGACCTCCTGCAGTACGCATACAAGTGTCCCCAGATCCCAGGCACGGTCATCAAGCGGATAGATGCTGGAGACCCTGATGGTGTTGCGATTGGACCTTCACCGTGTCATATACACCAGCACGAGCCCGAGTTCAGAGTTGTGAGCTAGGACAGTGCGGTCAGCGACCAGCCTGACAGCTTTCTACATCACAGACGCTCTCTTACTGCATAAAGGAGTCTCGCAATCACCCAGGCAGAAGTATACCTCTACATACAATTCCCTACATGTTCCCATCGCATACGAGCATAACCCCGCATGTCCCCTGCATCCTGCATTGCATTCATCCGCTACATTAATTGTACTTTGCTGTCTTTTGCCCCTAAATTGATATGACCCTTCACGCATAGCTTCTCCCACTGCTATAACCCAATATACTGTCTATCATGATAGTTGCATCCGATTCGTAGGACAGGTCGGCGTCATGGAATCTGGATGCCCTGCACATTCGGGCGTGAGTGCTAATAGGGGTTTTCGGCTTACTCGGGCCGAAGTACCTCAGGCCGCCTCGCTATTCTGAGCCTGCTCCCGACCCTCAACTCCCATCACCGAGCGCACCCTCGTTCCCTTCTCCCGCCGTAGAGCGGTGTGAGCGTGTTTCCGACCTCATCATCAATCAGACTGTACTCATCTGCTTTGCCCAGTTGCGTACCTGCTAGCCCTTTTGGGCTCAGAGCATGGCATCAGCCCCACTCGCGGAATCGCAGCCATGGCCGTCGTTGTACAATATAGCCATCGAGCTATTTCCCCATGATAACTGGCAAACACGAGGACGGTATCTAAAGACCTCTGGTATGTGGTGTTTACTTCCTTCATAGTCTACACAGTTGACACGAGCGCGAATAAACAGAGGTCTTCCACTTCATGTTCTACTGGATGCTTGCATTCAACGGCCCTATCTTCTTGCTTGCTGGGACCCTCGCAGTCTTCAACATAGTATACCCTCCTCGCCGGACGCAAGATGTCGAAGTCTCTCCCGCTTTCTCCCATGCTCGGCTACCCACTGGAGCGTCTGGAATGACGAATGTCAAGGGCTCCACGCCGCAAGCCATGCCACTGTCGCCACTGACGCCCCGAAGATCCCTCGATCCATTGTTGCAGCATCATACATTCCCACCTGGACAGCAGCAGCGGGATGTTCGGGACAGAGATGAAGGGCCGGCGTTCCCACCACGGAATATCCGCCGTACACGTGCGACATACGCACTTCTAGTGCTGTTCACCTTCGCCTTCGCGGCTGTCGCATCAGCCCTGCTTGAGAGTTTAGTCGTTGGCTATGTCCTTGCCGGTCTGTACTCAACTGCGCACTACCGCATGTCGACGTATGTTTCACTTTGCCGTTGGATGCGTTCTCGGCTGATGCGTCGATCTAGGTGGGTTCCCTTCGCATGGGCCTTGATCATGGTGTCCAGCAATGCGCTCGGGTAGGTCAAGTACCCATCTCCCTCCTCATTATCTAATCTTATTCGCCAGGATCTTCCCCTCTGTCATCGATCGCATATAGTTCCGTCCCATTGTATCACCCTACCCACCATCTGCCATTGCTGCTTTGGACTTATATTGCACGGATCATACTCCATCAAGTTTCGCGAGGCGTCATTGATCCTCCGGTATCTGATATTCGAGAAGTACACTGGGAGTGGAAGCGGATGCAAGCGAATTGGGTGATCCACCCGAAACTGATACGAGCACGCGCCCTCCCGCAAACGCTCTCATCATCACGTACTGAGCGCGCAGGTACCCGCGTTCTCCAAGCTTGCTGAGAGAAATTGAACATATCGCGAATGGGACGCCTGGCATCTCATACCATACGCAGGCAGACACGTATCTAAGTGTTTGGGCTCATCAGATGCTCACTTCATTAGGCAGGACGCTGATCTCCGTAGTCGGATCTTTTCAATGAACGAGCAGGTGTTCCCTCTCTTGTCTTGTGTCGTCACCCACGATGTTTACGCCGTGTGGATAGGACAGGAGCACTGAGGATCACCTGTGTCCAGTGTGCATATCGGCAGCGTCAGAGGCGACCCGTCAGAGATGGACGTTCGAACGATGCCCCATTCATCACGATGCAGTGCCCGAAGACGCACGATGGGCTATATGTAGTACGAGTCCCTCTCGTAGCCAGCGCTTCTCTAGCTTTTCCCTGCAACGGCGTTCTGCGGTCCCGCGATATGGCCAATGGTTATGTTTTGTCTGGCCTGTTGTCAGCGTGGCTTGTAGGCCCTTTGTATGGCACGTTGTCTATCCTCGTCAGTACAGAATGGTCACTGATTCATGTCGATAGGCATCAAGTGAGCTTCATCTTCGATCGAAGCAGCGACTTTGTAGTCTTACAGGATATCTAGTGTGGTGATGTCCGCCGTCATAGCCCGTAAGCTTTGGCTCCTCCGTGCACGGTTAACATCCACGTGAGTTCAGCTATGCATTGAGCTTCTCCGGGACTAAAGTCGATTCCCCTAGGGCCTTGTTGATGGTTACTGCCTTGCTTATTCTGACTTGTACCGCGCACGCGTTTCTTTATCTGGCCGACTTGATAGATGGCATAACTTCGACATTCACAGCCGGAAATCCCAACTCGGATCCCAGGGTCGAAGCCAACGATTTCTTCCAAAATGCAACCCGTACTAAGATACTCGCCGCATTCTTCCTCTACGTCTTCGTCGTATGTGCCTAAACGTTGGCCTGTGGACATCGCCTGATATTGGGTTATAGAGCGTTTGCAATAACTTGTTCGTGGCATGTCGTGTTCACGCCTGTCTGAATGCAACATCCGCTGATGTTCGCTTAGACCTGGCGGGTTTATGTCTACTGGGGACGCAATAAGGTCCTTGCGGGATTACTTGTGCGTATGGCTCGTTATGCATCACTCGCCCCGGCGGCTCATACATTTGTGATAGGTAAGCTTGATCTTGGCGAGTGTCGGTGCGTTTATTCAAGCGAAGATACCATCTTCTATGCGGGTTAATGCTCACGTAATATCCAGTTGCCAATGCCGTTTGTGGCCACTTCCTGGTTAAAGATCACGCAGAAGGATTTGGCAATGAGGAAGCCGCTGGCAAGAGCCTATTCACTGCAGGATGGATCCTGTCGATCGTCATGCAGGTTGCTGGGGCCCTACTGATTGGTTGGCACTCCGTGGAAACCCCGATAGTCGTCGGCAATGGCGAGCAAGAGAAAAGGAACATCCTCCAGACACTCTTTTATGCTTTCGTAGAAGCTGGCTGTCTGTCTCTGATCACAGAGTTGTTCATGATCGGGTTCTTATACCGCAACTGGGCCGTCGCTCTTGTCTTCCTGGCCGTGCTTGGCCAGATATCCGTGAGTGATCGACAGGCCTGGAGACGATGGATCTTGACGATAACGCGTGGCAGGGCCTGTCTGCGTTAGCCATCATCTTGCGCGAGATCTTCAAGGCTGAGCGGGATTCGTTGAATGGGTTCGTCAACGTCACAAGCGCGCTAGCAGCCATGCAGATGCAAGACTTCTCGCATCGCCGCGGGCAGCGCTCAATCGGCCCTTCGGACATGGAAGACGTTCATGGGAATGCTGTGATGGTCGATATTGAGACATCAAGACACGAAGATGATGCGGAGAAGCCAGTAAGCCCCTACCTGGGCATGCATGCGGGAGCGGACGAACTGACGTCGTGCAAGATATCTCAGAAGTACCGGTCCCGTGCTGTGGGCAAGATACTCTTGCATGATATTGAACGGGAACCGTCCACTTGAATAACCGACTGAAAACATTCAGTGTAGTATTCCCGCGTACCTCCGAGTACGACGATCAAATGAACTGCTCGTAACAAACCCTTAAGCTTCAAGTTTCACGTCATGTATCTTAGTCCCATGTATATTAGCTGCTTCACTACGATTGACATGAGAGTACCCGGGTCGTCGCCCCCCATGACGGTGTCCAATCAGGTTTGTATCGAGACCGCAGACGATAGCCTCTTTCCTCCAGCTGGGCATGATGCTTGACCTAGAAGAGCCCGGTCTCTAGCCAGCCCCTCATGGTAGAGGGCGCGCCCCACACATCCCAGGGCTCATCGACTGGGTGGGCGAAGCCATCAGAGCGAGGGGAGGTTCAAGTGGTCGAGAAAGCATAGAGAACCTTAGCATAGGCCCTGCATAAGCGCAAGACATGCCCTGACATGCCGTGCGACCACGGCGTCCGTCAAAGTAGGTCAAAGCGCGCTTCGTACTGCTTCGTACGACGCGTTGCGCGTCAAGCTTCGAACGCCGACAAGCGACTCAGTATGTAGATGACGCTAGATTGCGCTTGGTGGCGTCTGTATACTACGTGATGACCAAGTGATGGTCGTCCGGCGCGATCAAGGCCGGACGGCGTCGCGGCGACAGCCTTGCGTCGGACCACATCGACGGACCATCTTCCGGTTGAATATCGATTGTACCGTCTTCTTCCCAACGCGAATTCAGTCCGCTCACTCCTTCGCCCTTCTCGCCGAATTTTGCCATGACTATCGCGACGGATGGTTTTGAAATCGCTGTTCAGGATCTCACATTCCACCACAACGCGGCGCACGAGCCTGCTCTCAAGGATATCAACCTTCTTCTACCCAAGGGCTCGCGCACCGTCCTGATTGGCGCCAATGGAGGTGGGTTATGAAGCATGATCCAGCCACCGCGGAGCACTGAACACCCTTCGTAGCTGGCAAATCGACGCTTCTGCAGATCCTGGCTGGAAAGAGGCTCATCTCCGGCGCCAACGCGCGCGTCATGGGGCGCGACGTCTTTCGCGACAGCCCGCGCGGGATCACGCATCTCGGGACCGAGTGGGCGATGAACCCTGTAGTGCGCGGCGATATCGGGGTCGAGCATTTCCTCGATTCGGTGGGCGGCTACCGCTACAAGGAGCGCCGCGACGAGCTTCTGGAAATCCTCGATGTTGACCTTGACTGGCGCATGCATCGCATCTCTGACGGCGAACGCCGCCGTGTGCAATTATGCATGGGTCTTATGGCTCCCTGGGATGTGCTCCTCTTGGACGAGATCACCGTCGATCTCGACGTCCAGGTCCGCGACGATCTGCTTCAGTTCCTCAGGCGTGACAGCGAGGCGCGCCAGGCCACAATTCTGTGTATGTGGTCACCATTTCGGTGCTATGGGATGTTTCTGACTTGCTCATAGATGCTACGCACATCTTCGACGGGCTGAGCAGCTTCCCGACCCACATTGCTCACATGCGCTTGGGTGCATTCGTCCAACAGCCGATTGCCTGGCCGTCCTCGGACTTCAAGGGCGCATCCCTCTACAACGTCGCGCTTGATTGGTTACGAGAGGACATGCGCCTCAGGCGTGAGCTTGAATCAAGTGGGGGACGCAAGGTGCGCGGGCCCCGCCGCGGCGCCTCTACTGTCCCGACCGACTCGGAGACGTTCTACAAGAAGTGAGTGCTTGAACGCTTCTCACATGGTTGTCAGCCCCTCACCATACTGTATAGATATGACTACAGCCACTAGTTGGCTACGTCCAGACGGCTCACTCTCAACGCTGTGACGTCGTCTGTTCCCACATAACTAGCCTTCCACAGGCGCCTTCGCCTTCACCAGGCCATCTGCTGACGCCTTTTACAGGCTGCTCGTCTTCCACAGACTAAGCAGCGTCATCAGGCCGACGGGCGGTCTTGCCGACCCCGCTTCGTATTGCTCGAGCGATACACGGCTATATCCTCGCCGTCACCTGGCGCCAGAGTGGTCGTAGCGGATATCGGTTGGACAGGCTCGCGCGCAACTGTCAGAGCTCGTACATATCCACGTGTATACATCATGAAAGATGCAACCATGGACTAGAACGTCGAGTCCGGTAGCTTTCCCATCGTTGGACATCTGTCATTTATAAGCAAATTGCACCTTTTCGCGGTGCCGCCAGTTCTCATCGGAAGTGCATGCGTGTATAACGGTACATCAAGTTCGTGTCTATTACAGCACCCAGTGAGATAAGGGAGGCACAGTCCTGACTGGCTCTTTTATGTCCTCTTCTGATGCATCCTGGAAACGCGTCGTCGTGGTGATGTCTACAGAGACCTGGGGTTCCGATGAGTAACGCAGGCGAGGTAGGGATATAGATGAGCGGCGCGTATGTATGCGCTCGTTGATCAAGAAAGTGCTTGTTGCATTGACGCGCTGGCGCGCGAGCTCTGCATCCGTCTTCCAGCACTCGCGGAGTGTGATGGTCAGAGGTACAAACGCCTGTGCGAACATTCGTCAGAAGATCGTTCATGAGCCAGATCTGTGTGGGTACGTACGGATATTTGACCTAAAGAGAATGTGAGGACGTAGCTAGCCGTCGATACGGGGAAGGATAGCGAAAGAGCGAGGATGGTTATACAGGTATACAAAGCACCGCTGTCCACGAAGACCCAAAGGACCAGCCAAGGGTCAAAAGTGCGCGGTGCGGCGACGGGAGTTGACATGATTCGCCCTGGGAAATAGTCAATCGATCAAGCAGAGCCATAGGTTTGGGCCTGGCGTACATCCAATGATCACACTCCCGCTTGTCTGTATGACTACTGACATCGCCCATGCAGTGACGGTCCATGCGTGAGCTTTGCTTTCTGCTAGAGTGCGAGCCGAGGTGAATGATATGAGTGCGGCGATACTGGCACCTGGAAGGTGTCAGCGAACACCTCAAGAGCGAGTCGTGCAGTGCATACCAGCGAACGCCAGGAGTAGAGAAGCCTGTGTGTGAAGCGTTGACAAGCAAGCGCCGCAGAATGAAAGAGGAGGACGCACGTAGCAAATGGCAAGGATCTTGTTATGATTGCACATCACGTACGCTCTCCAAGCCTGCGAAGGAGTCAGGCGACAGGGACTGTGGAACAAGCTGCATCATGAACGTTACCATGAATATGTCCCCGACGTGAACCTGCGCCGCACATGAGCATTTCATACGGATAGTGGTGAATTGCCTGCAGACTCACATTGATAGCGTACACGATTAATGCTGCGACCACAATTGGTCGTCCTGCATCCAGAAAGTAGCGTAAAGAGTCGTCGCGGGTGAAACCCACTATCAGGTCAGATAAAGCAAGCCCTGCGTGTGCTGTTGTGGTCACTGCCAGGAGGAAGATCGTGCATAGTAGCGCGCTGTCATGGTGCTTGAGCAAAAGTGATGCATAACATCATATCCCTGTGGACGACGTACCGAGTAACTGTGGAGAACTTCCATTTGTGCGTTGAGAGTCTATGAATGCAGATGCATATGAGAATGATGCTGTTGTCAATCAGAGGGTTGGCTGAGGTAGCAGGCTAGGGCGTATGACACGCACTTGGCGCCTGTGCAGCAAATCTTAGTACCCTCAGCACGGTCTAAGCCTCGTCCGCGTACCGTATATAGGTCCAACCAACCAAGCTTCGAGCAAGCTTGTGAGTCGGGGATTCAGCATAATGGAACGGCCGAGGCTTTACCCGCCGGGGCGTCGCGCGGGGAATCCAACCTCTACTCGGGCGTCCGCGGCCAGCTGTATATGTAGCTCCCGGAAACAGATGAAGGCTATCGGAAGCCACAATAAGCTTCTGAGACTGCCGTCGCCATCTCGAAGGCCCCGTGTCCCTACAAGGGAAAATCCACAGTCTGGCCGAGAGCGGTGAGCGCTCGATCACAGGGCGCGCACGGCGCGTGGACTTCCGAGCTACCCGGCTACACCTGTGTACCCTTGATATCGCCTTGCGTCAAAGTCTATTATAGCGCGCGCGATCTCGCCAAACGCAGAGACGGTTATGGATACGAGCCATGCTGTCCATCAATGGCTTTGAACAGAGGAGTTCGCGCCACGGGAGCCGGCAGCTTTGCAAGAAGCCTGGGCGTGTGTTCTCAGCGCTCTTCGGACTTCGTTACGGCGGATAGACCGACCTGTTGGCAATCGTTCTATGTAGATGGCTCGACATACTGCAGTTGAGCAGACATCAACGCTGAGAGCTGAGAGCTGAGATCCGCGTCGTATACTTGCCGGGACAGTTTGTGAGCGCTTCTGTGCAGGCGTCGGATACCGGAAATTTCTCATCGGGCTATGCGGCACCGTGTGGGCACCGATGACATCGTTGTGCCCATCGATTTATCCAGGAGAGAGGGCGCCTTGGACCCGAGAGTAGTGGTACCTCGACTCAGTGATCAGGGCAAACAGTACTTGGTGTCAACTCGGCGAACAGCTCAGGCGTGCTTCCTGGCGTATGAGGATGTCGGGTCCTTCGCAGAGAAGCGTGGCCTAGAACTATACCCGTAGACAACCACGGATATTCTTTGTCCCCGCCGTACTTTAGGCGCTGAGCTGCAATGTGCTACAGCGCGCACACTGGGGTGGACGAAGGCAACCGGACACCCACACTTGGCAGCCGGGGCTACACGGTCATCTGACTTACGCGCCTCGCCTGCGACAATCCCAAGGTAATAACAAAAGGATGAATGACCTCGAGATCGTTGCATTACATGTCCGGGATCTACATAGACTACTCGCTGTCACATGGGGAATGCAGTGATATACGCAGCGTCGGATCAGATATAATAGGCTACATAGTCCTAGGCTATTGCATCGTACCGTGGTAGAGAGTCCGAGCTACTATTGGTGTCCTCGAGTGCCGGCTCTGCTTGTCGGCGACCAACGTTGGACGAGCGCATGAACCCCTCCAACTGTCGAAACATCGCTGACGCTGCAGCAATATCGATCATGGGCGAGTGTTCCACCGAGACCTGCAAGTCCTGCGGTCTGGGCGAACCTTGTCTCTCTGTACTGCGCCTCCCCGGCATACGCGTGTTGTTTTCGACGGCTTCCGTACGACCAATTATCCCCTGACCTCCACTCTGATGCAACCACTTGTCTTCTGCCCGCATCCTCGGTAAAGAAAATGGATATTGAACGACCGTGCTCGCCAATGGGTCCTCGTTCGAGCTGGTGGGACCAGCGCGCCGCCTCTTGAAGAAGTAAAACAGCAATGCGAGCAAAAGTGTTATAACCACAACACCACCCGCCGTTGCACCTCCCACGGCTACAGATACATTGACGCCAGAGTGTGCTGAAGAGGCCACAGTGATTGAGGGCAGCGGTTGGCTAGATGACATCGTATTAGGTGTGTGTATCACCGGAGACACAGAAGACGGCGGTGTTGTGTGGATCGTCGATGTTATAGAAGGAGAGGATGGCGGAGAGGAGCTAGTTGGACGATACCAACCGGAAGGGAAGTCGGGACCGCCTATGCCAAATGTAATGAGACATGTCACCAATCTTGCCATCATGACGTAGTACATACCGAACGACTCTGAAGGCCAGGAAGGAAAATTCCAGTCTACCGGTGACGACGTCGAGGATGTCGTACGTGCAGTAATGGCTGTAGATGGGCTGATAGTTGTACTAATCCTGGTTATCCGTGAGTGATGTGCAGATCCTTGGTATATTCAAGTGACACGTACCCATTCATCTGGACGGTCGAGTAGACGGATACCCGGGATGTGACGAAGAAATAATCTTGCTGTCGGGATTGAGAGTTCAAAAGATGGATACAATGACGTGTGCGCGACGCACGATACAACGTGCCGTCGGGCGGCCCTCTATCAAAGGAAATAGCGGAGAAGCGAAAGGAGTGTCAATGTCCGGTGAGTCTCAATAAATGAAGTTATGCCGAATGAAGCTTGAAGCGCAGTATTTGTATGCATGCACTTCGTAGCCAACGGGCTATAACCCGAGGATCATCGCGGCAGTCAGTAACGATCTCCTATTGTTCAAGTCGCTACTGTTGGCGGGTTGGCGGGCAGTGCACGTGTATGCTTCGCGAAGCTTCTCCGGCTGGACCATGACCCGGATTCATATGGTGCACGCACACGACAGGACAGGTATGCATCGGATCGTTGTCGCATGTTGTATACTGAACGGTGATATCGGTCCATGTGCGTCTAGGGTATGCCGTATCACGACGATCCGCTGTCTCAGAGAAGGCTCGAGGTAGTTATCTAAGGGGGGATCCTACAGGTGAACAAAATCTGACGCTTGAGCACGGTCAATTATATCGTGGCCATCCAGAAACTCGCCGAGTGGATGAGTATGGTCGAATCCCGCCTGAGCAAGGTCAGCAAATTACTGAAGGCGCCAGGCATCAGGCGTTGTGATGGTGGGAGGAGCGTGAGTGGCAGAACGCCGCGTCGTCGCTTTGTTTCCATTGTCTGCCATCATCCTCTCATCCACGCGGCGCTGTAGCCATCATACTTGCTTTTTGATCAATGCAGATTCGTCCACAGCTGGAGCTTATAGGTGATCAAACGAATGACGGCCTGTATAGGTGCCTACTAGTTGCCCAACTAAGAATAAGGATGGTACGTGTCACTACTCTACCGCGTATCTATGTACGAACGCCTCTTCGAGCTCACTCACTGGGCGCTCACATCATACTTGTCGTCAGATGAGCCCGTAGCCACCATCCCCCCTGGTCCGTAAGGGAGTTTGGCTTCCTGCCTATGGTCGTCGTGGTATGTGCGATGTACGGATACCTCAATCGGCACCTGGACAGCACCTCGTGGATTCATCTCGAAATCGCGCGAGTGCGGCACCGAAGGCTTGTTGGCGGAGGGTCTGCACAGAGGTACCTTAGCTGAATGGAATATATGTAGTGATCAAGGGCACTCACACGTAGTTGTCACTAAAGTTGGTCAGAGATCGGTACATACGTGTCGCGGCTATGACCAGTGCGACAAGCTCGGGTATGGTGAAAATCTGCGCCAAGCTTAGGGCCGTTTGAAGATTTAGAGCATGAAAACACATACCACATTCATGGGCTGGTTCAAGTTCAACCACATGAACGTGACGGAAGGAATTTCGACGAGCATAACTAGGAACACCCAGAAGACACCCTGTTGAAAGCGAACATCAGGACCGTGCATGACTGGAACCCTTCGATGGCCGCACCTGAAGCCACAGAAATTTCCACAGGCCGTGTCTCCTCGCGTCATTTAACTGCATGAGACCAAACAGCATAAGACAGAGTAAAGTCGTGTCCACACAGAGGGTGGTTGTGTAGAACATCCTCGCAGTCTCTGTATCGCGTTCAGTCTAGGAAGTCGAAATACTGGAAGCAGCACGGACCAGTATCATCGTATGCACACCCTAAGAAGTCGCGAGCTTGTAAGCCGTCTTCAAACACAGAGACACGGATGACTTACCACCAGCTGCTGGATCCCAGTGCGCGTGAGTCTGTAGGAGAAACACGAGTCAGTGAACCATCCTGATGGCACGGGCGTCGTCCACGGACAAACCTGCGTGGAAAGGTAGATGATGAACGAGAATTGAGTGAGGAGCGCCGCAACGATCACGGCTAGAACGGGTGTAGCTCGCCGCCAGATGGCCAGTCTATATCAGAGTGTCAGCGAAACGAGAACACTGGACTAGGGTGACTCGGAGACGTACACGCGAATGGCGATGAGAACGCTGGCAAGTTCGAAGGCAAGGAATCCCAATATCTGTGTACGCACGGCTGTTGTCAACGCAAGGTAGAAGAAACACGCGAGAGTCGAGTCACTGACATATACCGAGAGTAACCAGCTCTGGCAATCGATCTAAGAGCCATTAGACAGCGTTGGACATCGTCTTACGTAGTTCGTGGCATACCTCAGTTGTGACATTGAAGCCGATCAAGACAGCGACGAGTGCAGCCAGACATAGGTACCGGCATGCAATATAGCACTGCAGAAGATTATAAATCAAGCAGGGCGCACAATAGCTTGCGTATGGCTTACAATCTTGGTCAACAGTGATCGTCCTGGGACTGGCTTAGTGATCAAATGCCAGTCGTAGGCGAAGCTTGACACGATCTCCCAGCTGCAAACCCGGCGCTCAATCAGACGGGAGTCCGTAAGCCCGCAGAAACGTGGACTAACATGTACACTCCAGTTACAGCGTGCGTCAACTTGACCGTCGCGACTGGAGCACGTAGTCAGCAGATTGCACTTGACGAGACGACAGAGAGCTCCACGTACGCGACTGATTCTGGATAGTCACAGGATCGCTCCAGTTAACCATGACGGGGATACGGGCAGCCTGGAGTCTACAATGAAAAGTCCGGGATATAAGAGGTTTGCGCCGTAGGCCAGACGACAAGGAACGCAGGCGCAGCAACGCCCCGCACACGCCTTTAAGTACGTTCTGCCCCGAGTTCCACCTCATGATCCCAGTGATCTACTGGATATGAGCCTCGCGACGCAAGGGGTATGGAAATCTGCCGCGAGTTCGCCGCGAGACCATCGGGGATATGGGATCTCGTATATTGGCTGTATAGACTTCTGTTCGTGAAACGGATATCAGACTCATCAGTCGCGCCCAGTCTTTCGGTCTGGACTTCGGCGATTCCGCATCCTCGCTTAACGAGGAGAAACGTGGTATCCCGGCGCCTACTCGCGTATTTGATTTTCTACTGAAGAGGTCGATTGCTTGCGCCCGCATAAAATTGGACCGGTACGACGAATTTTGTTCCGACCGCCACGGCACATGATGAAACAACTCACACCGCTGTCCAACCTTGACGGTAACTATACGCCGCCGCATGAGCACCAAGGAGCGTTTGAATTAAGCAGAAATTAACGAGCGACGTGTCGGGCAACTATTCCTATTCAATGGATCAAATAATGCTGAGTTTCATAGGCAGCTTTGGAGAGCGCTCCGGAGCGCCCTTCACGCTGGGAGCGATGATGTTCCCGAAACGCCACTCGACTTCCTCCTTCTCGGAGGGCTGGAAGCGGAAGGTCGACACAAGCGCGGCGACAACCATCTTCATCTCAAGCTGTGAGAACTGCATACCGATGCATGCACGCCCGCCGCCATAGAATGTCATGACGCCTTTCCCGAAGACAGCGGGAAGATGTGCATCAGTCACAGAGTCGGGTGTCGGCTCCAACCAGCGCTCCGGCCGCCAGACTTGAGCATCGGGGCCCCAGATCTCTGGGTTGGTGTTTGAACCGGCGACGTGGACGAAGAAATCAAGGCCCTTGGGCAAGAACAGGGACTCGATGAGGTTACCGTCCACACCAATGATGGGCTTGCTGAGAGGGACGACGATATCATCCTTCACGCTAGACATAGACCATGAGCGCAGTCAAAAGAGAGAGGTATTGAAAATAACGAACACGCGAGGCACAATCTGTGCAGGGGCATACAGCCTAAGGGTCTCACGGCAAACGGCGTCGAGGTAAGGATGGGAGATAATTTCGTCGTAGGACCAGTTTTCCCAGCCCTTGAGTTCCTCGCGAAGCCTGTCCTGCACTTCGGGACGCTGAGACAAGAGATCGAAAGTACGAGCCAGGCCGGACGAAGTGGTGTCAGTCCCGGCGAAGATCATGATACTGTGCGTGAAAGCGGTTTTCAGTTCATGAGACGGAGCACACAGTGAGAGACAGCTGACCCAATTTGCGCGATGATCTCCTCCTCACTCAGGCGATCTTCCTTCGACGCCGCTTTGTTAGCCCTCCCTAAGCCTCATTAGAACATTGCCCAAACAGCGCAGCCAAGGTAACGCACACAAGACGCTCAGAAGGTCTTTGCCATTGCCAATCTGCTCCACCACTGCAGAATCACCTTGCGCGAGTTTGCGGTCCTTGTCTTCCCAAATGCTCTTCGCCGTTGTGTGCATGACATTTGAGACGTCCATGAGCTTGTGGAGACCAGGATGCGGCGTCAGGCGACCCAGCACTTGGAGAATCGGGCCAGGAAGCTGGTGAACATTGGTGGCAGTTAAAGCAGAGAACGGCGCCAGAGTGGCGAAAGCAGGGCTTGAGACTCGTTAGCTCGCGAGTCAACTCTGAAAGTCAAGCACGCACACAAAGTCCTTCAGGGCGCGACAGTAAGGGTGCCCATTGGGATCCTTGATAGCATTGAAGGAGTGGCCGACAGCGGCTTGACAGACGGCCTCAAACGCCACGCGACCGGACCAGTCTAGGACGTCGACGTCTTTCTCACGGTCGTCCTCGACCATCTTCTTCAATATGCCACGGACCTGGCAAGATGTAAGCACATATTGATGAGCATTACGGGTATCCATTTTACCTCGAGCGTCAGCGTGCGGAAAAGAGGAACAAGATCGCGGAGATTAGCCGTGGAAAAGACGGAGCTGAAGATCTTGCGTTGCCTACGATGCGCGAGGCCTTGAGAGATATTAGACGGATAAAGACCCACGATGAAGCACTGCGCGCACCAGTAGAGGACAGTATACCGGGGCCGAACATCTTAGAAGTCGCACTATAAGAAATTAGCATATCACCATAGTCAACGAACAGGGCTCCACTGACGCTAGGAAGAAGTCCGTCTCTTCGAACATATGCTGATCGCGCTGGACGATATGGTGAATGGCCAGAGGGTCAGATATCCACAGTTGCACGTCCTACCCCAGTGATTAAGCAATGCAACAATCTCATAGTTGGCCTCCAGTCGACGTACTTTGAACAGGCCATCATACTTGATGACACCGCCGTATTTCTCGGTCAGTTTGGTGTGGAGCGGAAGAGCTCCCTCCGTATAAAGGTCTAGAAGGTTTCCTAAGTAATGTTGCGTTGTCAGCTATACTGGCAGAAGAGGAAGGTACGATGTGGGAACGTACCGGTAATGAATGACGGGCTCGGCGGAGCAGGTAAGTTACGCAAGGCGCGACGCTTTCTGCGGCGCGAGATAGTCGCCGTGCCAATGACGGCCGCGAGCGCCGCAGCGACGCACAGCGAGAAGATCTTGAACATGCTACAAAAGCACGGACAAACGGGGAGAGAAGAGAAGAGCGTTGATAACGGGGCGGGAGCTGCATTCTGGTATATAACACCTTCGTGCGGTGGACACGGGTAGCGCGGCGTGCCTAGCCCAATGGCGCGGCGTATATTGCGTTGACCAGGTGCTTTACCGCAAAGAGCCGGCCGCGTATGTGCTTGGGATCTGCAGATGCGTGTTCTGATCTGTGAAAATAACGAATAGACCCCGTCGTCTAGCGTTGTCGGTGCAACGGACTGCGCGGGCCTGCCATGTCGGGCAATTTGATTGTCGGCTATAAGAGATCGCATAGTCACTGCGGCACCGTATGGCCGAAGATTCGCGAGCTACGCCTCGTGTTGAGTCTAAACAGTGTTAGCCGAGGGAACGCTATAGGAACGCGGCCATGGCACGTACTCGTCTGCTGCTATACGCTCTCCGGTAATCGCATGTACCTCCTTCATCTGCCTGAATACAAAAGCACTGCATGCTTTGGGGCTCCAAGGCAGTCAAGTGGCCAGTTGAAGGCGTCTGCTCGTCGTGCCTGCGCTCTCCGAGCATCACTTGTGGGCCATGTCGAACCTAATTGCAATCTTCCAATGGCCCGTACATGAGCCGGAATTGTGTGAGGCACTCCTGTCGGTTGTAGAGCTCTGGCATCTGAGATTGATCCCTCTGAGCGTTGCTGATTTAGAAGGCTAAGTTGCGTGCAACGTCCGAATAGACGTTGGCAGATGGTAGTGTGGCTGAGATGCGGTCGTTACAACAATCATATCGTCTTCACTGGAGAAAGATAGGGAAGGTGAGGAAGCGCGTTTGTCTGTTGTCTGCGTGGGGGTCGGGTTCAACATGACGGAATTCGGAAGTTCGGGACCGACATCGTACATCAAAAGCTCGGTCCCGCATTCGGCCATGGCCGTGCGTCTTTGATGTGATTTTCAGATCGCGCATGCTCTCACTGCCTCATGTGTGTTGAGTTTGGTTGGTTGCGCCTACGGTAGCAAAGTCAAAGGATACAGAAGTGGGCGTTGATAACATCGTAATGAACATCCAGAAGCGCTGGGGTCAGGTGTCCAGGGCGACCTACGCGATAGTGTAGAGACGGTTAAGAAGCAGTAGAGCGGTAAGCTGGTAGGGTCTCAGAGTCACAATAATCTGGCGCGGAACGTACAGCATCGCTCTCTCCGTCCTCTCGCTCTCCGGGTCCACCATATCCCATACCCCCTCCATACGCCTTCTCGTCCATCTGAGAAGACGTTTTATCGGATTGGGACCTCGAGAATGGATCTACTGGTACGAGAATAGCTTTGATCGTGTTTCCTGCGCTGATCATGGACAGCTCTTCCGGGACACGGACGGTTAGGTGTTGAGAGTTTTGATGTTGTCGCCGTCTGCGTCGCGAGAGGATGAAGAGGCTAAGGAGAAGCAACACTGATACTATTGCACCGGCTATGACGCCGCCAATGACACCCGCGGAGATGCCATCGTGAGAGGAGGCGGTCGTGTCGCTTATGCACGTGAGGGAGGTGCAAGCATTGCAGCTCCTAAACATATTATAGTGAGAACGTGACAGTATGTGAGCAGCAGCACCTGCTTACTGAGAGATGACGTAGCATTGTTGCTCGCCTGGGCAATCACAGGGAGGTGCCGTCGAAGGGCAAGAGACGCAATCACGGACCCTGTGACGCAAAGGGTAGTCCAGAATCATGTCCGCTCAAGTGAGTGTTGAGCAAGTTTCTTAGATCCTATACCTGGAACAAGAGTCAAGGTCAGAGAACTCCATGAAGGTGGCTGAGAGGTTATCTCCCTGTACATACCTCTCAGTATAGCGCTACGTCAACTGGGGGGTGGGACAGTGGGACAAGTGCCGACCAGATCCTTCCTTAAATACTAACCATGATGAATAATCTCTACAACTCAGTAGTAAATATCACTGCGCTTGATAACCCTCAAACAGGTGGCCGTGGTTCTACGGAAATAGCAATTCATCAGTACTTTACAGCCAGGAGGGACGCAAGCGACCGTCAGATCGCGAACTCGTTAGCTTGAGTCCCCTGACTATCATGTATAGAAAGACGTGCGAGCATATCAAGTATCATCACACACCAGAACTTCTCGGCCCCTGTTAGTCTGATAAGCCACATCCACGGCCACGGCCACTGACCGCATAACAGGATGGCTCTGCTAAGGTTTATCGTCCCAACAAATTCCTTATACTGACCAACTTCCTCAGAAAGTCTACGCCATCTTGCATTCGCACTCTGATGAGTGAGCTGAAGAAACAGCAAGAGCGTTCATCGTGTAAGTGGTGGTAGCATTTCAACGCATCCGCGAGGCGCGCACGCGCGGGGGCCCGCGGCAATCTCCGTGCCCACGATCCCTCAGGCCCGGGTCCTCCTTGAATTCACTCACCATTCCGACTTGCCTCTCGTTCGGGTCCCGATAGCATTGCCGGAGAGTCATCGGATGCAATGTTGTGTTTTAGGATATTGCCATCGAACGGGGCGGGCAAGCGAAGACCGGGTGGGAACGAGTGAAATTGCGCGTAAAGCTAGCACTCACAAGGACCATCCACGGCGACTGGGTGAATGTGTCGGTGAGTAAGGCAAGATAGGCGCTAGCGAGCAGTGCATGCGCAGTCTGCCGCGAGACGAGGCCTTATCGAGCCGTTGCTGACTGGAAAGTGCGAGCGTGCACGACCAGATCCCCGCCACGGGGCTTTGCATCTCTACCTGAGGCCTGGGCGCTTGAGCCATGAACCGGCGGGACCCGCGCAGCGCGCTCGTGTAACTTTGAGCGATCCTGAGCAGCCGCGCATGTCTGACCCCCGACATATGTGGGCCTATACTACTCTCAACGTAACATGGGTTACACAGCGTCGCCCGAGGGTTAGCCGGCGATCATAGGCTCAATAGAAGAAACATGGTTCCATCCTCGAACCACAAGCCCGGCTCAAGCCTGAAGTTTGAGTATCGCACCGATGGCACGTCTGCGTCTACACTAACCGGCCTGTAGTCGCAGTGATCAGACTTACAGTACAGTGCACCGCGACAAGGTCAGGTGGGCAGAAGGCATATAATCATAACGCACAACATAGCGACGGCGTTCTCACCGCCAGAAGAGAATCTCGATCTTGGGTACGTCGTCACGATGCGACAGATCGATACGCCGGAAGAGTCTCTGAACGATCTGAAACTCGATCTTCGGTAGGAGGAGGGCCCAATGAGTCGCTTCTCCCGTCTGCACGGACTACTTCCTCCCCCAACATCTCGCCATCACCCTTCTCATCCAGGAGAGGTATAGTGGCGTAGGACGCGAACGGATCTACAGGGTGTAGAGTCACTCTAGCAGTGTTCCCGGCGCTGATCATGGACAGCTCTTCCGGGTGAGACCGTCGTGCCAGCCGCCGCCGGCGCCGATGGAAGAAGAATGCAATAGCCCCGACGAGGAAGAGTATCGCGATGCCACCACCTGCGGCCCCTCCAATAACACCAGCCGAGACGCCACTGCCATGGGCCTCGGTCGAAGTGCGTGCAGAAGGGTTTATGCATGTCGAATAGCCGCATCTCTCGCAAGATCTGTTCAATCGTCAACGAAGAACATGTGTGTGAACTTTGACGAGCAAAGACCTACACTGCGACTTGTATGCACACCTGTCCAGTAGGGCAAGCGTCGCATAAAGGCGGGTTACCGCTGCAGACAACGCAATCGCGGTTCAGGAGGGTATCAGTGACCATTATCGACGATATAGTCGGCGTGTTGAGAGGAGATATACGGGTGCACTCGCAGGTGCGATACCTGGAAGTCTGCGGGAAGCTCGAGACTTCGCGTGGAGTGTTCAGTTTGGTATGCCGACAGTGTCCCTGCGAGGGATCAACCGAAGATGACTTCGGGCGTAAGCTAGGAGTAGTGTGCAATTCTCTTATATGAGGACCAAGGCAACCTCAGTCCCACGCAGAGGTTGACCAATACGTTGCCCAGTGATCGTTTGTCGGCGCATCGATCTACCTGTTGTCGTGTTCACTGTCGGTATCAATAACCGTGTAGCTCAAATGCACTCATGGCGCATTGATAACTCATGCTGCCGGGTAGCAGTGATCTTTGACTGAATCACATCGGCAAAGTTACGCCTGTATAGTCGGTCTGCGCCTGTCAGTCGTGCTCATCGGACTCTTCTCGGTCGGTCCCCCAAACACGGGATTCAGAAGACCTCCAGTCTACTTCGAAAACGTAGAAGAATAAGGGTGGAAGAAGGCGTCCAGCCTCTGTGTGAGTCGGCGGAGAGGTGTTCGTGTAGAACAAATGGCAAGTGGAAGCACGAAGCAACATGCTCGCGCCGGGTCGCGCGTTCGGGGCATCCACATGCACGCGCGCCTCGTGATCGTTATCCCTTCCTCACCGCCAATTTTCTCGACTTACTTGGGGACAGACATACACTCACACAGTCAGATTGCAAGTATCGGCACGTCAACGCGTCAAATTCGTCAGAAAAGCACAGGCCGATGATGAGAGGACAATATAAATACTAAGTAACTGTAAGAACGGCACGACTCCCTCCTAAACAGAAACGCGGGCGCGTAGACGGAAGAGAGGTTTCAAGCGGGTAAGGAAACACGACACGAATTCATCCTTGAGAGGCTAAGATGAGAGGACTACGAGAGGGGAAAGAAACCAAGAGCACACTATTCGGACGAAGCGAAGTGGCATAGACACGACGGGTACCGGCAAAGGATGGACAGGGAAGAGGATGATTGAGCCCAGAGAATATGGAGATAGTATGGGTGTGTGGGGTGGAGGGGTAGGTAGATGGATAGGAGGGGAGGAAGGGGAGGTCAGTAGGTGTATCCATTCAGCGACGAAGGTAGCAAGCGGGTAAGGAGCGTGAAGAAGCGGGAGACACGGGGGTATTCTCGACAGAACAACAGACGGAAGAGGGATACACTTGGGTGGGCGTACAGGTCAGGCATAGCAAGGTCGGGACAGGACGTAAGATCGTCAAAGCAGGTCAAAGGAATAGGAGACTGGACGTCTTCACAAGCTCCAGTTCAGTCCTACAGCCTCTGCCCGTTCCGATCGAAGCCCAACGGATAACTCGCCAGATCGCTCGTGAGCGCAAGCGTATCCAGACTTGCCCGGACCCTTCCGTCCGCGCCAACCTTCCTCTCCCTCGGTCGCGCCTCCTGCGCTCCCGTACTTTCTTCGCTACCGAGCCCATGGCCCAAACTGTTCGTCGCCTGCTGCTGGATCTCGAACGCAAAGCCACCGAGGCCGGTGCTGACGTTGCTCATCTCGCTACCGGTGCTCATGCCCAGTTGCCGCCGGTCCGGCGGCGGCGGGAGTGTGTCTTCCTGCGCTTTGGCCATACTCTGGCCGAACGAAGGACTGTGCGCGGTTGCGGAGGTCGGCGAGCGGGGTGGACGCGCGGATATTGGGCTGGGCGGCACGAAGGGGAATCCCTCGAGAATGCTGTCCGCGCGACCGACGCTAACGCCGCTCGCCATCGTGCTCATGCTGTTGCGGTTCAACACACGCGGTGGTTCGAGCTCATCGCTTCCCAGCGCACTCTCACGAGCCGCGAGTTGGGCCGCACGCGCGGCCTGAACCTCGGCCATTGCCCTGTCCTGTTCGCGGCTGAAGTGGCCTCCAGGATTCGAGCTTCCATTGCTGCTCCCGCTGACATTCGACAAAGCGGACGGCGAGACCAGACGCGCGCTCGTAAGACGGTAGGCATCCTTCCCGCGCGCACCGCCGACCGAAGAGCTCATTGCGGGTGTATGCACGGGCGTAGCGAAGCCGAGTTGTACACGGCTGGCACCGACGAGTTCAGCGCCAATCACACTGGCCGCCTGCGTAAGGTTGCTGACAGGGCGCTGGCGCGCGCCGCCGGAGATATCGGGTGTGTAGACCGTCTGTTGTCCATCCTCATCGGACGTCTCGGGCTCGTGGTCGTGATGAGAACCAGGGTTGGTGCCGAAAGTCGCTGATGTGCCATATGTTGCGCGGGACAAGCGGGTGGGCGAGCGCGGCTCAGGCGACGAGTGCGAATCGTGGAAGGGATCACCGTGCCCGCCTTCAGATTCGTCGCCTTCCGGCGCCTCGCGGACGACGTCTTGCGGGCCGAAGCTGGTCGCTGCAAGCGGCGAACGCGTCGGTTGACGGATGCTTCCAGGACCTGGGCGAAGCAGATCTTGACTCTGGGCGAACGAGCCGGCAGCAGACGAGCCTGTTGCAAGCGGCGTAGGGATCGCATCCGCTCGCATAGCGCCGACGACATGGCGCTGGGACTGAGTGATAATCACCGCGTCAAGATCAGAGGCGAAGGAGGCGTTCGTAATGTAGCTGTTGTCCGACATGCGACGGGCGTGTCCCTGCTGCTGCGTACTGCCCACAGACGAGTCACGGGATACGTTGAGATGGTCCATGTTGAGAGCATGAGCGCGAGGCGGCTGGAGGGACGAGGCTTGGGAAGAACGAGAGCCGGCGTCGAGGGCGATGGGGATCACGTTTGTACCCTGAGATGCGGCGCTTGTGGTGGTCATGATACTCCTGTCGTCGCCGAATGGATTTCCGCGCTGGAGCTGAGACGAGCGCTGGGAGTTTCCCCCGTGTGCCTGGCCGTAGCTGTTGAGATCGAGGATGGTGGTGGCGGTGTCGTACGGCTCGCCCGTCGTCGTCGTCATCACCGGGTTCTCCCGCTGAGCCGCATCTGAGAGAGCAAGGATACGCGGGGAGATGGGCGTCGGCTTCTCCATCGGGTCCGGGCGGCGCAGCACCGTGTCTGCGGGCGCGGGGATGTCCTTGGGCTCATCAACGGCAGGCACGGCCGCGGCAAGCTTGGCGGCCTGCTTGCGGCGCCAGTACAGGTAGCCGACGGCGACGAGAATGCAGAAGATGAGGATGCCGACCACGGCACCCGCGACGGCACCGGCCGAGACGCCCTTGGAGGACGAGGACGTCGACGGGTCGACGCACGTGAAGCTCGCACATGCCGTGCAGCTCCTGCATCGATTATTAGAAATGCCCTGGCCAAATGTACGATAATCAAACGTACGTCGACGTTTGGATACACTGCTGACCGGCGGAGCAGGCACAGGGTGGGGGAGAGCCGCTGCAAACGACGCATTCGCGTTTGGACAGAAGGCTATCGATACGCATTTCGTTTTGCGTGTATCGGGGTTATGTTGAGTTGGATTTCAAAGGAGTGTGGGCGGATAAGACGAGATCCTTGTTCAGGCGACGAAGATAGAGGCGGCCAGCGCGGGACAAGAGTACAGCTAGTAGAGCTAAAGCACACCGTCCTCGCCGTGCAGAACCAAACCTCGAGAGCCTTGACAACAAGAGTGGTCGAGGCCCGCCTCCCATCAATTGCCACGCAGTTACCGGCTTTCTTTCCCGAACCCTCCCTCCTTTGGGTTTTCTCCCCTCGCGACAAACATACCTCGGCCGCCTCTGGGCCTTGTACGAGCGCCTACAATATAATTTTCTGCCTTCTTGGTCGTCCTTTGCCCGCCGCCAAACGTCCATCGTTGACGTGCAAAACCCGAACATACACCCCAGACGCTGCCGCAGCAGCTAGCGCAGCCACCCCATACCGTATCCCGCCTCTCAGTCTCACGCCCATCGCGCACGAGCTACACCAGTTCCAGTCCTCGTTCCTTGTTCGTACGCCCATCCGGTACAGCGGGAGATGGTCTGATGGCTCGGCGGCAGACTCTCACCATCCGTCATCTCGAAGCGCGCAGGCCTGAACTGGGGTGCCTGGAGGCTATAGAAGGTCGTTGAACGCTGGAGGCGCTGCGATTGAACGGAGTACGCTGTGTTTCGCCCTGATCCACCGCTTTCCCCAACGTGAGTCTATTGGTGGAAGAAGGCAAGCCAAGTTCTGAACTGCCAGACGCCAGGGATCAAGCAATGTACCGCAGGCACGCGTAACTTGAAACAGTGCACCCTAGGATGCGTGCTAGAAGTCTGCCATGGACTCCTGGCAACTAAGCTGACTGGAAGCGTGAGCTGTATCGTCAAGCGTCCTCGCTCTCGCCTTCTCTCCGGCGTGGTCTTTGCCGCCCGAAAGGCGCCCTTCCAAGTCCGACGGCGGCCCTCCGAGTCTACCGGGGCATCGACAGAACGAATGCTGCCTCCCGCATACAGATAGAAGGCCATTCGTGATTATCACGCTGACGAACAGCCCGAGGCTCCCAGCGTCAAGTATCACTCTATCTGCCCCGAGCATACAGAACGCATCGCGTGCGAACATGTGAGCAGCCGAGTTATCCCTGTTTATCGACACCGACATACCGTGCTGGGACGTTGTGCTCTCATGAATACGGGCAAGACCAGCTCCGCAACGAGGCCCAAGCGTGAAGCGACGCCGGGACACCATCGACACTGGAACTTGCTGCAAGCCTGCCGATTAGTGGCTGTTCTTGCCGTAGCCGGTCATCCCTGGGTATGTTGCAAGACAAGATTCGACTATAATGGCACCGCTGACGAACATCAAAGCCAGCCTCAAAACATCATCTTCCCGACCCGCCGATGTATATGCTTCTCCATATCGGCGCACTGGCTCTCAGGATAGCCCTCCTCCATCAAAACATGAACGGCCCGTATACAGCGATATAAGCTTCAGAGCTCACATATCTCGATCGCAATGGCGCTCTTCCCGTCCTCGCAAGCTTTTACTATGCTGTTCTACCCTTCCGCACCAAGAACACACTCGGTCGTTTCTACTGCGCGATCGGCGGCCCGAGCTGTTAGCGATCCGAAAGACGGACCGATAAAGCAACTGTTGAACTCGACTTCCTTCTCCCGCGTAGACGTGCGTGCCCAGGTACAGAGTCGTCTGTGAACCATCATTCGTCGAGTGCTCATAGATGGACAGTCCTCAGATAACACTCCCCGTCTTCGTAAACCCACTCGAAAGGGTTCTCTAGCATCGTTGCGAGAGCGTTTCACACCTATGATGGTCAAACTTCGCGAGGTTCGCAGACCCGCGTAGTCCATCACACAACCAGAACTGACGTCCAAGTACAGAGAACCTATATCCCGAACGCGATCTGATGTCCATTCCCTCCTATCTACGTTCTGGGCTCAGTCCCTTGAAGTTACCATCGCTGTCTACGAGGCCAGATACGTCTTTGACGTCTGACCGTTGCGCTGAATGGTAGCTCGAGGAGAGCAACCATCGTGATCATACGCTTACAGTCCCTATAATATGCCTCTCTATCTGTCTTCGACCCGTTCTTTGCGCCTCCCCGCGCTGCTGGTGGTCAAGCCTGCTCGCGCTACTACACTCCTTTACCGGTCTCCCTTGCCTGCGAACGCTGTGTATGCTATTACGCAGTGCTATTGAAATACTCTTCATTCGACCTTGACATCCTTGCCGCACCCACACTCCTTCACCCTTCTCACTCTCGACTATGCGCTACGACCGAACCCGCCTCTCCGCCCGTCGACCCGACTGTGTTTCCTGCGGCACCTCTCCCCCGCCTTGCGTGTGTCTCTCAGGTGAGACGTGTATCCAGATCTCCCAGTACGTTCCCATCCATATCTCGATCATTGATGGTGAGCTGACCCGCATACAACAGGAGCTGTTCAGCTTGCGCCTCCTTCACCTGCGTGACCTCCGCAAACCAACCCGTCTTCCCAGTATCCACAGCTGCGGCAAACGCTCAGCTTCCCAACGCCGCGAGCACGCTGAGCGTCAGCGGCGACTCAAGCTCAAGTACGACCCATCATGATGATGGCGCGATCATCGGCGGCTCCGTCGGCGGCGGCCTTGCACTTCTTGCCTTGCTGCTCGCCATGACCGTTTACGGAGTTGTACTGCGCCGAAGGAAGATGCGTGGTATGGGTATGAGGACACGAGGGCCGGTGCATAGACGGTATGGCGCCGGGGACGACTCTGATTCGACGGAACCTGCACTCATGCGTGAGAGCGAGAGGGGTTTTTATTGACCGATTTCGACCGGACTTGGACGATGGACTGAAGTGTGCGTTTACAGTTGTAACTCTATGTTTGTGGTGTATGCGCGAGTGGGCTCATTCAAATGTTACGGTGCACGAATGACGGACCACGAAGCCTCCGCTACGTGGTCCCCAGAGTCTGTCAAATGCAACGCGGGGATGGTGCGTGGACGGCCATTGGCCAGGATATCAAGTAACATCGTGCCTCTAGTCCCTTGGCATGCGTGCACACGGGCTTGGTATACCGCTTTCACTTCTGAATGCTATGCTGTTGGCAACTGTTGCTTGCAGGTTGCATAGTTCTTGTCGTGCAGAACACTGAACAGGCCAAAGTTGGTCCTGACCGTTCATCTCGCTAGAAGTATAGGCCTGGCGAAGTCGACAGTGGCCTGAGAGTTGCAGAGGCGGCCGCGATCAAGTACACATCACGTACGCGGGATATATAACTTACTGGAGGTCAATCCCGCCTTCTATTTTCTGAAACCCCTTGCCCTTGGCTCCCAGTCCCGTATTCTCGTGAACATTATCCCTTCCTTTGTGCGCCCATCCGGCCGGCACATTCGTCGTTGTGAGCGCTGACTCCACTACACATACAGGTCTTACGCTCCTTCATTGAAGATGTACTTCGATAACTTGGCTCGTGCGTCTGGCTGCATCCAATGCGTCGACACCGTGCCCTCTTGCGGCGTCTGTGGCGCCGGCGAGCAGTGTGTCGTGACCTCTCAGTGAGTCCCCACCTTGCACACTCCAAGCTACATCTACTGAAGTGTCTACGCCGACTCTCGCAGAAGCTGCACGGCATGCGCAAGCGCAGCCTGCGTCCCGACCCCCACGTCCGCTACTCCCGTTCAACTTCTGGCGCGGGACACGACATCGACCGAAATCGTCACTCTCACGGATGCCAACGGCACCCCGACGGCCACAGCGACGATGGTCCAATCGTCCGGAAGGACGGCCACACCCGCTTTTGCATACGGTATCATCGCTGGAGGCATAGTCATCCTTGCGATCCTCGGCACGTTCCTCTACTGCACCTGCTACAAGCGCCGTGCCAAGGGAAAGCTGCCGGGCTACCAGAACTTTGGCAGTGAGACCACGTTAGCTGGCGGAGAAAACGACATGCGTCAGGTGAAGAGCATGGAGTGAGCGGGCTGGAGTGGCGCTCTGCATCTATCAGGTGGATGGGGTGACGCGCGGGCGTAGTTATCTCGGTCATGTACTCTGGTATATACAGATGTGATGCTAATGCTGCTACCAAGCACGCCCACCTGAAGACATGTCTGATGGGATAAGAAGAGAAAGCGAGAGATGTGGCGCAGAATTCCATCGCAAATGACTGACCCAACCCTTCATCACGGATTAAACTCAGCCATGATGGTTTTGTGTCGTCAGGAAGGTTGTCATCGGGCGGACGTCGAAAGTCATCTGATCGCGTCATCGCTGATTGTCCACGTATGCCTGTGGGAGCCTCGATTGAGGGAAGGTATACTGTACGCAGAAACGATCCTACACGAATTACTTTGCTTCAGGGGACTACCTATCACACTAAAAGGCAAAGGGCGCGTAAAGATGTAGGATCCGTCCTTGGGGCGGGCGGGCAAATTCTTAAGAAGCCCGTTGAGCGGTATTTTTCACGATTTCAGTATGACGTGAAGGTAGAAAGCGTGATCGTATAGGATGTACAACTAAGAGCCACAGAGGTACAACATGCTTTGACATGACGCAGACAGACTGTAGACCGAAGACCGAAGAAAGAAGACCGAAGGCGATGAGATGGAGAGATGGACGTAGGGATGATCATGAGACGCGCACCGGTGCGCTACGGGTGGTATATATGCTACATGTGAGGTAGATCGAACACGAGAACAGTATGAAGAGCAATGTGGAGGCGTATTCAGGATGAGATGGAGCGAGAAAGACATAGGCTTGGACGAGGATGGGATGGTGTGCGGGTATTATGAATACACATGAGGACGCCGGCCATTACTGCTGAAAGCGATCAAAGTCGAGGTGGGCCGAATATCGGCAGCTCAAGTCCCATCATGGTCGCCTGAACGAGAGCGTCCCTTTCGACTTCGGACAGGACAGGATGCTGCGAAAACATGTTCTGTACGTCCGTCGACAAGTCGAAGGAGGGCCACAAGGGCTGTTGAGTACCAGCCAAGCTGAATATGTCGGCTTCCGGTTTGCCGTTTGTCGTATGTTGCACAGACCAGAAGTTTTCAAAGCCATAATCAAAGTTGCCGCGCATGTTCGTGGGATCTTCTGGCGCAGAAAGCGAAAGGTCTGGGACCCACATCTCGGCGGGAACGTCTGGGGGCGGCAAATGGTTCGGGAGTAATGGAGGCTCGAGAACGGACGATGATGCGACCGGCACGTCGAGCGCTGCCATCGGGGGCTGTGCGGTGTGCTGCGTCGTATGGAAATCTGACGGCAGGTCGTGTGCAGCAGGGAAGTAGGCGGGCTCCGAGTGGCACGAGCCAGGAGACGAATGCGCGGAGGGAGGGAGTGTCGTAGGAGGGCAAGAGTAGATGTTTGTCTAAAGCATCGGTAAGCCCACAGTGATTGGAATGGGAATGATTGGACAACGCACCAAGTGATCCGGTAAAGCGGTGGTAGGCGGGTCTGCGGGATGAGATGCCGAGCGAGGTGGGATCCGGAGACGGTGCCACCGGGCCTCTTCGGAAGCGCCGGAGGGACCAGCCTGGTGCTGCTGTGAGGCTGACGTAGGTACCTCGTAGGGCTGAGCGCCACGGCGACGATGTGCGGGCGGCGGGGCGGTGCCATGGTAAAACTCGGAGAAGTTTTCCCCACGCCATTGCTCGCCAGCTACAAGGTCTGCAGAGCTAGGGGAGGATTCCTTGCTCGCCTTCTTGCCGCGACCATTCCGTTGCTTGGGCGTATACTTATACTGAGGGTGCTTCTCCTGGTGCTCCCGAAGCCGGGACATCGCCTTTGTACGCCACACCGTCTTGCACTCCTCCGGCATGATGTTCCATATCTCGCCGGCGATCACGGACAAGTGCTGCTGCTTCTTCTGGATCTTTTGGAGAGCGAACTTCGTATCCTTGATCAAGTCGCTGCGGAAGATCATGAAGGCATTTGGCGGACGTGGGACTCTAGCGGGAGCATCGTCATGGTCGACGATGCGGCGAGTACGCTTGCGCGGTTCGGCGAGAGGTGTGGCGGACGCGTCAAGCTTGAAGTCGGGTGACTGGGAGGACAAGAAGTTCTGGAGGTCTGGGGAAGGGATATGTCTCCGCGATGCTACCCATTGCGCGATAAGTGCTTTTGTCAACACGAAAGGTTTTTCGAAAGAGATCGAAGATGCTGGTCGAGTGGCGGCTGAGTAAGACGAGAGGCCTTGCGGCATGGTCGGGTTCAGAGTAGCTGTAATCACACGTGAGCGGCCTGCGAAAAGGAAGGCACGAGGCACTGCACGCACCCGTAAAGGACATGTTGATGAGCGCGGAGAGTCGGGCCGGATAAGTCGCGAAAGTCAAGCGAAGGTCGATTCCTCGTCGTATGCTACAGCGCCAGGCAAGCAGACAAACAAGGGTAGTCGGGCGTAAGAGCGGGGTCGCTGACTGGAGAGCGCCGATGGCGATTCCATCGTCTTATACGCCTAGTAGGCCGATGCGAGAAAGGACGTTGTGGCAGCACAACGTGTACGGAAGTACCCGTACACGTGTGGGCGTGCAAAGGAGGATGTGACTGTAGCGCGGGGTGAATTCTGCAAGCGCAGGGGAAAGTGTGAATATTAGCCGCACGAGGCTGAACGGGGCCGCTGCGAGTGAACTGTTGGTTTGTCCAGCGGCAACGTGTACGGGGCTATCCGAGAGCAGAAGTGACCGGCAGAACACACGAGGTGAAGATGAGGCGCGGGTTTGAAGTCAAGGGGGAGCCGGAGGAGTGCGCCCATAATCGTCTACAGTGGCAGCGTTTGCCGCATCACCGCAGACTCTTGTGACGACAATGGTACACTGTCTGGGAACTGATACTTGGCTTGCTGTGGACACAAAAGTGCATAGGCGGGCCCGAGGTACGTCTTCAGCACAACGTGGTACGCCTTGAGGCATCACGTCGCGCCTCGTTTCAAGACACGAGGCGGCGCTTGCAGGTGACGGTGCCGCGGGCGACGCATTATACGATTGTGGGCGGCAAGACTTGGGCGTGAGGAAGAAATACCACTCCAGGCGGTGCGAGCAGGAGTGCCAGAGGCGCGTTCTATGGTGGTGGTGGTAACGAAGTCTGAGGCCTGAGGGGTAGCGAGTAACGTCCGTGGTCGGAATAATCCTTGTCCAGGAACTATTTGATCTACCCGGCAGACCGGCGCGACGAGAACAAAGGAAGCCAGCACAGGCACCTCAGAAATCCCAGACCATGGAGTGCGCTTGCCTGCTTCGTAGCGCAAATGCCAGGCGGACGGACTCGTATTTAGTATGTATAGAGGAAGTAGCCCGGCAAGGCCGGTCTCGAGAGGAATTACAGAAAGGACAGGAGAAGTCGCTGACTAACTAGATAAATCGTGTGCCAGACTTCTGGCGTAAAGATTAGAGTATTCGTACAATAACATAGGTAAGGGCTGCTAGTTCGTGTCATAGTGTTATGAGCCACGTCTGTAACCCACGATCTAGTTAACGTCTGATTGGTCAGCTGGAATGTAATACACCAGAGTCATGAGTACTGACCGAATCTTTGTATCGTGAATTCAAGAGGTACGTGCATCTCGTATCTGACCTGTCTATGACCGCAGCCAGATACGCCCTCCAGCTCCTGCCGCTTTGCCAATCCTGTTCATGAAAGCCAAGCCTTCCTTCTCCTCAACGAGTGCCTCTGCGACAATTTGAGATACCCTCTGAGCGTCAAGGGTGTGAAGTCCGTCAAAGAGACGTGCGGCTGCCGTTGCAGGTGTGGCAGTCGGTCCGAGAGGATAGTGAACCCATTCTATCGACGAGGCCGAGGCCATGAGTGCAAGAAGCGGCGAATCGTCGCATGCCATCAGCCCGACCTTCGTCTTTCCCTCGGAGCCGCCGCCCTCTAATAATGACAGGAAAGCATCATGCGAGATCGCATCCTCAGTGGTGGCCTCAGTTGGAACGCGATGTACGAGTAGAACAGGTACGCCCGGTGCGTAATGTCGATACTTCATCCCGGGTGTTTGTGGAGCCTTTTCCTGCTGTTCATCCGTGTAGTCCCTCCTGTGCACAAGCACCTTCACACCCGCAACCCCATTCTCGACCAGAACCCGTTGGATATCCTCAACCGTCACACCGCCCGGTCGCAACACACGAATGTTCCCGTCTTCTCCCAATCCATCCACCACAGTGCTCTCAAGGCCCACATCGCATGCACCACCGTCAAGAATGAGCTTGAGCTTCCCCGATGCACCGAGATCGGCGGCGACGTGTGCAGCACGCGTTGGACTAGGTTTCCCACTCGTATTCGCGCTTGGAGCGGCGACAGGTGTATTCGCGCGCGCAATGAGCGCTCTGGCGACGGGATGTGACGGCATACGGACAGCCACGGTCGATTGGCCAGCCGTGATCGTGGAAGGTATGTGCGCAGGTGCAGGGAATAGCATTGTGAGAGGTCCGGGCCAGAAGGCTCGCATGAGCGCCTTGTACGCAGGAGAAGGAGTGTACGATGAGGTTGAAGGAAGCAGTTCAGACAGCATGGACTGTGACGAGACGTGTACGATGAGTGGGTTGTCTGCGGGTCTGCCTTTGGTGGAGAATATTCTGGACGATGCGGTAGCGTTCAAGGCATCGGCGCCTAGTCCATACACGGTTTCAGTTGGGAAGACTACGACATCGTGTTGTTGTATTATTCTAGCAGCATCGTTGATCGCCTTCTCAGTGGTAGGATCTAAGAATACGGGGTCTTCGGACGTGGTAAATGATATCGAGCCTGGGCGGCAGAGTAGCACGTCCGCCGGCGCGGGCGTAGAAGAGGTGGATGCGAATGAGCCCATGTTGAACAGAAGTCTAGAGATATATGATACAGTCGTCAGGGAAGTGGCGAGTCTAGTTTGCATGCACTTGAGCGCGCCTCGCAGCGCGCAAGCCGAGATAACGCAGCAAAATGTTTTGATCGTGGCGGTAGACAAGTCGCGTGTCGGGATTTGTTGCGCGAAAACGCTGGCCCGGACCTTGCATGTAACCGCCAGCTACACACATCATGTCGTTGCCGTTCCGACGTCAAATAGCCCGGCTTCATCTTACTCTTCTACCGCCATGAGGGACTCTGAATTCGAGCGGCTCGTACCCGATGCTGAGCGCGGCGGCGCCATCAATGACCGCTCTACGCTGACGAGCACGGAGCTCGTCTGGCGCGCTGCTTTCACGCGCCTCCGCGACCTCGGCTTCATTCTGCGAGATAGATACTCACCTGACTGGGTGCCCAGCTGGGTCAAGGAAGGCTTCGATGACGCGTGGCTTGAAGAGCGAGACTTCCTGTGGGGAGCATACGACGACGGCATCGCAATAGAACATGCAACAACTCTTGACGCGACACGAGCCTCTGACGGGCTTGTATGCGCGATACAAATGAAACCTCCAGAGGCGGAATCTCTCCCCATCCTACGCTTTCTGTCTCGCCCGGAGATCATCAGCGACCCTCGTAATCATGCGTGTCCTGTACTCGCCGAGATGCCTCTGGATGAATGGACGCCTGCTCGTGTTGTCGTGTATCCACTGGCCCGCGACTGGCGACTGCCTCCCATGCGCCTTGTAGCCGATGCTCTGCAATTCTGTGACCAGATGCTCGAAGGCTTGACGTTCTTACATGAACATAACATCGCTCATCGCGACATTGCCGCCAGGAACATCATGATGGACCCGTCAGCCCTCTTTCCTCAAGGTGTGAACCCCCTTGCCACCTTCACTCGCATACCCGTGCCGGAGCGGAAACCCAAATACGACCGCGTGGATGTCTACTCTCAGATGAAATACTGGTTGATCGACTTCGGCCTCAGCACCATGTTCGCGAGCAAGGCCGAGCGACGCTTCGTCATCTGGGAAGGAGGGCCGAGAGATATGCCGGAGTGCTGGGAAGTGGATGCACAGGGCGAGAAACAGCCCAACAGGCCATATGATGCCTTTAAAGCAGATATGTACTCCTTGGGAAAGCTGTTCCAGCGATACTTTGCCTCTGTGAGCGTGCTTTCTCGTTGTCGTCGCGTATACCGCTGATACTCGCTTCCAGAGTATACCTGAGCTCCGACCGCTAATCTCGGCTATGACTTCGCCCTCGCCTGATGCTCGCCCCGAGTGCGCGACTGCATTGCGAGCGTTTCGCACACTGGCCCACGAGCTGCCCCGCCGCCGCCTACTCCGCGGTATCCCGAATGCAGTCCAGTTGGACTGGCAACCCTGGAGCGGGTGCGATACCCCATTTTCCTCTCCTCCTGATTAATGTTGATGGCAAACTCCTTAGAGCCGATGCCATGAGTCAGGCGATGTTCAATTGGGTGGACTACTGGAGGTGCGCGGCCAAGTTTTGGTGGAGGGCACCGCCCCTTCCGGTCGGAGGCGCACCAGACATTCGCAGGTAGCCAGTCGTGATGGAGGGATGACATGCTGGGCGCATGATACATACTATGGGCTCATCCGTCTTACTGTATTCACCCGCAGTCTTACTGTATTCACCCGCAGTCTTACTGTATTCACCCGCAGTGCATATGGAGACCATACTTGTCACATCTCTATGCACGAGATGGTCATAAGCCATCCGTACAGATCTCCAGCGATCGCCGTGGGTATGTTTACGTGACCCTCCGTACGCGAAAGTGCTTCACGCGGCTGATTGTAATTGGCATGGAATGATCCGAGACGTTGGGATACAACTCGGATAACCTCGTGTAAATTAAGGTATCGGACGAAGACGATTTGGATATGAGACCGAAAGCAGGTATCAATAGAAGGCAATGGTGTGTAACAAACTATGTGGGTGCCTCTCCTGGTGTGCCTGTATAATGCCAGGCATATCCTCGTCGACGTCTTCCGATGCCTCGATCTGTGAGTTTGTGAGCGAATGTGTCATACGGGAGCTGTTGTAACCTACTGCATTGGCAAGATCAAGGATGGCTCGTCCCGCAATAGCCGCTTCTTCGTGGTTATCCTTGATCTCGATGTTGATAACGTGGACCACGCGATTGAATTGGCTACCCTTCGCAAGCAGGTCTGAGAATGCGTGAAATCAATAGCGCGAAAGGTATACCAGGATGACTGACCTTCACAGACGCTGTCGAAGCACCGTTCCTCGCAAGTAATGACGACGTCTGCGACGGTCGACATCTGCTGCCAGCGTTCGGGTGCGCGCTTCAACTTACGATTCCGGTCCAGCATCTGCAACAAGCCGTTCGCAGTATACCTGGGTGGGTAGCTTCAGATGGAGTTCTCCTCGCAGCGGTTCAGTAACAAACAGTCGTGGGTCTTTATTGTAAAGCTCTTCGTAGATGTCATTGTACGGTGTACCAAACTCGTAGATGTTGGGCTTATCGACCGAAGGGCCCGGTAAGCGGACCATGGAACCAGTACCGGATGAGATGACACGAAATCCTGCTTTTCTTCAAAAACGTCAATTATATGGCACACGAAAATATTCGTTTAGTACATACGACAAGATATAATGGCCTTCCATTGATCGGTTCTGTAAGCTGTAATTAGATGAACTCCGTGGTCAAAATCCACTTCAAATCACCTGATTGCTAGCACAAACCACACAGAAGAGAGGGCGCGTTTTGTGAGGGAAAGGCGCTCCGGAGTCTGACGTGGCAACGAATTGTGACGGTCCTGCAACCGCCGCTTGAGGGAATTGCTGGACAACGGTCTCTCCTGCTTGTACGAAGGGTTGAGGCGGTGTCGAGTTGTTTGGCGTATGTAAGTTGCTTGCGGGCTGCGAAGCTCCATTATACACCCCGTAAGGATTTGGTTGCGGTGTATTTGATGCCGAGCGCCGTGGATCTGCGGCCTGAGCTCGTGCTAATCGGGGATCACGAGTTCTCCTAGGGTCCATCTAAAGAATAACTTGTGAGTAGATAACTCTCTCAGCGGTTTGAAGATGGCCTCAGCAGTATCCAGAACATCACAGTCATCGTACGAACCCAGCATCTGGTTGATTTGAGCGGGTTTCGTGCAGTTTCCACTCTGAATCATCACCGGCAAAGTCCAATACAGAGCTTTACCTACTTTATTGCCTCACTAAGCTCTCGTGTATACTTCTATAGCACGTCAATGTGCAGTTGCGCTACCAGGTGATCTCGTGTGGCGGTGGCGGTTAGTCAATAGCGATGGTGGTGGTTGAGAACTTTGATAACCCGGAGTCTGGTCTGTTAACTCTGAAATTGACTGGTGTGGGAATGCAATGCCGACCGGCATGTCATCTGATAAACCTTATCAAGGGATATCGAACCTTTTTTTCACTTTCGGTTGAGCCAGTGAGGCATACGAGGCTCAACAGTTTCGTGTGATGTAAGTTAGATAGGAGCTTATTTCTGAATCTATTCATGCAGACGGCTTGGCATAAATAAGTTCGGGTTATGTGCTATATCATTTGAGGCGGCGGCATTCGCGTTTGTGGGACTCCTTCCAATCACTATCGGTGGCCATTAGAAATGCTCAGGTCATATGGCTGTTAAAAGCCCTACACACCTAAGTTGACAAGTCTTTGTACAGTAGAAGGCCGATCCACATCCTTTGCATATTTGCAGCGCTTTGCAGGAAGGTGTAGTGTGATACTGACACAGGCGCCAGGAGCAGTATCTCGTGCGCGCTCTTTCGTACCCCTTGCGCATCTCCTCCTCGTCTACACCGAGTGCTTTATTCAGTTGTTCCCAGACATCGAGGAGAAACACAATTAAATCCGGTAGGTTTGACTCGAACGATGTCTTGCGCAACTCGAGAAGCACGCTGTACCCGCTAGTTCGAGCAGCATCGCTCAGTTCGCGAATGACTTTCCCGGGAATTCCAGAATCTGAGCGGCCACGCGATCGAATGTTGTAGGTCCACCGGTCGAAAGTGTCGCTATAGGCCGCCTCGTATTTTTCTGACCGGACGATTGTATGAGCGTCATCTTCACAATGAAGCTATTCGCATCGCCGTACTCAATAACGATGGCGTCCCAGATTTAGCAACCTGTATAGCGACCAGTATGCCATGGACAAGAATGGAATAGATATCGGCGCCGTTTACGGTTGATGGTGCACGTATACCGGTGGCCAAACCTTCGGCGATGTTACTGTGAGTTTTGAAAAGATGCCGTCAGAATGTGCGTTTCGGGAGCAGCATCAACAGCTACTGACACTAGAATTCCTGAACAAGCACCCCATTTCCTTAACTGGCGCTCGCCCCACATCTGCTTTCCCGAAGGCAATGAAGTCTGTGGGTCGCGTCCTTTTCGAAGCGCACGGGCCACAGATGCAGACACGGGGAGTTTGGCATACGCAACAGAAAGAGCCGAGTTGGCATTAGAAAGGACCTCCATGAAGTATAACGAATTGCTCAGCGCATCGCCGGCTATCTCCGGTAGCTCGTTGAGGGAGCGATTTAATTTCGTCAGGACGGCGTCTGCTCCAATCTCTCTGACGAAGACGTCATCGATAAACCTCTGCCTCTCGAGGTCATCATGAGTGTTCTGTATGACCGTGAACGTTGCCTCAAGAGCGTGATTGTCGGGTTGGGCATCCCCGAAGGGCAGGACCCACCAAGTCCATAGCGCTACATGCGCTATCTTGCTCGAGTTGAGAGTCCTTATAGCGGAGTCGTCTCTAGGCGTAATCGAATCTGTGAGTTGAAGGTTTGACTGCATACATGGTGAGGCGCACCCTTGTCCTTGAGTAGAAGCGATCATCACGAGTGAGGTCGCAAGACTCTGTATGTATCTAAGGGTGCCATATCTGGAGGGACCAGTGAGTGACCCGCTGATGACCGCGTCGCTGTCTGCCATTATCTGTGCACGGTGCTGCCACACCATCTCCCAGAGGACCCGAGATTCCGTAACAATCCGTGCCACCCATGTGGCGGGTGGTGTACGGACTTGGACATCTCCTTCCTCCACCAGGACGGTACCATGCCACCATATATGAACGAACGAGCACAGGCAACCGAATGCACTATCCCGTTCATCCTGCACGGACAGAAGATACCACGTGAGTAAGGTTCATGGCATTCGCAGAACAGGACTTACCGAGGTAAGGGCCCAGAAGACGGAAGAACCGGCATACTCCAGAAGTGTGCAAGGGAAATTGGTAGACAGACAAGCCTCCCAAAAATGCTGTACCCAGAAAGACTTAAGCTCTTGAGCAGGGACTCCCGGCTCATTGAGAATCATTCCCAGGTGAGTATCGAGCACGACAAGTACGCTCGAGGGAAACCGAAGATCGGCATCGCTGAGCTCCGACACACTTCTGGCTTCGTTAGCCTGGCGTAGGATATTCTCAAGAGCGGAGTTGCACGCTTTCAAGATATCAACAGGGGCCGTACTCATGGCCTTTGTGATCTCTTCCTTGTCGTACGACCTGATCCGTTCACTAGATGGGGTTGACATAGCGACGGAATTCCACACGGCCCGGGCCAACTCCTCGAATGCTCCAGCGATGCCTCCGGCAAACTCTCAGTCCTGTCGATGTGGTCTAGTAGACAAAGATGTGCGTATGAGAAGATCAAGCACAGGTAGTAAGGCAGCGTGTCTCAGTGCTTGGGTAAGATCGGAGAGTCACGACGATCGTGGTCGTGGGTCAAGATGGTGATAGCGTGTTGTCTGTGGGAATGCCGCCTCGTGCAGTGCATCACGAATCGATATAAGGCTCGGTGATTAATGCCCCGGCTACTTTTAACGCCGTTAATTAACGGTAGGGTGAGGGTTAGGTTAATTAACCATGTTAATAAACCTGTTAAAAATGTAAACCCAGGCACACCCCTTCTACGGATAAGCAGCGTGCGGGACAGCGTCGCCAACGGATCGCGGGCTGGAT
>UWZB01000078.1:0-36753 GCA_900536885.1 Peniophora sp. CBMAI 1063
TCATTCAACACACGCACACGACAGCTGACGACGTGCCACTGCTAGCGCCTTTCGCCTCTCACTGTGCTTTGCTACTACGTGCGTGCGTTGCTAGCATGCGCCATTCTTCGCCACACTGACCCTGTTGTAGCTGTCCTCATGGCTTCTCCTGCGGTAGCACAACCTACAGAACGAGCGCGCAAGCGCCAGCGGACAGACGACGGCGACGCTCGACCTAGTACAGTTACGACCCCAGCTATGACTACTCCTCAGCGCGACGAGGTGAAGCCGAAGGTTGAACCGACCAACCATGACGGTCTCGTGAATGGTGCGTCGGCTAGCATTAGCAACGCGGGGCCCTGGTTGACATTGGTGCCGGCGCAGAGGGCTCTGCGAGGCACGACACCGATAGTATTGACGCCGAACAAGAGGTCGAGGCGCCAACTGCCACATCTCTGCAGTGTCCTCGCTCTTCTATCTGGTTCGAGGACGGTAACTGCTTCGTCATCGCTGGACAGTCGGTAGCGCGGATCTATCGAGGTCTACTCGAGCGCCATTCTCCGTGTTTGAAAAACAGGCTATCTAATGGGTCCTTTGATACAGTGCCGGGCTCTGCCATCCCGATTGTCACCATACTTGATCAACCTCACCATGTCGAGGTTATGCTAGAATGGATTCTAGGGGAACGGTGAGCACTATGGTTTCAGATGTCTGTTCGAAGAACGCTAATAATGATTTCATATAGTAAGCTTGATAGGCTACCACTGGGTGATCTAGCCGCTTGTTACGAACTCGCCGCACATCATGAGATTGAGGATCTATGTGCTGCCGCTGTCAATCTTTTGCGTGCTCGCTACCCGAACCACCTGTCCACGTGGCAAGAGGCTGCACTCAATGCGCCGTCTATTGCTGTGATCGACCATCTACTCGTGGCGAGTATCACTGCCGCTCGCGGCGATGCCAAGATAGCATCTCTGGCCTTGTATGAAGCGGTGTATACAAGCGGCTTCTCTCATGTGCTGAAGGAGATCAACAACCTACGTCGCACGCCATTTCTGAAGCCTCACCGAATTGATCGGCTTCAACAAGCTGTGATCGCAGCATACCCTCAACTCGTCTCATTTCAGGGCCAGACGTACTCAAAGCTCCTCAACCACGATGTATGCGACGAATGCACCAATAAAACAACCGGGGCATGTGCGGGCGCCATGCGGCTAGTTGTCAGCTCATTC
This sequence comes from Peniophora sp. CBMAI 1063, assembly GCA_900536885.1. Taxonomy (NCBI): domain Eukaryota; kingdom Fungi; phylum Basidiomycota; class Agaricomycetes; order Russulales; family Peniophoraceae; genus Peniophora; species Peniophora sp. CBMAI 1063. The sequence continues at coordinate 1,212 of UWZB01000078.1, forward strand.
GTGCGCAACGCACAGGAGCTCCATGCATTCTCCGACCATGCGTACGAGGTTTGCGATGCATGCAAGGACGTCTATGTCGGCCAAATCCTTCGAAAGCGCATGAAACTGCTCTTCAAGAAGTTGCCGTTGTACTTCGAATTGGTGTCGCCCGCCGGTGACAGTATCCCCGAGCCTCGACCGGACTTGGTCTTTTGGACTGACGGGCGCCCTCCCCCATTAGTGGTAGACCCACCCGAGGTTTTGGACGACACAGAGCTCGAAGAGCTGGAAGCGTTACCTCATGTACGAGCGCTCATGGAGCTTAGACGGATGGAAGAGAACACTGCGCGCGAGCTGGTTGCAGCAGCGCTAGCGTGGGGCAATGGCGCGGAGTGACCGACGGAGGAAGAATAGATCTACTCTAGTGTGCTTCTTATCTAATCTTGATCGCTGAAATTGCATCTTATACTTAATACCAGACGATGATATTGGACTCAGCCCTGACTTATAGAAGAAAGGCTATGCATTCGTTGAGATGGCTATCCAAGTATCTGATGAACTCCTTCGAAATTCTGAAAACCCCTCAATAAAACTTGAATGTCAAAGTACTACACGAGTTGATACGCCGTGATCGACGTGAGCCCGAACCCTTCAACCCAACGTCCTGATATATCTGGAAGTCTATACTGTACACGAGTCAGTCTCGGGTTCACAAGAAGGCGAATGAAAGCTTGAAATGTAACGTGCCTCCATGATTATAATGGCGTCTCGCGAGAAGAACGCCCTGTGAGTTTTGTTCCCTATGCTGGACCCGGCGGAGGAGGATGGTAATTTGATCGTGTGCACGACGTAGTCAGTTGCGAGGAGAGTATGGTTGAGCGGCGGGTCCCAAAGTTTGCGCGAATTGAGCCCGGTGAGCTCGCACTTACACCTCACGACTTCGCACGAGGGAGTAGCAGAACTGTCGCCGGCTCGACGGGTCCTGAGCGGATGCGAATCGTGTACTCTCACTTCTACGTGCCCGTCATTCAATGAAGGGAGGTCAGGTATCACTCGCCAGCCTGTGATAGCGATGTCGGTGGAGAAGGGAGATGGTAGGACGCCGATGCGGACCCTGCCGTGCCAGTTGTTCCATGGGATCACGTGCATTCCGTTGCGAGTGCCAGGATGATCGCTGGAGCTGATATGCAGGGATGATATCAGTGCGGAAAGATCGAAGGTCATCGTGATCGTGTAGTTCATAAGTGCCGCACGGCCTTGCATGAATGGGAAATATATTGTGATCAATTCATCCTCGCGAAAGTACGAGGCGCAATCTGAGCGATTGGCGGAGTTCGGGAGTAAAGCCCAAGTCTCTTCGTCGTACCTAGCGAGTGTCGTCCCGACTTGATGAAAGGGGAGCTCAAATCTGTGAGTTATAGGAACTCGAGGCGCGGCGTCGGAGGTAGGAGGTTCTTCAGATAGCAGGCCAAGATCATACACCTCGAGCGCACAGCAACGACCGGATTCATCCGTGGCGAAGGTAAGGAATCGCATGCCGTCGAAGAAACCCAAGAAACTGGTTTTGACAGGATTCTACGAGCGAGTTTGTAAAAAGGCCGCAAGACAGACAATCGCCAGAGACATACATCAAACTGTATGACCTTCTTTCGCTTGAGCCAATCGTAGACCATGAAAGGTCCTGATTCATCTACCGCGCCTAGTGAAATGTATCTGTTGTGCAGGTCCACGGCGCCAAGATGTCCAAAAGTGGAGGGTATTTTCAGGGAGAATTCAACTGCTCCGGCACACCATGGGTGAATATCTCCCGTCAAAAGAGAACGCGGATATAGTAGCTGCACTTCCGCTTCTGGGCTGCAGACACCGATAATGAGCCTCTCGTGACTAAAGCATTGAAATAAGCTGAGCTTCTCACCCTCCGCTGGCATCCACAAATATGATCAAGTCGCTGTCCACGTCCATGAGCGGGTACAGATTAGTTGGATTGCCTTCGTCGTCGCGGTGGCGTGATACGTTTGAAGGGAGACACCAGACGTGCTCTTCAGATGTGATGCCGCACAAAGGCGAAGGCAGGCGGATAAGACGAACTGTGCTCGTACGCGCGGTCCATAGGAGCATGTATCCCTGGGAACGAAGTATCTTGCAGTTGTCCCGGGGTGGTAACAGGCTAAGCGCAAAGGACTCCTCCCAAGATGCCTCGCGCCACGCACGTTCATACTGCTCTACTTTGGCTAGGCGTTCTGCCAGGTCGATTGATTCATTCCGTCCCGCACTCATTCCTCGACGGGCCAAAGCAATCTTGTACTGGACTGGTAGAGACGTCGTGATGAATGCGCGAAACTTCCGGCAGAGCTCGCCGCATACTGTAGCAGAGCGGGCATCTAGTTGATGAAAGACGAGCTCAAGTATGTCATACGGGAGATCTGGTAGGAGCATGACTTGAGAGCCCTCGCCAAGGTGGCGTGGTGGTGGTGGTCGACTCGAAAGCCCCGAAGAGCAATCGGACCCTCGCTGGTTTCGTCAGTCTGATGCGCGTGGCCGCCGTGTGCAGCGCTGCGCGCGACTTGCCTCTGCCCATGAGGGATGGGAACTGGCACGACAATACACTGGCTCATTTTTCCCTCATTTCCTTTCCGAAAGACATGAATGGAACTTCTGTGCGTTCGATTTAATGCTCAGGAGAAGCAAAACCGTTGTATGGGTCGCTAGCGCTAGCGCTAACGCGGCCTCCGTACGCACCTGTGCACGACTTGCCTCCGCCTTGTCGCGACGATCCACACAGCCCGGAGAGTTGTCACCGGTGGCAGTTGTATTTAAGTGCACTGCCTATGATACTAGTGTGTCTGTGTCTTATAGTGCGTGCGTCCGTCACTGATCACGATGCTCCTAGGCGAACCAGACTCGTGTGCCTTGTCTTGCAGTTCCTATGCTCGCGCTGCCTCGAAGACATATCCGCCTTCGGTTCCCCAGCACATCAGCCTTTGAAATGAGGACGATGTGGGCTCATCTACCTAATTTGTCATACGCAAATGAGACGTCAAGCTCGTACTGTCACCAGTGTGCGGCCTCCACCGGTTAACGTGCATCGATTGGGGATATCGCGTCAAGGAGCGGCCGCCATGTTTCAACTTGTCGATCGACGATCTCTGAGGAAGTTATTGGGTGGATGTGCGCACGTAGATGTCCTTGAGACTATGCTCATGTTCCGTCGCTATATGGCTCCTCTTATGCTGTCTCAGCCTGACTTCAATACACTTGTAGAGCTATAAAGGAATGGACTACTCTCGACAAGATATCATCAGCCTCTGCACCACCCGTCCTCACTGATCAACATGAACACGCTTCTTACCTTCCTCGTCTCGACAGCGGCCGTCGCCATGCCCATCATGGCGCAAACTTTATCGTGCGCGATTCCCTTTCACCATCGGTCTTATGCCACGTCGCTCATTGCGTCTTGTCCTACAGAGCGGGCTCGACTGTTCAATTCGGATCCAACGAGAACCCGGATCTCTGCCTCGGCGCTGTATACACTTACGAGTACGCTCAGATCCTTCTCCAACCATGCGGCGCCCCTGGTACCACCTTCACGCTCGACAACGGTATTTCTTCCATCGCAACGCGCCTCGAAGTTGTCTACAGCGGAGACGAACCTCTGTGCGTCAACGCGGTCGACTCGCAAGCCGGGAACACGCCAGTCCTTCTTGAGGTATGCGCGGACGACTTGTTCGAGCGCTGGTATGTCGAGGGCGGAACGGGCACCGGACAGATCAGGTCTGCGGTAGAGACCGAGGACTTCTGTCTCACTGCGGCCGTGGACGGACAAGGCGATCCGGTAAGTGCTTCTGTTGCAACGAGCCACTTACACGCGCTGACGTCTGATTCAGGTCGAGTATCAGGTCTGCACTGGAACGCCAAACCAGCAATGGAGCACCTATGTGATCGACGAGGCGTAGACTTATGTGCACATGATGTAGCCGTCCGCAATATCTACTTAGGTCTTTGAGGTTATCTATTGGGGTTATCGTAGCCTGTATTCAAGTCAACCACATTGTTGGTCCGTTCGAGCGCTGTGCTGCTAGTTACAATGAGGTCCATACGCGACCTAGTTGATCTTTCTTATACATCTCCGAACGAAAGGCGCGGACTCGGAGTGAATGGCATACGATTGAATACGTGTATAATAAGCCCCTCGCGATGACATAGTACACGACTTCAGGCCTCAGTGGGACGTCACATGGATGACCACCTTTCCGAAATGCTGCGCGCTCTCCAGATACTGAAGAGCCTCCACGGCCTTCTCAAATGGGAATACGCGGTCGATGTGAGGGTGAATCTGGTGAAACTCGGAAAACTGCAGTAGCTCCTCGAATAGCTGCTTTGAACCGACACCGATTCCACTTCGGTACTGTCAGATAGGGAAAGCTGAGATCGTTTCGAGGAACGTACCGCAGGGAAGCCTGTCTGAAGAGAGCAAGCAGAGGGACGTTGGGCGTAGCCTTTGGTGGACCTCCTAGAAAGCCGATGCTATCGATGACGCCGCCTGCTGCTACCGAGTTGAAGCACTTCTCGATCTCATTGATACCAACGTTGTCAATGATGTGGTGCGCGCCGATCCCATTCGTCAGCCGCTGAACTTCCGCATCCCAGTCTGGTGTGCGCTTGTAGTTGATGGTATGCGTCGCACCCATCTTTGTCGCGAACTTGAGCTTTTCGTCCGAGGAGGACGTGATGATGGTTCGAGCCCCGGCAGCCTTGGCGATGAGGAGACCGAACATGGAGACGCCACCAGTACCCTGGAGGAGCACGGTTTGACCGGGGAGCAGCTTCTTCTCTCCATAGAACGCGCTCCAGGCGGTCACGGCTGCGATGGGGAATGTGGAGATTTCGTCATACTAGTCGAGATCGTCAGCACAGATTCAGAGATGAGGCAATATCAATTACCGAGAGGTAGTCCGGCGCGCGAAGCAATGTGATCTCGTCGAGCACGCGGTACTCCTGGAGCGTTCCGTCGAGAGGACCCCCAAGGAACTCTAAATATATGACGATCAGTGTCCTGCGTGAAGGAAAGGTATCACAAGCAGTCAACTCACGGCCGCCCATGACTGAGGGTCCGTAGAAATGCTCCTGATTGAAGATGGCCGTGACCTTATCGCCGGGACGAAACTTGGATGCGTGCTACCATGACAGGTTCAGTCATCGACACTCAAAGGGAAAATGAAGGAAAAACAGACCTGTCCTGCAGAGACGATTTCCCCGCCCATATCTGAGCACGGGACTACACCCGCCTTGATACCGGGGAGACCATATGTTCCATTGGCGATCGCGACGTCACGATAGTTCAGAGAGACGGAATGGATGCGGACGAGATACTGGCCAGGACCCGGGCTTGGGACGGGCTCACGATGCTGCTTCAGTGCGGTTGGACCAGCACCAAGTTCGCTGAACCGCCAGACAGACTGCTCTTGAGACATTGTGGTGAATAGAGAGGTCGGCGAGAGTATCTGTGTTGCCAGTCAGTGGACTTTCGCCGCTGTTGCACACCAGTTTTGGTGGTAGGCTCTTAGATGGAGCCCTTATATAGAACCCCATTGTGGATGGTCGGCATCCGAATAGGGGCCCGGACATTCGACTTCTCTCGAAGCTTTGATTACTGGACTTGAGGCGGATCACGTAGAAGCGTACGTAGGCCGTAGGGCCGGCAACTATGGCTCTCATGCTATCGCCGATGCCAGCGGGAGCCTGCCGCTTGACGTGCTCATGACGCGCACTGCAAATCGCCGCAAACGCCGCAAACGCCGATGCTGTGATGACTAAGTACCGCTCCGGCCATATTCGTACGATTTCCAGAGTGCCGCGCTAGATCCCGGTTGGGGTACATGGCAGAACGTATGAGCATTTCATGACATGATGGTGGCAGGGAGCAAAATGAGGCTTGCGGTTGAGAGCAAGCTGTCGCGCGCGGGAAATCTGCCGCGTCGGCGGGCCGCGAACCATCCACCTTGAGCTCGTAGTCGTAAGTTCAGTTGAGCAGAGACAACCATGTATCACGCTCTGCTCAGTTGTCCAATCTCATACGACAAACTTCTACCCTCTCACCTTACTGGTGTGATTACATCTAGACTCGTGACTACTCATGGCAAACGCTCCCTGGCCGCACGAGCGCCCACGGTTCCGCCACGAACCCACAGCCTACCCTGCGTATCCGAGACTTCTGGCTGCTTTCTCGCTTCCACCTTCGTCTACCGCACTCAGAGCTTGAAGTGCGCGAAGTTGTTTTCTGGACCTTGTGTCCACCGGCTTCGGCGAAACACTTCTACTTCGAGACGCCCTCTTCAGTTCCGAACGGGCGCTTGCACGAGCGCATCGGTGTAGACGGCCTGCGTGTCCCGTATAATCGCGCACTGACGCCGCATTGCATGTTTCCATCGACTGCAGAGGCTGAGTCTAACAGCTACAAGAAACAGCAGATGCTGTCGAGAGTATATATGACATTCCGTTGGAGGGCCGTATTCCTCTACGATCCCGACATGTCGTGAAGAGTTGGTTGATCCAAGAGTATAAAGAGCTGTCCAACTTTACAGGAATGACCAGCTTCAACATCTTCTAAGCTACTCTGCTCACCTCCCGGAGAAAATGAACCACTTCCTCGCTTCCCTCGTGTACGCCGCCGTCTTTACTGCCTCGATCAAGGCGCAAGATATTCCGTGCGTTGCACGCCCTCTACTAGTGCTCCTAGAGCCACTCTGACAATCAACTATAGGGCCGGCTCTTCTATTCAGTTTGCTCTCGCGTCGAACTCAAGCGTGTGCCTCGGCGCGGTCGCGCCAGTCGACGATGCGCACATCGTTCTCGGAACGTGCGGTACACCGGGAACGACTTACGCCCTCGATGACGGCACGCCCTCCGTCCAGACGCGCATCATATTGGTCGACGGTCTTCCTGAGCCGTTATGCGTGAATGCGGATTCGTAGGGAGACGTACTTCTCGAGGTGTGCGCGGATGCGCCGCTGGAGCGCTGGCACGTTGCCGCTGGCGCTGGCGAGATCTCCACCGCCGAGGAGGAAGAGGCGCTCTGTATCACTGCTCCTGTGGATGGGAAGCGGGGTGACTTGGTGAGTGGTCCCTTGAGTCCTCCGCAGGACGATGTCTGATTGACCCTCGTGACTCTAGGTTACGACTCAGAGCTGTACTGGTGTCCCTGAACAGCAATGGATTGTTACCACCGTGGACGCCTAAGACTGTGGGATACTTGCTGTGCTCTCGCTGTACATGGAAGGGCGAAATACTACTCGTGCTCAGAAGCAACCCTGTCGTAGCTACAGCATGTGGTGCGGTAGCGAGCGTCCCGATAGACGCTCTCTTGTTTGGTAATGCGGGCAAGAAGTTTCAGCTTTGCATACAAACCCTTCCCTCGTGTCTTCCGTTCTTACACGTCGATATTGAATGTGACCAGTATACCTGGGATGTGGCACGGTGTGGCTCTCCCGATGAAACATTCATGATCGCGCGAGCCGTAAGAGTCCCTGTTCAGGACCCGCTCTGCTCATCAATGCTCAAGATCTGCTGACTGCACTAAGACATACTGAAGAAGAGAATTGGGGCTCACTACTTGCCTGCTACGGGCACCTTGGCCACTGTTCACGGCAGGTGGCGCAACTGTTGGTGTTCAAACAGACCCTGCACTTTCGTTTCGTATCTCCCCGCTCGTACGTGGCGTCCCGCTACGGTGTTGCGTCCCCTTGTGCTGATGCTTGACACAGTACTCTGCGTATATTGTGCAAGAGTGGGCACCGTACATAAGGCATTCGTCGACTACATATCGGAGCACCAGTGAGAGCTCTCCTGAACATACCAGACTCATATTGCACGACGTCCACCACTCAACATGAACCAGATCGCGACTTTCATTGTCTACGCAGCGGTGGCTGTCACCTCGGCCGTGGCGCAACTTGACCTCCCAAGCATCCCGTACGTTGTCTTCTCTTTCCCCGCACATACTGGCATCCTGTCTCATACTGATCGTCGTTTAGTCCTGGCGGTACCGTCCAGATCTTCACGCAGAACCTGGACTCAAACCTCTGCGTCGGCGCCGTGGCCGACAGCGCGCAGTCCGAGATCCTGCTCGAGCCTTGCACTCGCAACCTCACGATGTTCGTTCTACCCAGTGGCGCGGACAACACGCAGATCGTGCTCGGTGGTGTCCCGACAGGGCAGCCTGAGTTATGCATCACGGCTTCTCAGAGCCAGGCCGGGAACACGCCCGTGATTCTACAGGCGTGCGGGGGTGATCCGTTCCAAATCTGGCAGTTCCCTGCAGGTGAGGGTAGGGGCGAGGTTGTGTCGACTGCCAGCGGTAGTGAGGAATGTCTTACGGCTGTGGGTTCGAACCAGGGTGATCCGGTCAGTGCAGACTCCTCTGTCCGCGATAGGACGAGAACACTGACTGAGATGATGAAGATCGAGTATCGCCCTTGCACCAATGCGACGAACCAACAGTGGTTCACAGTCGTCTCATTCTGAGGACAAACCAGGGATAGTCAGGACAGCAAAGAGAATCGTGTCGCCTGTGTCGATGTCGGCATGGATACGGGGTTCGAAGTTTACTAGCACTGCCGATCCGTATCGTGGTATAAGGTCAATTACAACCGGTATCAGTTTGCTAATCAGGGTGCGAGTCTGATGAACGACAAGCTTGCTAGAGACGCGATCGCAGCATCGCGGTACGCAGATGCGCTCAAGAGAATGGTACTGCATGAGTAGGGATCCTGAACTCTGCCACCTCCTGTGGCATGATGGGGCGCAGCTGTGAAACACTCCCTCCTACACGGGTCTGCATACTATCCTTCAGCACTCACTGTACTCAGCAAAGTGAATGGTCTGCTGACGTCTCAAGGCAGTACTCTTCCAGAGTCTCAACTCGTTGTACATGACCTTGTTGTAGGCGCGGATGCCCGGAAACGCGGAGGATGGTCTCCGTAGGTTCTCTCAGTCGTTTCACTGTACTTCGTTGCTTTACGGCGTCCCGCAAAAGGTCTTTGAAACTATGCAACGATACATCCGGAAGTGCTGAGCGCTCCTGCAGGGTGCAGAGTATAAGAGACTGGCGAGACGGATATGCAAGGCAAGCAGACTCACTCGGAGACTTGAACATCTGACAGCCAAACTACGCCTCACACACTCTCCTCGTCATCATGAACAAGTTCTTCTCCGTCCTCGTGTCTGCTGCCATACTCGCCACTTCGAGCGTGGCTCAGATCATCCCGTAGGCCGCCCTTCCCTTCGCATCACCATCCCAGCCTCATCGTCATTTCAGCGCCGGCTCGACCGTTCAGATCCACTCTGCTCAGAACCCAAGCGCGAACCTCTGCCTCGGCGCTGTAGCCGGTACCCAGCAGTCCGAGATCCTTCTCGAGCCCTGCTCGCGCAACCTCACTACGTTCGTCCTCCCCGACGGCATGGCCAACACGCAGATCGAGCTCGTCGGCGCCGTATCGGGCCAGCCAGACCTGTGCATCACGGCGCTCGAGAGCCAGGCCGGTAACACGCCCGTCATCTTGCAGGCGTGCTCGGACGACTCGTTCGAGCGCTGGTTGATCCAGGCTGGCCAAGGTACCGGGCAAATCGTTACTACTGCTCAGGGAGCTCTTGCTCCTGCGTCGTGTCTTACGGCGGTGGGCACTAACCAGGGAGACCCGGTGAGTGCTTCGACGTCGTCGTATGGTTTGGTACCGGGAGAGCTGACTTGGTTGACGAAGGTCGAGTTCCGCCCTTGCGCTGACGGTGCGAACCAGCAATGGACCACTATTGTGGTTTAGGAATGGGCATCGGATAGGCCGGGAGGATGTTGCGTCCGCGTCGACGGCCGAATGAGCATGGACAGCTTGTTGAGTTTCGCTGAGGATTCGTGTTATGTACAACTTGGACAATGCACTTGATGTTGTATCTGGTACTCATGCTGAGCACCCTGAGTGGAGGAAGTCGTAGTATTCATATACAATCAAGTGATCGGTAGTGTATGAGCGGCGCGGCTCGGACGACCTGAGCTTCGCCACCTCCTGTGGCACGATGCGTAGTCTTGAAACGGTTGCGGGCGCAAGTTAGCATGCCATCTTTCAACGCCGGCAAGAGCATCTCGTCTGCTGACCTCAGAAGCAGTACTCTTCAGAGTCTCACCTCGTCTTGCCTGACCATGATGTGGACGCCAATGCCCGGAAGCGCGGAGTCCGGACGATAGTGCCCGCTCTTGTCTCTGTGAGGCGTTTCGCTGTATCCCATTGCTGTACGGCGTCCCGCCGAAGGCTTACAGGACCTTGAAACCATACAGCCGTAAGATCGAGCGCCTCTGTGGGTTGTGCAGTATAAGAGACTCGCAGAACGGGCATCCAAGGAAAAGCAGACTCACTCAGGGACTTGAGCGCTTAAGCATCTGGCAGCCCAACTACGCTTCACACCCTCTCCTCGCTATGAACAAGTTCTTTTCCTTCTTCGTGTCCGCTGCCGTACTCGCCACTTCGGGCATGGCACAGAGCATCGCGTACGTCCTCTGCCACTCCCACCCTCACGTCTCCCCTCGCTGAAGACCCGCTTCTCTCCAGCCCGGGCGCGTCTGTCCAGTTCCACTCCACGCAGAACCCGAGCGCAAACCTCTGCCTCGGCGCCGTCGCCGGCACTCAGCAATCCGAGCTCCTCCTTGAGCCCTGCACGCGCTCCCTAACGACCTTCAAGCTCCCGAACGGCGCGCCCCTGAACGCGACGCAGATCCAGCTCGTCGACAGCCAAACCGGACCCGGTCAACCCCAGCCGCTCTTGTGCATCACCGCGCGCGAGGCCCAAGCGGGGAATACGCCCGTCATCCTCCAGACGTGCGACGCGGACGATCTGTTGCAGGGCTGGCGCGTAAATGATGGGAAGGGGACGGGCGAGATCGAGAGTACGGCGCCGATTATGGCTGCAGTTTGTTTGACTGCTGTGGGGAGTAATCAGGGGGATCCTGTGAGTCTTTGGTTGGGTGCGGGATGAGTGGGATGGGTACTGACGTATGCGGTTGTAGGTTGAGTTTAGGAACTGTACTGGTGCGGCGAGCCAGCAGTGGACTACTGTTGTGGTCTAGGTATCATGAGTAGTAGGGTAGAGAGCATTGTCTCGTTCGTTGATGGACGCTCCGTGCTCTGGTACGAAGCCAATCACACTATATCTTGTTTGACGAGCAGTGCGTGAGGTGTGAGCAGCCAGAAGCGCGGTGTGTCAATGCGCGAGAGAAGTACACCAGACATGCGCGACTAAGCTCGATGGGTTGGCGTATGAGCAGACGTATGAAGTAGCAATACCAGCTCAAAGAGGGATGCCCTGTGGTGTAGTAGACACATAGTTTCAGCGGCATATGAGCCAATCCGGTTGGGAGGGACCTTCACACTAGTGCCAAGAAGTGCGGGGAGCCGAGACCGTGAGGGCGCGGTCGGTGATGCACGCGGTTACCGAGGCCGTCGTTGTGAGGGCGGGAAGCCGTGTGAAAATGATGGGGTCGCCGTCTAGCGCCGGGGTTGCAGCTGTTCGTGCTTGTTGCCTCGCCCCGTCCTCACGTCCAGTCCGCGCCTCTGAGCACGACTCTTCACTCGTTCATTCACCCTCGCTCTCTACCTTTCTCCTACACTACAATGAAGTCCGCAGTCGTCGCCACCGCTTTCGTCTCTGTCGCCCTCGCGGCAAACTCGACCACCGTGAGTACAGTAAAGAATATTTTTAACGAGCTGAAACTGACGGGGGACGCGCAGAGCCCGCTCGTGCCGTCTGGCATCTCTGACGGCTGCTCGACGTTCCTCACGAGCCTCAACACGGACGGCACGCTCACTTCGTGCCTGTCGTCGATCAACAGCGCGACGTCGGCGTTCGGCCCGACCGCGACCTCCTCTGCCGACGCGAGCGCCGTCACGTCCGCCCTCGCGCAGCTGTGCTCGTCTACGTCGTGCCAGGCGAGCGACCTGCAGACTGCGCTGACGAACTTCCGTTCGGCTTGCTCGGCCGAGCTTGTGGGCGCGAGCACGAACAAGGACACGATCGCGATCTACGACTCGCTGTACATGATCAACCCGCTCAAGACGGCCCTGTGCGCAAAGTCGGACAACGCCTACTGCGTGACCTCCCTCTCCACCTCGTCCTCAAACTCAAAGCGCGACGCCACCCTCGCCCCCCTCGTCAAGCGCGACTCCCAGGTCGTCCTCAAGCCCAACACTGACACCTACAACTCCCAGAACGTCGCCTTCGTCCGCCTCTCGGCCTCAGACTCGAGCGACGTCCTCTGCGGCGACTGCTCCAAGCAGGTCCAGGAGGCCTGGATCGACGCCCTCAACTCCCAGAGCTACGCGCCCGGCATCGCCAACTCGGTCATGTTCTCCGGCCAGCCCGCGCTCTACAACGCCACCACCACCGCCTGCGGCACCGACTTCTTCTCCTCCGACTCGACCGTTAACAACGTCGGTGGCGGTCTCGCCGGCGGCGTCGTCTCCGCCAGCGGTGCGGCCCCCAACCACGCCGTCTCGGGCGCGGCTGGTGTTCTCGGCGCCCTCGTCCTCGCGGCGCTCTCGCTTTAAGCGAATGTTGGATCCTACTTTCTTTCGCAGGCTGGCTCCCGGGTCCCCTTTAGGTGTTTTGTTTCGGGATGTGCACGCTCGCTCGCTTAGGCGTTACTTTTACCTTTGTTATTCGCGTTTGTGTTTGTCAACCTATACGTCGCGATGATATATTATACCCCTCCACCCACAATCCTAGGCTTTATTACTGTAGTTGTGCGCCGTGGAATTCAGGAATATCGTTCTGTGTTCCTTGTCTTCCGCGCTCTCTGTTCGCGTAGACTGATCAACTGATGGTCTCTGCATTGTGCAGCGCTCTACGTGTGATATTGGCGCCATTATCGGCGCATTGATACCCATTGTTCATCTTATGTTCTATGGGAACGCGAACCTGCGTAGCTGGGTGCATGATCTCGATGGACCGTCGGTGTTATTGGTGTTCTGCAAGAGGACTGCTGAATGTTGAGCGGAACAACGACGTATCCTGTCGAGCATGAACGAACCCGAGTAAGGCGTGATGGTACAGTGTACAGTTACTCAAGGTAGGAAGAGCACGTTCACGAAATGACCAGCTGCTGTTAATATCGAGCACCCATTCGCATCCAGAGCATCCACCTGTCTGCAGTACGTCCCTCTAGTTGTCAACGACAACAACAGTCCACTGCTGATTAACGTCGTTGGTGCATGGACGGTACTCGATCTGAACTCGACTTCGTCAGTCTATGGTCTCTCCAACTTGCCAATACTCAAAGACTTACCGCGGCACCAGCGTCCGCACCAGCAGCAGTGAGGCAGAACGCGCCGTCCGACGGAGCAAGAGAGACGATCTCCCCCGTGCCCTCTCCCGCGCCGACGCGCCAATTCTCAAACTTATCGTCCTCGCACGTGTCCATGACGAGCGGCGCACTGCCGTCCTGCGACCCGCTCGCGGTGACGCAGAGGAACGGGACGGGCGTGCCGGGCCCCGTCGCAGGGCTCACGAGCTGGAACTTCGTGCCGGTGGTTGTGGGGTCGTCCAGGCCGATCTTGAACGTCGTGTTCGCGGCGCCGCAGACTTCGATGAGGACTGGGGCTTGGAGGGTGGCGGAGGTGGCGCCGAGGCAGTACGTCGAGTAGTTCGCGAGGTGGAGCTGGATTTGGCTGCCTGCACTGTGAGAGAGGTTGAAGAGCGGTTCAGCACGTAGGATGGAGCGCGGATGTGGGTGTATGCTACGTACGGGATGCTCTGGGCCACCGCGGAAGCGATGGAGATAGCGGCGTACACGATGGAAGAGATGCGCATGTCGAGATTGAAAGAGGAGTGATGAGTCAGTACTTCAGTATGAATGCTGGTTCTCTCCGAGTTCGACTTTATACCTCTCTGGTATACAAGCACCGGTAGCGCGCAAGGCGACAGCAACCCGGATACGACGACATAGCCTATTCGGGCACGGTCATCCGCTGTACGAGACACAGCTCCGTACTAGACACAATCTATACTTAGTGTACATGGCGAGCGGCACGAGTGTGCGCTAAGAGTTTGAGGCAAGCTCGGTCAACACGGAGAAAGCCCTACAACCGTTTGCCGAAAGCGGGAGAAGACGTTTCATTGGGATGGGTTCGCCGTTGCGAGACCTCGAGTACTGCCACGACTTATACACGGCGCAAGCGGAAGCACGTATAGACAGGGTATGGACAACATATGGGTGGGAGGAGAGTTGTGGCGAGTAGCGGCGCTCGGGGAACATCCGGGCGCCGCGTGGCGCACACGCGGAAGCTGCATCAATTCGGCCGAGCATAACTTGACTCTGTTTGCGACCACCGTAACTACGAACGGATCTATCTGCACAATTGATTGCATTCCCATATAGGATGTTGTATGCTTGGACTTCTCTACGTCTGTTCACAAAGCTAGGCACGCCAGGATTGCAGGCGTTAACTAATGCACTTGTCGTACTGTTTGCTTTCTTCGAGCTCGAGCGCTATTCCTTCGATCTGTCACGCAAATGAGCAACGTATCTCATATACCAGGCTATCCCTGGTTCTACAACGTACCATACGCTTCGTCAGCGATCGGTCGGGCGGAAATTTGGAATCGGCTCGTGGGACGTCGATATCAGCGTCTGAGATATGCCTGCTCAGCATCACGTCCGCTACGATCTATGCACCACCTGAGCGTACCGATGTCTGTAGGAGGAATGACACTCCCTCGAGCCGATACGATGAATGCGATCATGATGATAAAGAGCGGACAGCGCATCGAGGATCAGTGGGTGTGTCGTTGTTTCTGCACACCGTTGCAGTTTGCAGCAGACTTATACTCCCCCCCTGTGCTAGGGACTCGTTACTAGTCCCCTTGCTTCTCTAGGAGCTTCCGTCTCTGTGCTGTGAGTGTTCGAATACCATTTCGACGTACTCCTTGACAACCGTGGTCAGTTCAGTACCATTTGAGCACTCTACAGGGCACGAGCGTATACGATGAAGGTCTATATTGGTCTGTTTTTGTCTCGTGCTGAAGAAGTGCCGCATGCTACGTGCATTTTTGGCACATAGCCTTCTCGGCCCGATGTCCGGGCTTCTCCTCGACGGCGACTAATACCCGGTATGTATGACTTTGCCAGGTACGTTGACATCCCCAATGGCTTCTGACGTACACGATGTTGTACTCTGTGTTTCGTGATACTGCTATTCCGTCTATAAACTCGCTCAAGTCTCAGCTGCAAGTCCGAGAGGTAGATGCAGTGTATCGATCAAGGATATACGGGATGAACAGTATTGTCATGTCAGAAGCAAGACAACGCTCGGAGTACATGCTGCAGGTACACTACGAACACAGCTGTGGCGCTCATCCCAGTACTATGAGCCCTTCACATGACAGGAACGAAGAGACTGAAGTGGGTTGCTGTAGTCTTGGTGAGTCGCGGGAACTACATGCCAGGGTAATGCCACTTACAGGTTATCTTATAGACGACGGCATCGTCCCACTGCCCTACGGAGTCAATGACGAGTCTCCGGCAGTGCTGGCGTCAGCGCGAGGGACCTCCAAAGCGGCAACTAGAAAGATATGCGTATGATGAGCCTGACAAGCGTGAACGCCACCGTGAACTCACGTTCATCTTTGGTGAGGCTGTAAGGTGGATGTACGAGCGCTTGGCATGTTGAGGTGAGGAACACGAGAAAGAGAGAGCTTATTAGAATATGCATGGTGGTAGACCCTGTCGGTGGAGGTGTCCTTTCGACTACCTCACCATTCCGCCTTCTTTTGTATGCAAGACGTCGCTGTGATATAGATTTGACCTTTTACTTACTACCGAACTCCGTCGCGCTGCGCCTGCAAGTTGTCCGAGAACTCTAAACCTGCATCGCGTTGCATACGATGCCGCACGCTGCGGTCAGCGCGGGGTACTATATGTCACCGATGCTCTTGATTGGCACTGACGACGGGAAGACGCTGCGGTGGATCTCCAAATGTGCTTGGATTCGTTTCCTTGACAGGACACCCAGTTGAGTGGATGATCGCGAGATGCCATGCATAGACGCGGCGCATTCCAGAGGATTCAGCGCGATTGGAAAGCTCTAAATCAGTTTGTAGCCTCGCCTTGACGTGAAGGGTCGCTCTGATCGGCGTGCTTGAACTGTCAAAGGAGGCTTCTTTTTCGACGAAGCCACTGGTCAGTTGCCAGTGAGGTAGATGTGAGAGTTCCACGGAGGCCTCTCAGTCGCACCAGTCTATGACGATCCGTCGCCTTCATTCGAGACGCTCCCACGTCTTATCGTTGGATCGCTGGTAAGCTCAGACTCGCGAGTGTATCACTACAATGAGAGTCAAACGTATGGTACCCCAATCCTGTTGAGGAGGGCAGTGGTGGTGGTCGGGAAGGTCAACGTTCAACCCTCACGCAGCGCGGCAGCGGAATGCGGGCCGGCGCGCGAGTCAAGCGGCTCGATCTTGGACTGAGCGGTCATGGTGCTTGCGGCTTGCCCCGCGCTGGGGTATTGTATGGATAATCGTGGAAGGTCAATACAGTAGTGCGTGAACTATTTGCGGACATCTCTTGCGCCTGTTGACGCTCTCCACAGGTTTGCACGTATATACATAAGACTAAATGTCCTTGGTCAACCAAGCGCAAAGGAAGCTGTTCACGGGTGTGTGCATCGTGATATGCCCCCTCTCCCTGAATCCCATCGCTTCGTACTTGGCTACGTTCAGTTCGCTGCCTGTACCAAGACCAATCATGCCATTGGCCTGATTATGCACCTTCGGGAATATTCAGATATTGCGATCTGAGACAAGCGCCTCTTACCTCGGAGAGGACCCGGTTGACGAGTGCCGTCGCATGACCATTGCCCTGATGAGCGGAACGCGTAGCCAGCAAGCTGCAGTACCACATCCTTCCCCATTCCTGCAAGCCTTCAGCGACATGGGACAGACGCGAACCTCGCAACGCACCTCATTGGAGATGGTCTTCCGTTTCAGCCAAACATCCACCTGTTCCTCGTACTTGAAGACCCGTCAGAGTAGCATTCGATCACCAGCTGACATGCGCGCACCTCGACCGTCCACCAATGCTGTACCTCTGGCGAAAGCTTTTTGAAGAACTCGTTATACCCGAGATCCCTTTGTGCGTCGCTGAGGAGAAATCAGGTCACCGCACTATCACGTCGGAGACAAGTGCGACTCGCGTCGTGAAGAGGATGCTAGGCCATTTGAACCACAGACCAACTGATACCCATTGATTGTCCACTTCGACTACCCAGACATCGCCTTCAAGCAACGCAGCGCGCACCATCGCCGTGAAGTACTCCTCCTTCAACTCCAGCTTGCCGCCGAGGAGACCAATCTTTGTCGGATCTATCAATCCGGTCAGACAGTCCTTCTCTGAAGGGGGCCTTTCAAACAAACCGTCGTCTGGGAACGCATCGATCATAAGGTCCACGAGCCGGCCGATGTCGTCCTCTGGTGCGAATGAAGGTGAGTACAGTAAGTATCTGTTCTACTTGGGTTCATCGTACCGGAAGCTGACTGAAGAAGCCGAACTCGGCGCTCAACCATGTTATCCGCTGTCATCGTGGTAGCTGTGTCTCCTGTGGCGAGAGGGAAGCGCCCATCTTAGGATGCTAAGAGAGGGCTGTGCGGAAGGAGCTTCTCGTCCCATGCCCATTTGCTATCGTACGTTTACCCGGACACTCGCTGAAGTCTGTCCTATCTCAGAGACCGACACACAGCCGAGCTGCCCGGTTGCTTCACACGGTAATGGTGAGCGCGTTCCAGTCGGTGTTTGCACGGCAAACTCTTCTGACGTCGAATATCTTTGATTCAGCGTTGTTTGGCACGCAACCATCCGCCGGAACGGGACCAGAAACACCGCATTCTCCAATGACGACTACTCTAACTTGCTCATCTACGTACTCAGCTACATCCTTCCCAAATGCGCATGCGCAGTGCATTCATTTTCAGCGATCCACTTGCTAGGGCGTCGCGGATCAATACCTAGCAGTGGACATGACGGTGTACACACGACGGGCCGTGACAGGTGAACGTGAGCTGTGGGTCCGGATGCGTATCATAC
This sequence comes from Peniophora sp. CBMAI 1063, assembly GCA_900536885.1. Taxonomy (NCBI): domain Eukaryota; kingdom Fungi; phylum Basidiomycota; class Agaricomycetes; order Russulales; family Peniophoraceae; genus Peniophora; species Peniophora sp. CBMAI 1063. Next base: position 19,306 of record UWZB01000078.1, read on the forward strand.
GCCGCTGATACAGTTGCCGCCGCATCTGCAGAGTCAATCTGGCCGTCAGGACTGCGATACAGCACTGCACGTCGCGATGCAAGTACGCCATCGTATTCAGGCGTTTTCACCCAAATCGGGATGTGCTCGAACCTTGCATAGGCCTCGTGGCGTATGATAGGTATGTGTCTACTTTCATACTATGACACGGATCCACGGCCGTTCGGAAATCCGCGTATTAGGGTCACAGAAGTAAACAGGTCCTGCGTGAATGAGGATCCACTCTCGACTGGATCCTTCTATCGTCTCATCCACCCGCTCTGTCTTCGACACATCTTCAAGGCACCTATTTACCTCAGCGCCACTCTGTATCCTCCAACCGCTCATCGTCAACAATGTGGCTTGCTAGATCGAAAGACTATGAGCTGGTGGACAGCGATCACGATGTTGAACTCGGGTCTTCCTTGATCGGGGCCCGCACACGCAGTAGGAGCTTTACCACTGCACCTTCTTCACTCTCGCTGACCAGTCGCGACAGGATTGACTTCGGACCTGCACGAACATATTGTGTTATGGGCCTTATACGTCGTATCCGTGTGCGCCGCTCTGAGCGCTATAGCAGTCGGCTACGCAATCTGGAATCAGCCAGGCATCATCACAGTGGCTTTGAAGTCGGACTTGAAGAAGCTGGAGTGGCGTAGTACCTACATCGACTTCGACGTTCTGTACGGTCCAAATGCTCGAGGACCACGTCCGATCTTCGCGCCCTTCATCCAACACGCCGCTATCATGGCCCCGGTGTCAAGAGTACATGTCTCAAATGTCTACACTCCGCCAACAAAGTACGCACTGCTGCCGCACGAAGGATACGCGTCTGTGCAGTCGCGGCGTCTACTCGTTACAGATGAGGTACGTACCTGTTCCATGACCTGCCACGCGCTCTTCGCTACATCTCATCAATGCAGATGTCGACAATCGCACAGTTCCGCACTCTGGATTGGGGCATGGACAACTGCACGGTTGAGATCGTGCTACCTCCGATTACCAACGACGTGACCACTCTTAACCGGATACACGCGCCTTCAGAGATCGCTCTTTGGCTTCTCGACCCAAGCAGTGAACTAGACGTCAAGAAGCTGTCGTTCTCTACTAAGCCAGCTCGTGTCACGTCTCTCGGCCGCTTAACGGTGTCCCCGGGTGTGAACGTAACATCTCCGACATTCACCTGCCCTCGGGACGCGTTTCCGACCATCGAGATCGAATGCTCCGGTCCTATGTGCGACCTTGACGTCCTGCATACGGGACGAGCTGAAGGAGGTGCGGACCCTTGTACGATCTACGCAGTGCCGTTAACTGACTGGGATGTTCTAGGCTTGTTTCTACGTCAGGCTCAGAGCGTATTCTAGACATTTTTCCAGTTTCTGTCGCCATGTACCTGCCTCGCACGATGTCCTTCTGCATGATGCACGCCTACCAAACTGCGTATATACCTCACGGGTGTCCATTCGGTGCCGCGCTAGCGCCGACGCGTGGGTTTTCGCGCATTTTCTGCTTGATTCGGAGACTGTATGCCTCCAAGTTTCGTTCTTCATCATGATAGTCTCTCCAAGAAGCTTCTCTATCTGTGTCGCGTTCTCAACATCCGACGTTCGCGGCGCTGTGATTCGCTGGCACAGCAACATCGTGCCTTCCCGCCGGCGAGCGAATGTGTAGACGAGCGCTCGATCCATCTGCATCAACATGTGGCACCGTTGAGAGTAGTTGGACAGGCAGTTGGAAGGCAACCTGACGCGCTATCGATGTTTGTGTCAGGCGCACGATCATTTATACGGGGTGCCATGGGAAGATGGGTGCTGGAGAGGTGTCGTTCGAGAGGCCATCTCTGAGATTTCATCCCTGCCGCGCTCGTCGTGATGTCCGATTCCGTGGACCAGTCGGCTTTCCTGCTCGATGAGCGCGCGTTCTATGTGGGCAATGCGTGGGCTGGTGTCCTTGTGGGTACGTGCCGAGCTCTTCATTCACTATGAGCCCAAGACTCATATCTGTCTCATAGGCGTCAACACGACAGTCGGCCTACTTGCAGTCGTTTTTCTGCGGAACCACCCTGCCATGAGCTTCCGACAAAGAGCCTTCTACATCGCCTACGTGTTGACTATCATCGTCCTAATGATCCTCGCACTCTTTGGCAACGTCTACATGGGTCAACGGATGTGGATAGACGATCGATTTTCCGAGGGCGGGCCATACGCGTACTTTGTGGCTAATAGCGCCGCGTGGTGGAACACCCTAGGATCTGCGACGGACATCGTCATTGTGTGGATGGGTGATGCTCTACTTGTGCGTGCCGATTCTTCACCTCTTCATCGCTGCATGATGCTCAAGTACGTCTTGTAGCTCTATCGATGCTACATCATCTGGAGCGGGAAGTGGAAGGTCATTGTGCTCCCTGCGCTCATCTACTTAGCTTCCATCGGTGAGTCTACTCTCTTCGAACACTGTACCTGAGCTCGCATACTGACACGTACCCCTTTTAGCGCTTTCACTCTGCGTGCTCGTAGAGAGCGCGCTTCCAGCGACGAAGGCCTTCTTCGCTGTCGGCCAACTCATCAACTTCACCGTCCCATGGATCGCCCTGACCAGCGCGCTGAATGTCATACTTACCGCGCTCATTTGCTATCGCATCTTGCGCGTTCGCTTCCAGCTGCGGTCAGCGCTCAAGCATGACATCGAATTACTGTCGCTAAGCGACTACGACAACTCTACGATGTACACTTCCGTCATCTCAATGCTGGTCGAGTCGGCGCTTCCCCTCGCCGTGATCGGTCTGGTCACCTGTGTTCTCGTAGGCAAAGGGAACTTTGCCAGTACACCGTTCCTCGTCATCTGGGGCACTGTCGCCGTACGTCTTTCACTGCAGATGGGAAAGCTCATACTCACGGCTCCGCAGGGCATCTCCCCTCTCCTCATCGTAGCGCGCATAGCCATGGGAATGGGATGGACGCGGAATACGTCTTCGAAACTTGATACTTCGATCGTATTCGCGCCGGCGCCGAAGCCAGAAAAGCGTTCCCGCCGCACTTACACCACTGCGACGACCGACTCGACCGGTCCGTTCGATCCCACGGGATCTGACTTTGCACAACGCATAGGCTGGGATGGCAGCGGTTCTCGTGATGACGACGATTCGGCGGAGAAGGTATGATTGCTGCTGTGCAGTCACATTCAACATAGTTACTACACCAGTGAACCTATTACCACGCCTAATACACATGTCCTTTCACTTCGCGGGTACTGTTCAACTATCAGGATTGCTTTAGACGTAAGTACGCGTATTGACGTACTAGTGATGTTGTGCGCCTTCGCGTATCGTAGCCAGGAGAACCAGTTATACGCCGCGCTGTCGTACATCGCGCCAAAGTCTCTGCAGACGCGTACAGAGCCCTCGCGTGCTTCTCCTGGATCGCGAGCCATGAAGTCGCCCATCTCAGGCGTGAGGTCTGCGGTGCATAGGATCTGCTGGCGGAGGTAGTTGACGCCTAGAACGCGCATTTGGTTAGAGTTCATTCATACAGTACCGGCCTCACGACGCACAGTGATTGATGTGTTCCCATTGAATCCCAGGGATATCGTCAGAAACGTAGACAGAGTGGAAGATGCGGTAGCAGTGCTCCATATGAAAAACCTGCGCATAGTACGTTAGCATACGATCCATGAACAAACAGGGGACAAGCCTTACCGCCGTAGCGAACGCACGATTCTGCTTTCCATGGCGCTGTCCGACGCTTCCGAAAGGTATCATCTGAAAGTACTCGCGCGCAGACGTGCTGTTGTCCCAGTGAAAGTGCACGGTCTCTTCGAAGCCGACCTTGACCAGCGGGCGTTGATCCACTTCGGCGTCAACGGGCAGGTCGAGCATTGGATAGAAGATTGGAACTTCGTCATCCTCGAAAGCTGTCACGGATGGTTGAGCTAGGGGCGGAATGTACGCGGGTGGGCACTCACATAGTGCACGGAGCTCGGACTCCCGAAGTCTTCCTATGGCGAAGGATCGGGTTGTAGAAAGACGGCCAGTGCATGCGGCGAAGAGGACGAAGATCGTGCTTAGAGCCACAGAGACGGTGGTGATGATCACGATGAAGGGTAGAGCGCTATCGGATTTCGAAGGCGTTCGCGTGCGCAGACGCTCGGGGCGCGACATGAAGGAACGAATGAAGCCTGTTCCTAGTATCCATCGGATATACTGTACCGTAGCAGCTCCAACCGCTGCCGTGTTTCGAGTATCACTGTGTGTCCATCAATCTTCCCACGTATTCGGTGACTATTACGAGGTTGGACGTACCGCGTCCGTGTCAAAGGCTTCCCATGCGAGTCGACTCCTCCAGCGGCTGCGCAGTCCGGGATCCGCAAGGATAGAGTATAGACGCTGCAACAACGTCAAACGCGGTGATGAGCCGATACTCTGTACTGCTGTCTTCGAGATTAGAAGCAGTGCGTGAGAATGGAATGGAGATCTGCACAGCAGAACGAACCATCATACGACTCCTACGGACGTCAAACTCGTCATCTGTCAAGGACAGTGTTCCGCGTGTGCACCCCGGACTCCGTAGTAGACATATCAAGAAAGCATGCCCGTCTTTCCATACAACACCAGTCGACCATGGAGCGTCGAATGCGTCTGTTAGTCGTACTCATCCTCGAGCTCATCCTACAAGGCCTCCTCGTCAGCTTCCTGTTCGGCGTATTGGGGAGCCCAGAAGCAAACGTCACTTACTCAGACGGTATGTCCAATGGCGGCTCTACCCGTTGTAGTGATGCTGAGCGCTTGTCGCAGATTATGTTCGCGTCTTGAACAGACCTTCCGATCTCGGCCTCTCCGCCGGCGAGTTCGCGCCCGTACGAATGCTAGTGTCAGAATCAGCACACTACCAGCTCGACGCATCCTTCGACCACGAATGGGTCGCCCTCCTCCCCGAGAACGGCACGATGGGATACGCGAAGAGCGGCGAGCCGTACAGCGTAGCGATGTTCCACCAGCTGCGCTGCCTCGACCTCATCCGCCGCGACTTTGGTCGGGTCAGGAGCACGGGCGCGATGGCGCGCTCGCCGCACGCGCGGAGTTGCCTCAACTACTTGAGGACGAGCGCGCTTTGCCAGAGCGATATGCATATCGAGGGTTTCACGGAGGAGGATAATACGGAGTCGACGCATTGGTATGTGTGTCGGGATTGGGGGGCCGCGTATCGTGCGGCTGCTCAAGTGTACGTTCGTCACCGAATGGGTAGGCATCTAAAGCTAAGCGAGCCCTTTTCAGGAGACGTGAATGAGCAATGGTTGAATTTGGGATAAGCTGGGTTCTACTAAGATAGTCCATGGTGGTCCAAGGCAAGTCGCGGACGGCCTCAGTCTCTGTCGCGATCCTCGGCTGCTCGGACCGGAAAGCCGACGTATCGTACTGGCAAGATTCAAGTGGTACGCGTCGAGAGGGTTCACCCCTCTCCGTGACTCGCATACTATCGGGTAGATAGTAGAGTAGGTACGTATGGTATCAGCTGAAGTCATGTTTATCTACTCCACTGTTTACACTCCTTTCGATGGGCGGCCCTCCAGTGGACCTGCACGTTTCCAGTTTGTGAGCCTGATGCTGCGACCGCCACATAACATGGATACACTCACAGCTTGGCATTCCTTGCTACAGTACAACGGCTTATGACAGCGAGAGCAGCTACGTTCTCCATCAGCCCAACATCATCACCATCAACCTACAAACCGCGAACGCACCTCGACAGCCCATGCGGCGTGCCACACGTCCAGCAACATCCCGTACTCAGCCTATCCCTCTTCTCCGACGTAACCTCCGCCATAAACCTCCTCCCATCCCCGTCCCATTCCCTATCGAGCGTCTGTCCCTTCCCCGGAGCACGCATATCCACCGGCACCTCCGAGTCATACTTCGCTGCCTCTTGTAACGGATACACCCATCGCTTCGCGCCGCTCAGGACGGAATCGGGGCTGGCGAGGGCTGCGTGTACGCGCCGGCGCGCTTCGTCCACGGAGAAGTGGTCGGGGTCGAACGAGTTGAGGATGGAGCTGGACGCGTGTTTGTAGTTCATCGCGCGGCGGATCTCGGCGAGGACGGGTGCGCGGGTGGAGGGGTGCGCGAGCTTTTGGATGTCTTTGGACCAGGCGATGTCGCCGTGGCCGTCTTCGTAGGGGCATGCGCCGGAGCCGGAGAGGAGGGCGAACTTTCCGTTTGAGGAGGAGAGGGGTGCGATGGATTCTACCTGTAACACGATGAGCGAGTGTAACGGCAATGATCAACGTGGCTGACGTACGGTGATCAAGTGCGTATACCTATCGCCATCTAAAGCTTGTGAGATGGTGTTCGAGACGTGGAAGAAGGGATATGGTAGGACGTACAGTCGTACAGCCACCACATCTGTTCGCCCTCTTTCTGGAGCAGATGGGCGAGGGTCCAGTTACCGCGATTGCTCTTCTCCGGGATCATGTTCCATCCAATCTAAAGGCATGGCACGTGAATACGTCGCCGCTAGCGCAGAGTGCGGGTTAGGCTTACGGATTGGTCGTGCATCATGTCGACCGTCTTCGCTTCCTGGTCAACGTGGATGAGAATAGCCTGGCTTAGTGAGGGAATACAGCGCGTACTGATGGCCCGTATACCGCCCCGTTCGAGAATGTCGTGTATGCATGCGCGTGGTAGTTGCGGACCCTGAAGGCACGAGCATGAGTGTACGCGTTGGTGGAAGAAGTTTAGATACCGACCATCCCATCACCAGTAGAAGGACCTTGTCGGCGAGCGCCGCGATGGAGAGTCCGCCCGAGACCTTGAACGTTCGCCAGATCTGGAGAGAAGTTAGTGAGATTGTAGTGAGTGGCTGATGCCGGTGAGCGGACAGATCGTACCCGGTAGTTCCCCTTGGCGTTGAATACTTTCCTGTGAGCGCCATAAGCAGCACGTCAGTAGACGGTCGAATGTACTGTTAAGGGCAATGAACGCACTCGAGGCATATCTTCAACGTATAATCACGATGAACGAGGTCGCCCAGATCCATTGCGCGCAGCCGCTTGATCTATATGCAACACATGGATAAGACTGAATAGCCAAAGATCACCTTGACGACGCGGCGCACCTGCTTCTCAACGAGTACGTCAGTGAACTGCTTCTCGGGAATGCGATGCGGTACGCCGGGCGCTCGGAACCCTGGTGTATTAGTATAGAAGTTCCCAATGAACTGCGATGCAATACGCATATGAGTTCGATGCGCCGCGGGGAAAATGTATGGATGACATTGCCTTTCGCTCGCCGATGAACTCGCCGTGTTTCTGGAATCCCCCCCATTCGGTTCCCTTGGGGTGTATCTGCAAAGACGTCTCAATGACAACGCCAATCAAAAGCAATACTTGTGGCGCTCACCGGTAGTATACCCCAAAGGACGACGCGTCCCCTCCAATCCTTCACCGGCTTGAACTTGTCCGGATCTGCGAAACGACAAGATTCAGCCATAGAGCATCGAGCAGCAGCGAGAAGCGCATACGTTCGAAGATCTTCTCCGGGTATAGCTCGGGTATATCCTTAGGATGGAATACGACGTATTTGGGCTTCGGCGCGGAGCCGCGCACGGGCCAGTTCCTGGTGTCTTGTAGAGCGTTCTCGCTGGGATCGACGAGTCCGAGTTGGAAGTTCCGCGCGGTCATGGTGGGGGTTGGTGTTGAAGAGGCGTTGGAGTGTAGAGCACGAGTGATTGGCGGAGTCGTCGAAGTAGGTGTAGGCTGTGGGAGGGGTCTGAGGTGGTGGTTGCGAGCAAGAGCAGTTGTGGCACCGACAATCCCGCGCGTGCCACCAGGCCGAGGCCGAGGCCTGTCGGGCTCGCACGGTCGACTGACCCGCTATTCTGGAGTGCACTCTTTGAAAGGTTCATAAACACAGCGGTATATCATGAGATGATACTTTTGAGGCCAGTTGATGTACGTCGTTGCTCGAAAGAGGTGCGGGTATGGGTACAGTATAAACCACAAAGGCCGACAGCACGACCGACATAACGCTTGCCCATTCCGTCTATACTTCCCAGGCTCGACTGATGTCCTCGCTCTGCTCATCGCCCACAGGGTACGCGGTTGCATAGCTGCATACGCTAGCCGAGGCGGGCGGCCTGACGCGACTCATCAGCTCGCTCCATGCTGCTTCGACAAGTCGACGGGTGGACGCGCTTTTGGTGTCGTGTGTAACGTTGACCGCTGAGAGGATCGATTTAGGCGGAGGCCAAAGCCCGCACGAACCGAGCCGTTGGGAGTCCATGCGACGCGCCCCAAAAGCAGAAGGCCGCAGGTCAAAGAGGGACGAGAAGCAGTGGCGCCCTGTTGACGGAGAGTCAGATGAGAGGTGCACGAATAGTGAATTCAAGCTTACATCTACAGCTTGAAGATGAGGACGCACAGTGTGATCTCGGTGGCGAAGACGATGAGCGCGACCAGGACGACGACGCGACCGGCGGTGATGAACGGAGGGCCAATGGGCTTCTTCTTCTCGTGACCCTTGGTGCGGACGGCGCGCGGGCAGTACAGCAGGCGCTCAGCCTCCTGAGCGTTGAGCTCGATGGTCGTCTCGTCGTCGTGCCTGTGGTCGGTGAAGCGGGAGCGGAGGAAGGCGCAGAGGAGCATGAACACGGCCATTGCCGAGTACAGCAGCCCGACTGTCAACTGTCAGCGCCAATCAAACACCCCGATGATGGAGGCACGCACTGCGGTAGAAGCGGCGGTCGAATAGACGCAGGATGGCCAGCGCGTAGCCCAGGTTGGCGAGCGCGGTCCGCGCATAGGCGCCCTCGAACGTCCGTTGACGCGCACGAATCTCGAGCAGCTGCGCTGGGTCGATGCTCCGGGCAAAGTCCTCGCTCGACGACCGGCTGCTGGTGCGTGCCATGGGAGAATATTCGACGATGTCGGCGGTGCGTGATGGCTGGAGTCAAGGCCGTGGCGCGCGTCGTACAGCAGGTCGAGCTTGATTGCCTTTTACGGAAGACGGCATGACGATCGCTGAACGCGAGCGCAACTCGTCTTTCTTCCTGACTACCACCGTCGCGACTACAAGACGGTGCTGAACCGATCGTATATGCATTTGCATTCTGTGAACAGCTGTGAATCGGCGCTGGCCTCTGATTGATGGTCATTGAGCTCGTGCATCGCATATCATCGCGGCTACATTCATATCAACTCTCACCTTCAGGGCACTAGACGCGCTTGAGCTATGGAGGATGCTGTAGCTCTCGTGCGTCCGTACGCGCGACCATTCTCATTCGTATCTTCATACATGGTATATCATCTATAGGTCATCGACACTGGCTCATATATGTGCAAGGCCGGCTGTAAGTTCCCTTCGCCTCAGTCGCTATGCATAACTGACAGTATGCGATGAAGTTGCTGGTAGGATACCCAGTCTAGAAAGTAGACGCAGAGCTTGAAATATCTTAGGCGAAGATGCTCCTCGGGTCTGTTTTCCGTGAGTCTATCTCATATCTCTCAGATTACCTCGTTGAGACATATTTCACAGGACTGTTGTAGGACGGCCGTCGGGAGACCAAGAGAACGATCTGAACAAATTCTACATCGGGTAAGCTTCACCGCTCTACTGTACGACTTATCCGCTCTGTGATCTCATCCCAACCAATCTTGTCTGGGTTTGAAGTGTCACTAACTATACCACCCAGCGACGAAGCCCAATCCAACCACAACACCCTCACCCTCACCCACCCCGTCCACCGCCGCCTCCCAACCGACTGGGACTCCCTCGAAACCCTCTGGCACCACACCCTCCACACCTCGCTCCGCGCCCACGCAACAGAGCACCCCATCCTCCTCGCCGAGCCCCCGCTCACGCCCGCATCGCACCGCGAGACGGCCGCGCAGATCATGTTCGAATCGCTCGGCGCGCCGGCGTACTACGCCGCGAACCAGGCCGTGCTCGCGCTGTACGCCGCGTCGGCGCGGACGACGGGCGTCGTGTTTGACGCGGGGTACGAGGTGGCGCATGTCGTACCTGTATACGAGGGCCTCGCGATCACGCACGCTACTGTGGGAGTCGATGTGGGCGGGCGGCATGTTACGGACGCGCTTTGTAAGGGGTTGGCTGAGCGCGGGTACGAGGTCGCGAGTCCGGATGCGAGGGAGATCGTTAGGGAGGTGAAGGAGAAGTTGGGCTATGTTGCGTTGGACTTTGATGAGGAAGTAAGGACGGCGGTGTATCATCCGGGTCGCGAGTTGAGCTATGAGCTGCCGGATGGGAAGGTTTTGGATGTTCGACATGAGCGGTACGTCGTAATCCACAACCTTTCGTAGTCCATACGCTCATATGGTTTGATCCAGGTTCAAAGCACCCGAAGCCCTCTTCAACCCCTCCCTCATCGGCCTCTCATCCCCCGGCGCGCCCCAAACGATCCACAACTCAATCGCTAAATGCGACCCGGACCTCCACCGCTTTCTCTACAAGAACATCGCCCTCTGCGGCGGCACGACCATGTTCGCCGGCCTCGCCGATCGGATGCACAAAGAGCTGTCTGCGCTCGCGCCGGGGGGTGTGGGTGTTAAGGTCGTGGAGAGGCCTGAGCGGAAGTACGCGGCGTGGATCGGGGGGTCGATTTTGGGGAGCTTGTCGACTTTTGCGGGGATGTGGGTGGGGAGGGGGGAGTGGGAGGAGGTTGGGGGTGCGATTGTTCATAGGAGTATGTGCGCCGTACTGCGTATTTCTGCTCGGAGAGCTGACGTCCTTCACAGAGTGCTTGTAGATCCTGTACACTTCACTGGTCTACGACGCAGTATCGTCGCAGGCTTGATGCGTTGTATACACGATCTCGCAGGCATATACTGCTACCTAGCGGATGACGCGGAAATGCTCATACGGCGAGCTTCGAAGTTCGACTGTTCATCACATGTGCAATAAACCTCGATGTCTACGGATCATCAAATAATATTCCTTCATCATAAGTGCACTCGAGATACGGACAGACACGGCTGGTGGGCCGTGGCGCGACCGATCGCAGGGCCCGTGTGGCACCAAGGTACCAGGCCGCGAGACGGATCCCGCGCCGTGCGCAGACCTGAGCCAAGTCGCGCGACTTTTGATCCCCTTATTCGGGTTGTATCCCTTGCTCGTTGTTATAAGTATGTTGTCCGACCTAGCATCCAACATCATACAGCTTTTATAGTGGATAGCTTCACCATCGCCACTATCCAGTGAGTGCCTTCGTTCACTTCGGTGTTCCCTGACACTGACTTTCTTGCTCAGACCTCAGCCCAAGATGTCTACTACGATGAAAGATGGCCGTCAACGCGCACGTCTTGAGGCGTATACCGCGCACTGGAAGAAGGACTCTGCGAAAGAAACAGGCGCGGACCACGAAGCCCGCAACGAGTCGTACACCGACGTCGTCAACGGTACGCCTTCCACCTCGCACCCTCTCCCCCCTTCCATACTCATAACACCCACACAGGCTACTACGACGGCGCAACAGAGCTCTACGAATGGGGCTGGGCCAAATCCTTCCACTTCTCCCGCTTCTACGCGGGCGAAGCGTTCGACGCCGCCCTCGCGCGGCACGAGCACTACCTCGCAGCCCAAATGAGCCTCCGCCCGGGCATGCGCGTGCTGGACGTCGGGTGCGGCGTCGGCGGGCCCGCGCGCCAGATCGCGAACTTTGCGGACGTGACGGTTGTGGGGGTCAACAATAATGCGTTTCAGGTGGGAAGGGCGAGGAGGTATACGCGGGATGTGGGGCTGGACGCGGAGGGCAGGGTGCGGTTTGTGAGGGGGGATTTTATGAGGCTTGCGGAGATTTTTGGGGAGGGGTCGTTTGATGCTGGTGGGTGGTTGAGCATGTGTATGTGGTGCTTGGGCGGGTGCTTATGGTGGGATAGTGTATGCTATCGAAGCGACTGTTCATGCGCCGTCGCTTGAGGGAGTGTATGGCGAGATCATGAAGGTTCTCAAGCCAGGAGGCGTCGTGAGCTCTCTTTACCACGTCTCTAGTCATCATAGTCTTAACTGTACACACAGTTTGGCGTATACGAATGGGCCATGACAGACGCCTGGGACCCGACTATTCCCGCGCACAAAGACCTCGCGCACCGCATCGAGCTCGGCGACGGCATCCCCGAGATGCGGCCCCTCTCCTCCGTCCGCTCCGCCATCCGCTCCGTCGGATTCGAGATCGAACACGAAGAAGACCTAGCCGCGCGCGACGACGAGGTGCCGTGGTACTACCCCCTCGAGGGCGACCTCCGCAAGGCGCAGACGACGTGGGACTTGTTTACCGTTTGGCGGTTGAGCAGGACGGGCAAGCTCATTACGCATACGGTCACTTGGTTGGCGGAGATGGTCGGGCTGGCGCCGAGGGGGACGACGGGGGTTAGTGAGGCGCTTATGGTTGCTGCTGAGGCGTTGGTGGAGGGCGGGAGGACGAGGCTGTTTACGCCTATGTATCTTGTTGTGTCGCGCAAACCTAGCGCGAGCTGAGAAGTTGGTTATCACGTCGTCGATATTTAGCTCGAGTAGGAGATCAGCGTAGGCGAACTTGAAGTTGGCGAGTTCGGGTGACCCGGTGGGCCAAAGCCGACATGACCATGCGTAGGAGAGTTGGATGCGCGTTACCACCCGCGGTGGTAGCGTAGAGATGAGGCAGGTAGCACATCCGTCACTACACGAGAACAAATAGGATCGACTCAATTAGCTAGATCGTTCTGAGACCGCAAGCGACGAATCCTTTGAGACAGTGAAACAAAAGATGAGCGCGATGAGCCTGATCCGGGCACAAGGCCAGTAGCTGTACACGCAGTACGTGACAATATAACAAGGGCGACGCTTTTGTTCTATGTGTACGGCTAGGCACGCAAACTAGAAGGTGATGGCGCTGAACAAGGCGCTTTCAAAGCGCCTCAGGGCCAATATAAGTCTTGTAATATGATCGGACCGCGAAGCCCGTCCGACACTACTATCCCCGCGTCAACGTCATGTTCAAGTTTGGTCTTGCACCTCCACCTTCTCGTCCTCGAACCCCAGTCCCGAAGTTCAAATATATCGATGATCCTATCAGTGTCCGCAGGAACTATGCCCACAGTCAGATGCCCTTTGCTGGCGACTTTTGTGTCGTAAGCATCGACCATGTCGCCTCAGTCGCGCACCTCGGCCCAGAAGCTAGAACGGCTGCGAAACGCATCCCGTCCGAACGCTACGTCGCATATATTGGCTCGGTGAGCCCGTATACTGCGTCTTCTTCCTATGATCTCTGAAACATCAGGCAGCCTCACTCCATATCTTACGAAGGAAACGCCACCAACCCATTTGCACTCTCGCTCATATGCCGAGGCGTGCCTCCCACCTCCGCTTTCTGCGAATCCACCCCTGCGTGCATTCCAATCCTCCCCAACTCGGAACTTTATGGCGGGCGTCAGCCTCTGGAAGCCGTGGCCCCCTTTCCGTGGCCGGGCTGCTACATCTCTACGTTCACCACGACGAGTTGCCGTGTCACGACCGCGAAGCGCGACTACAGCCCCTTACTTTGCTTGCCCTCTCATCGCATTGCCGCCAAGGTGTACGGTATAATCGAACGAGACAATTTCTCCCGTGCCGACTTCTATGACCGGCGCAAACGGGGAGATACCGAGGCACTCGCTCGCATGCCGCTCTCTCCGAGCCCGGAGCCATCATCGGACCCGCTGGCATTCTTACCGCCCACGCCCGCTGTGTCCCGTTTGGATGGTTGCGATGATGGTCTCCTTGATACGGAGGCCGCATCAGCGACCAAGTCGCTCTCCGATCTGGCTTCAAACACTTCTCTTCATGCCCTGGTCGCGTCATCGATGTTTGGCGGCGACTTCAAGAATTGGCCCGTGGTCAATATCTGGTTCGACCTGGATATGGTGACGGATGTTAGGGACCCCGAATTGTTCATGAAGGAGTGTGATATGCTCAACAAGTGGGTTATCTCTTCGTCGAGTGATATGTGTCTGTGCTCACACCTCTGGCAGGTTACGTTGGCATTTCGAAGATCTGCAGACCGGCATCGCCGCTACAAAGCCTTCGACAGAAGCATGCTCCACAGTAGTTGGAGAAAGGGCGGGATTGTCGGGCAGCGCATCGGCTGAACGAGCCGACGAGGGAGCGGTGGTGACAAGTGCTTCAGAGGCGCGAGTAGAGGTTGACGACGAAGTTCCCGATCCTGAATCACCTTCGACGGCGACTACTGAAGCGATCGAGGATCCTGCGTCGCCACTCCCTTCAGGAAATTCTCACGGCAAACACGCCACCGCACTCCGGTCTCCGACTACCAAAGCGGTGACCGAGGTGCAACATCCCGTTTCGAGCGACAGCACCCCCAGGGCGTCGTCACGCTCTCCTCAGGATATCTCATTTCCGACTGATGCCGAGTACGATGTTGCATCGAGTACGCAGAAGCGCGCCGGGCCTGTCCGGACCTCGTCACTGCGTAGGACACGCCGGTCGTCCTCTCGAGCATCGCAGCGCTCGCTCAAGGGCCCGCTAGCCGTCTCTGTTTCGCCGACAAAGAGTGACTTGCCTCTCCACCCGCATCCCTACGCCGATCGACCGACACGAAGCACTTCGACTCTTTCGTATGCGGTACCCCGCTCATGCCACGACGCATCCAAGAGTTTGAGAAAGAGCCGCTCGAGTGCGTCTCTGAAGGCACCGCGCCGGGCTGAGACTTTTCCGGTCCCGTCGTCGCGTTTGGCACGGCATTAGGCGACGAGTCGTGTACGCGTGTATGCTTCATACCAGTTTCGTACGATAAGCATAAGATTCTTTCTTCCCCTTTTTGATTGATGCTCTCTCTCTCGTACCTTATTGCCTTTTGTTGAGCACCAGAAGCAACGTTCTTAACAAGTCATTCCACTTGCGCACAATAACGAATATATTATATCGAGCATAGTGTATCGGATATCAAACACGCCCCGGTACGATCACCATTTCTGCGGCGGCTGTCGTCCCTTGTTGTGGTCCGCCTCGGGCAGCTCTTCCAGCTCCCTCGGCTTCCTCGCCGCCTCCGCCTTCGCCTCTGCGGCCTTCTGCTGGTCGGCGACCCACTCCTTCGCGTACCCGATGCACTCCCTCGTGCTGGGTGTCGTCCAGTTGGCGTCGCGCGGTGGCAGGGGCGGGATGCCGAGCATTTTGCGCACTGGAGATGAGCGCAGGATGAGCGTTTGTGTGGCCATGAGGAGCGAGCCGGTGATGATGTGCACGTTCAGACCCTATTCGCAAGGTACAAGTCAGACAATGACGATGTAAGCACGGAAGGGAATTGAAGAGTTTACCAGACTGAACTGGGCGGTTACGGGCAAGGAGACGATGGACAGGCCGCGGAATGCGAGGAGCATGAGTCCGACTGTCTTGCGGTCAGCCGTCGCTCCCCAGTCCTTCGAGAACACCTATCGACAAACACACAATTAGCATCATTTCATAGCGGCGTATGAGAAATACACACCTGCAGCGCTAGGTTCATCAGCACCGTCGACGCCAGCGGCACGATATAATACGGATCCGCGACGCTCAAATCCGTCCAAAACGGCACGAGATCCGTGATCCCGCTAACATGCACGCTCGCCAGTTCCGAGTCCATCAACCTCCTCACGCCAAAGAACATCCCCAGCGACACCGGCAGCTGCACGAACGGCAGCAGGAACATGCTCCCCAGCCCCACACCAGCTTTATCGTACACGGCCTTCTGCGCCAACACGCCCTGACGCACGCCCTCTTGATCGCCCTTCGCCTGCGCCTCGGACATCTGGTTTTTGAGCGCGACGAGCTCGGGCTGGAAGGGCGCGAGGCGGGCGGTGTTGCGTTGTTGGGTTATGGCGAAGGGCGCGACGAGAAGGCGGGAGACGACTGTGCCGGCTATGATGGTTGAGAACCAGGATAGGCCGGTGGAGACGTTTATGTATTCGAGTAGCATGACGGAG
This sequence comes from Peniophora sp. CBMAI 1063, assembly GCA_900536885.1. Lineage (NCBI taxonomy): Eukaryota > Fungi > Basidiomycota > Agaricomycetes > Russulales > Peniophoraceae > Peniophora > Peniophora sp. CBMAI 1063. The sequence continues at coordinate 35,266 of UWZB01000078.1, forward strand.
AGGCCGGCGGGCCAGGAGAGGAAGCCCATTGATGTGAGGCCGGCGGCGGCGCAGTCGCCAAGTTGGTGGGGGATGTCGGGGATGACCGAGGCGGCGTCGACGAGTGTTGGCGGTGGAGTCTCGATGGAGGGAGGTAATGGTGTGGAAGAGGCAGCCGCGACGGGTTCTGGTACTGCAGGTACTGGTGCTGGCTCTGCAGGTATAGGCGCCGGCGTGGAAGTCGCGTCCGGTGCTTTTGATGACGACGGCCATAGGCTGAGGTTTCGGGTGCCATAAACACCCACGAGCACTGCAGGCCTAGCAGTAAGATTTGTGCGCTGAAGTAGTATGTCAGTTAGAAGGTCCGCCCATAAAGTCGAGTAATATATAGTCGGGAAATGGTTGCTGAGAAGTGCCCGGAGCCACAGCTAGCCAACCGCGCTGTATGGCGTCGCGCTGGCAGTTCAGCCGACACAGCCCGTCCGCATCGAGTAACAACACGGATGCTTACCTGGTGATAGGTCTTGGAGACGGTACGTGCCAGTAACCTATCATAGCATCTTTAGGTTGGAACTCGCGCGAACATGTTCGCGACACACACCTGGAGTTGCCTGTGCACGCATGACCACGAACCAGAACCCTGGCAAGCATCCTCACGGCTGAGGGGTCGTTGAACGACACGTATAAGATATAGCCAGAGGAGTACGCAAGGATATAACCGGCTGGTCGAGGAGAAGGACAGCGTCTGGACGAACGCGCCACGGAGACGCTACACGCTCGGCCGTTCGGGCCGACATATAAACTTCGCCGATCAGCGTCTCCCGAAGCGTCTCCCGAAGTTGTGCCCGACTTGCATCTTGCCTTCATCTTGCATTCCAACGCCATTTCTTCTGTCCTCCACTTCTCGTACATCCCTGCACTCAGGAGCGAGGCAGAGCTAGGCTCTAGTGTCAACTCTCGACGCCGTGCGATGGCGGTGAACTGAAGAAGACCAGCGCCCAACGCCTGATGGCAATAGGCGCTGACTGCACAAGGGATTTGAAATATACTTGCAGGCCATGGGAGCAGGCCCGCAAGCCGGGCTAAGGATCGCAATGTACACACACATCTTTCTCCTGTACCGGCCTGCGTGCTACTCGCGACTTTGACTTGCTCGCCTAGGCGGTGTTTGCAGGAAACCCCGGGTGCGGCAGGGATCGCGAGCTGCCACTGTGCCGTTTCTGAGAATTTTGACCTCTTCCATGCTGGCTACTTTGAGTTCGAGCTGAAACGCGATATCAAGTCTGTCTATCTTCTTCCCACGCCGCATCTCAAATAGAGACTTGTAGCCCACTCATGTCGCGGTCGCGGGATGCTTATGCGCGAGGCTAGTGCTGTACATGGCAGATTCTTGTCGTGTACCAAAGCCGCATATGCGCACTGTTGAAGATGCTGTCATACATGCACTGACTCCGAGCGACAGTGCGCTCTAAGTATGTGACCGCCACAGGCTTCTCTCTCGGCGGGATC
>UWZB01000078.1:36820-80031 GCA_900536885.1 Peniophora sp. CBMAI 1063
TTATTATGAGGCGCAAAGTTCGTCGTCTCATCGTCGGTGCCGCTTTCTAGTTTTGCTCTACCGATCAGGAAATAGCCGAGGAGATTCCCATGTGACACTGGCTTGGTTGACTTTGCGCGTCGCGATTGCTGGGGATCAAGTCGAACTTCAACTTGAACCGCGATCTAGTACTACTCTGCCTCACGTCCGACCCTGTTCTCATCGGGGTCTTGCAGCAAGGCTGCCGCGCGACTTGAAATGGCCACAGTACCGCCAATGACGAGCGCTCCTTCGAGGAACACTCCGACAACCCCTTCGAGCAGCTCTAAAATCAAGCCTGGCACGCTTCGCACGTCTCCTAGAAAAAGAGTACGCATGTCTTCTATGCAAGCTTGGCTATTGATCGAGATCCGCTAACATACGCGACGCAGAAACCCCATAGAAGAGACAGGTATGCTTCTTGTACCCATCACGACCCACCATTGACCTACATCCCAGCTCTCCAACTGCCACGGCTGTCGCCGTTCTGTCCCCAGTCCGCCGTCGGGAGGAGATCCACGCTCGTCTCAAGAAGACCAGAGCTTACAAGGAGCGCCTTATCGCGGATAAGAGAGAAGCTGAGGAGGGCATCGCTGATGTGCATGAGACTTACCGCGCGCAGCTGCTAGAGCTCATCAAACACGAGCCCGAAGCGCAGAACGTCGCCTCTGCTCGTGGTGAGCCGTTTCCGCTCAACTCAGACATATGAGCGCAGACTGACTAATGTCAGACGCGTTGGCTGCGGTGCAAGCCGTCATAACGCGTATCCGAACACAAGCCGAGCAGGCGGAGAAGAAGGAGAAGAGCGCGGCCCGCCGCGCGACGAAGGCCGAGTCGAAGCTGGGTAAATCGGAGGAAAGGAGTGCGGGACTTGAGCGGGAGCTGGACGAGGCTAAGCGCGAGCTGGGGCTCGAACGGATGACTTTGGATGCTGTTTTGGTTGCCTTGGAGGACGAGTAGTGGGTGTATAACCGGTTCGTAGCATTGAGTAGACTTTTAGCGACGGTGTGGCGCTGCGCACGCTTTGTATTGGACATTTATCTTGTATTTCTTGTTTCAGTGGACTTTGTATGTACACGTGTAGGTGTGCACGTACAAGGTGTGCAAGAGCACTCGTTGAGTCTGGACGGCGACGATGATCGATGTTGCGTGTAGAGACTGGTGTACAGCGATAGAGGTATCGTCCGAATCCAGCGTGTTGTCAGCGCCGCGCCGCGCCACAGCTCTTCGGCACCTCGGGCCGACGGCTCTCGCGGCTCAGAAGCTTCTCGGTATGAAGCGTATATGCTCTCGAAATTCGCAGCACGGCAGTGGCAATAGTATGTATTATAGCACGTATAAGCTACCCAAAACACCTACGACACCGTGCTCACTCTACCACTTCTTGACGTTCGACTGCCTGAGCGCCTTCCTCTCCGCCTCTTCCTTCTTGTTGATGAACCACTCCTTCGCGAACCCGATCGACTCCTTGAACGTCGGCGTCGTTTGATGCTTGTTCCGCTTTGGTAGAGGGGGGATTGATAGTGCGCGGCGGACGGCGGGTTTGCGGAGGATGTATGTTTGTGCGGCGAGGAGGATCGAACCGGTGATGATTGAGACGTTCAGACCCTGTGAGATGCAAGTTAGAGAGCAGTATGGCGGGGAGTGTGTGTGAGAACGTACGAGGGAGAGGGTCATCGACACGGGAAGGAAGATGATAGACATGCCGCGGAAGAAGAGCATGGTCAATCCGACGGTTTTACGGTCAGACGTCGCAGCTTGGTCCTTCGAGAACGCCTGAACATCCTTCGTCAGCATACATGGTCACTCGTATACTCGAGTACAGCATACCATGATAGCCACGTTCATCAACACCGTACTCGCGACCGGAATCATATAGTACGGATCCGGCACGCTCAAATCCGCCCACGCAGGAATGATATCCGCGATCCCCGACGCGTGCACCTGCGGCAAGTTGGACTCCATCAACCTCCTAATCCCAAAGAACATGCCCAGCGTGACCGGGATCTGCGCGAACGGCAGCGCAAGCATCGCAGGCAGGCTGACTCCCGCCTGCCTGTATATATTCCGTTGTTGGAGTATAACGCGCTGCAATGCGACCTTATCCTCCGTCTTGCCCGCCTCCGTCATCTTCTCCTTCAACGCCAGCAGTTTCGGCTGGAACGGCGCGAGCTTTCCCGTATTGCGCTGTTGCAGCACGCCCAGCGGGAACAGAACGGCGCGCGTGGCGATGGTGCCGACTATGATGGTCGAGAACCACGAGAGGCCGGTGGAGACGTTGAGGAACTCGAGGAAGGATACCGCGAGGCCGGCGGGGAAGGAGACGAGGCCGAGTTTGGTCAGGCCGGCGGCGGCGCAGTCGCCCAGCTGGAGAGGTGGGACGGCGCTGACGGTGTTGGCTGCGAGGTCGACGGCTGAGGAGACGGGCGCGCCGGGTGTGGCGCTTTCTTGTAGTAGACTGGCTGTCACGTCGGGCGAGGGAGCGTCTATTGCGGGAGATGCCGGTGTTGATGCTGAAGAGGCGACTTGTTCTGGGACTGGTGATGCAAGTGCAGGCGCGTCTGTGGGAGGTGCGGGCGCGGGCGCGGGCGAAGGTTTTGAGGACGGCCATAGGCTGAATTGGCGCGAGGCGCAGATGACGGGATAGACGGGCCGTATCCTTTGGTGCCTTTGAGCCAGCAGTGTTTGTGAGAGACTCCTACAGTAAAATGAGTACGCGGACCGCTTATGCAGGTCTATGAACGCACCTCGTACTGCCAGCGCGCGCCGGCCCCCGGAGCAATGCAGCTCTGGATCCAAGCATATTTTGTATATCCCGAGTAGTATACGCAAGGAGGCTGCCGGCGCGTGCAGTGAGACGAGTATGGGTAGCCAATAGACGGCTGTGGTGGTGGGCCGGAAAGACCGTGTCTGGAGAGAGCAGCTTTCGGCGCGCTCGCGTCTGCTCGCGTGCGGTTGCCCGAGTCCATGGGCCAAGACCGGTTCTTTGCCCCGCCGCGCCGTAGCCGTCACCTCGTTTCTCCCTCCGCCATGTTCGACTTCGTACGATCTTCGCCCTCTGGCTGCAGCCAGATAGCTTGCCCGCGCGCGCACTTCTCGCCAGAAGCTTGCGCGGTCTTATTTAAGCTCGCAAAACGGCTGTAAACCCTCATGCGCCCAACCGCTCGGCCTATTAGACGGCGCGCGCGATGTTCGAACGGTTTATGCAGCTCGCCGGACCGCCCCGATATTACTTATAGACGCGTTGAACACGCACTGGCCGCATTACTGATGGTCAACGCAGTGAACCAGGTCTCATTGAACACCATTTTAAGGGCAACATTGTCCGTGTGTAAGCGGTAGGGGGGGATCTATGAGTGGTAGAAAGATCTATTGATGGCACCGGAGGGTTTTTTCATACGGAGGGTGAGGAGAACGAGGATGGGAATCTGGGAAGGTAACAGGATCAGAGCACTTGCTCGCAGAGCAGGGCGTATAGAGGTGGGAACTATAGCGGCGAAATCTTTTTCAACGGTGATGTGCTAGACAAGCCGCTGCGCCTACGCACAACAGGTCAGAGTCGGACATGATAAAACAAGGATTCACCCACCCGTTGGAAGGGCTATTTCGCACGAACTTCGCCACACTTGTCAGCGTCTCAATCCACATCCCATGCAAGACCTTTTCCTTCATGAGTTGGTAATTCGGCCGTTCGCGGGTGCCTTTGATCGCATATTCGTGAATATCGAAGACGCATGGCGGGAGTGTGTGCTTGAACGCTTGTGGGCTCAAGTTGAGCTTCATGTCGCGAAGGCGATCAAGATCAATTTCGTCGTCCCAGGGCAGGGAGCCAGCCAGCAGGAACATCACGACATAAGAGAGGCTCTCCAGATCGTCGTACGGGGACGGCGTGTAGTATCCATCGTTGTGAGAACCGAATATGAACGTCCCGATCGGTGCATATGTCGGCAACGGGCGAATGGCTTCGAGCTTACGGCTCGACCCGAAGTCAACGATAACGAGTTTGTTTGACCCCCCAATCTCGCCGTTCGTCGGTGATCCGTTGCGTAACGGCCGAGCGAGCAATATGTTCTTGGGGCTCACGTCCCCGTGTATCACGCCGCGATCATGGATACCCTCGAGTATAGTGATCTGGCGCCAGATAAGCGATGAATAGAGAGAGTAGGGCGGCTACGCACACAATCCAAGGCAAAGCCTAATATGGTCATGAGGCGGAGGCCGCCTTGCGCCTCATTCAGTGCGTGCAACGAAGGGCCCAGCAGAGGTATGACCATTGCCGTGCAAACGTCGCTGTGCACTCCGTACCACAAGAGTTGAGGCGTTCCGGCACAGCCTCTGAGAAACTGATATATCATGTGCTCGTTGGCGAGCGATCCATCGCCGTATTCGTGGAACTCGACCTTTATGGCCACGTCCACATCTTCCACAGTGTCATGGGCCCTGTAAATACGGCCTGTGTAACTCATGTCAGCACGTCTTGAGGTATGGCGAGGAAAACCATACTGTGGAAGCCTGACCCCACTTCGGCTATCAACCGGTACCTTTCGGCAACCATACGATTAACGGTAACCTATTACATGAATTTGTGCACGATCCCCGAGCTATTCACCGCGAACGTACGGGAGCAGGGCGGTCGACGGAAGAGGGAGCGTTCATTGCGATGGTGGGGGTTGAGTTCAAGTTATGTTCGGTTCGGACCGAACACGACTTACACAACCGTCACATGTTGTTGATATTTTGTACTCACCTTGAGGAGGAGGAATGCTCGTTTGGGACGAGCGTGGGACCGAGCGCGTCCGGACGCGTCTCCGGGATTTGCCGTTACGCGACGCGACGCGTCGAAGTCGCGTCTGCAATTTGCGCTTAACGATGATGAGGCCAATACGGTAATACATGATGCTCATATAGATCATTTACACAGCTATGTAGCGCCTGATATGTCTTTAGTAGCCCGTTCATTTAGTCCTCTAGGCGCTAAGCTGTAGGCCTCCGCGACTCAAGCATTCGCGCCTTCCTTCGCGCCCTCCTGTGCGCCCTCCTTCGCACCAACCGTTGCACCAACAGTCGCTTTCTACAACGACTCTCGTCAGCATTCTCCCGCATGATAGGAAGAACAACCTTACCACCCCGGTCTTGGCCGTATCGCTCGCGACCTGAGCGCCCTGCTGAGCCGTGTCACTGGCGTACTGCGCTCCTTGCTTGGCCGTGTCGCTGGCACCTTGCGCGAGCTCTCCGGCACCCTGTTTCGCGCCCTGCGCTGCATCGGCTGTGGCGTTCTGGACATCTGTTAGCGAAGCAACACAGTGCGGTTTGGATAGCATTTACCACGCCCTGCTTGGCAGCGTCTCTTGCACCCTCGGTCACTTGCCCGGCGGTATCGCTCACACCTTGTGCGACCTCTCCTACGGCATTGCTCGCGCTCTGAGTGACTTTTCCCGCTTTGTTGCTCACGTCTTGCGCCGCTTTGTCGACCGCGTCGCCAGCGCCTTGTGCGTTTCCACCGGCGCTCGGAGTGGACTGCTGAGCGTCCCCCGATGCTTGGGGCTGTCCTTGACGCGCAGCTGCGTTCTGTCATCCTATCAGCTTTTTAGCACGCAGTCGAACTTGAGGCCACTCTCACAAAGACATCTGCGGCCTTGCTACTCGCGCCTCGAGCTTCGCGCCGCGCCTTCTCGTCTACCTGGCTCGCACCCTGAACATCCGCTGCCTCAGTCCTCGATCGGTCTTCTGTCGCTTTCTATGGATGTCGTCAGGCTGTATCATTGTACAACAGTGCAGGTTGAATCGTCACGTCTGTTGTCGTCACGGGAGAATCTCCACCCTCCGACGTGCTGTCAATACAACTTCGGACGTGCGACATGGAGCATAGTGCTTACCTTGTCTGAACTCCCCGGGAATAGAGCGGCGGCGACTTGCTCGAGCTTGCTCTTGTTTTCCTGGTTGGCCATCTGCAAAGGATGGGCGCTGTATCGACCATCAAGAACTCACCCAGTGCTTGTCGTTGCTGCCGGTGCGCAACTCTTCGGTCTTGGATTCGAGCGTACTACGGGAGGACATGGTGATGATTGTATCCGGTGAAGATACCATTCTCAATGTTGCACCGTGAAGCTCTTATACGGTCGCGCAAAGCGAGCAAGCAGCGACACCGGTGCATTCGAACAGCAACTGCACTCTGGGACGTTTGCATACCATCAAGCGAGCTTCAAGCGTCCTCAACGACGGGGGATCGTGAGCTGGTAGGTCCCCCTGGCCTGTGATACTGGTAGACGCTACGTCTGACGTGACCCATATAGACCAGACATGCCTCTATCGGGGAGGCACGAACTCGCTTCAATGAATGTTCGTTATCGCATCGCACATCTTGCAAGAGCAGCTGATGGTACTCGTGGTCCATACCGTTCGGGCGAACAAGGAAATGGATCGACCCTACTTTTTAGTTCTCTTCCCCTTCCTATGTCACATTCTGTGTTTGAAACAGCGTACGTGATGTCTTTGTGTATCTGCCTGTTACCGGAAGCAGCCGTTCTCATACATTCTCTCGGACTATTCAGATCCACCTTCAAGACATCAAGATCCGCCGACAAGATAGATCCGGACTCACACATACATCTGAGCCGGCGGCGTATGGTACGCGTACGCGTACGCCAGACCTGTGATAACGCGATGCATTTGCTCAGCAATACAACGGCTCCACGAACCCCATTGACATGCGCGTTCCGGGCACTTCGGCGCGGAACTTGGGAGCTTGCTCGGTCCAAGAACTGTTATGATGTCCCATCGCAGGTACTTCGCCATACAGTGCGACAGCGGCGGGTCTGGGTATGGAGCTGGAGAGCGGCGGGAGAGTGGACATGACGTGCGGGCGCGTCATGAAGTGCGAAGGCTCTATCCCGGATGAAGACGTCGACGGATGGTACCGACGCTAGCACGTCTTACAGCGCAAGTCAAGTACCGAGCTCAGCTATATCGCATACGTATTCATTGGAACTGTATGAGCTGGTCGCGTGCGCCGCACGTAAGCTCCTAGACATCATCCGCCGATCTGGATCATCTGAGCTGCTCAGTACAGTATCTTCTTGAGCTCTTCGAGTAACTCATCTGCACCGTACACGGTTCTGCGAGTCTGGGTGCGATAGGCGCGGGCTCTATGCGGCTGGATGTATGCTGATGCTCCATGACGACCCAATGCGGTTCAGCGCAGTTCGTGCGTCAACGGCTACGAAACACGCAAGGTCACATGGACGCGTCGCGACCATGACGCGCGAGTGGGGTTAGGTCCAACTCCAGCCTTTCCGGACCTCGATTCAGCGCGTATATAAGGAGCGGTGCGAAACTTCTCCTATCCCTCACCAGCCTTCTCTACTACCACTCAACTCACTCAAACACTCTTCACCCAACTCATCTGAACTCATCATGTCCGACGCCGGCCGCCAGTCTTTCGGTGACAAGGCTTCCGCTGCCTTGAAGGTGCGTTTTTACCCTCTAGCTCCTGACAATCGCGTCTGAATATCATCACTGCAGCCCGACTCTGAGAAGTCCACCACCGAGCACATCGGTGACTCCGTTAAGGGCACCACCGACTCTGTCGCGTCGTCGCTCCAGCCTCAGGGCGAGAAGTCGACCACCCAGAAGGCCGGCGACACCCTCTCGGGCAACTCGAACGAGAACTCCGTATGTGCTTGCGCTCATGTCTACTCGGCACTACATCCTGATATCTTTTGCAGGGTTCGCTCCTCGACAAGACCAAGGACACCCTCGGCCTCGGCAACAAGTCTTCGTAAATGCATACTTGTATCTGTATCATGATGTACACGATCTCTTTTGTATTTGTAGGATTCGGTGCAACGCTTAGCGGAATATAACATACTTGCGGATAATCTCCTGTGTGAATGTGTGAGCTTGTAGGCGCGCGTCGTATATGGTTCGTTGGTTGGTTCCTGACGGTGGTTCTCTTGTGTGGTTGGTCGGAGTTTGACTCGCGTGAACGGATCGGTCAAGTCCCCCACGCCTGAAATGCATCTTCTTGTTTTCCTCCCGACCACCATTAATCCCCTCACCTCCCCACCCATCCTATCCTAGCCGATCAGCCATGAGCGACAACGACAACGATCGAGAGATGCCTAGCGAGGAAGAGCGCGAGTTCGAGGAGAACTGGCCGGTGTTCCGGGCGACCGTTCTTCCGGGGATGATCAAGTGAATAGTTGTGGCGCACTTCACCGACTTCGCCGACGCTGACTCTTCTCCCCCTCCTCCTCTGCAGGGCTATGCATGAGAGGTCTGCCAGGACCAACGCTCGCTTTGCTGCTCTCAGAGCGGCGAGGGAATCCTCTTTGCAGCCGATCGAGGCGTTCGACACGATGAACGTCTTCAACAATGAGGTGCGCCGTGCGAGGTCCGCCACGACACGGAGGCCGCCTACAAAGCTCTTGGGGAAGAGGTATGCTTCACTGTACTCTCTCTTACGTGTCTGACGGCCTTTCAGGAAGTCCCCCGACGTCGACGAGGACTCAGAGCCGATTGATTCAGCTGACAACCACAGCGCTGCCAAACGCGAATTACACTGTACAGTCTTCCATTCTCCACTCTTGCAGTCTAATTCTGACCCAAAGACCTCATGTATAGCGTCCCCCGAGCCCATTGATGCAGTAGGCAGTCGCTCGGGCAAGACGGCCACGACGCGCCACAGTGGCGACAAGGCCCCACGCGGTAACAACTCCGACCGCCACGCGCCCGTCGCGAAAAAGCCGAAGCTCGCCATCGAACTACCGCCTGCATCGACTTCCCGTCTGCCTTCGGCGTACACCGACTCGGACACAGAAGAAGAAAGCTCATGCGACGAAGCACAGGCGCGCGAGCCCGTGCCTCGCTCATCGTCGCCGCCGGCGGAACAACGGTCGTCGTCGCCCATCGTGACGGCATCATCGAGCGTTACCCGCCCACCTGCGCTCAAGAAAGGGAAGGTTGCAGTCCCCTCTTCGCCTGCGGAGGATGTATCCACATGGACGCCCGCCCCTCGCCGTACTGCTCGCAAGGGAACCGACTTGGCGAACGCCAGTACGATCACTACGCCTGGCGCGCTTTCCAGCGTACAGCGCGCGGCGTCGGGCGATGTGTACAGGAAGCCGCCGCCTCCGCCGCTCGGCATGCGTCCGATTGCTGATAAGGGGAAGAGCAAGATGGCACCGCTTCCCCCGCCTCCGCCGCGACCCGCTGTGAAGAAGGCTGAGACGGCGCCTGCCCTCACCGGTAAGGACAAGGCGTCGGGATCGAAGGGTGTCAAGAATCCCCCGTTAGTGTTGCCCACGATGAAGAAGGCCGCTAGTACACCCGTCGCTAGTGTTTCGACGTCCAAGTCCGCATCGGCGCGGCCCACGGCGAAGAAGGCCGCTAGCACTCCTGCCACTAGTGCTTCGACGTCCAAACCCGCACCTGCGGCGGCGGCGAAGAAGAAGGCGCCTGCGAAGAAGAACGCAAAGGAGAAGCCGCCGAGGTTGGTGCCGAAGGAGTATGCGCGGTGGCTCATCGAGAACCGGGAGACGAAGTGCAGGAAATGCCCGGAGAAGGATAAGCATCTGAAGGGAAAGCGCATTCTGTTTATCAGTATAGACTTCACGACGGCGACTGAGGGAACCAGGAATAAGATGCGCCTTGTACGTTCCTTCTGACACAAGTCCCTGAAACCAGCGTGCTGATAGTCGTCCTTCGTAGCTTCTCGAGTACGGTGCAGAGCTTCTTCCTGAATGGAACAAGGACTATCAGCCCAACGTGATCATAACCGACTGTAGGAACGCGAACCAGTTCGTAGAGCAGGCCGGCATCAAGTCTTTGGACGAGATCCCCGAGGAGCTGCCCATCGTCACCTGGGAATGGACGTTCAGGACTCATAGGCCGCATATGGACTTCCCGGCGTTCGACGAGCGGATCCCGATGATACCAGGTCTCACCAAGGAGAGGATTGCGGAGCTTGACGCGAAGCCGAAGAAGACGCGCGAAGAGATTCGGCGTATGCTTGGGTATGATTCGAACTCGTCGCGGGAGTGAGTCTCGTTTCGCGCCTTGGTCGTCTGTCCACCTCATTGTTGACTGTTCAGGTCTTCGCCGGAGCCCGATCATCCTCCGTCTTTCCAGTTCCTACCGAAGGAGCCGATTAAGCCGGTTGCTCCAGTTGCGCCACTTGTGCCGGCTGGCTCGGACCCGCTTGCAGAGTTCTACGAGCAGGCGCGCACGGAGCGAAATGCCGAAGAAGAGTCGCCCAATGGAGAAGGCGGTGGTTCTCGCGCGATGGTTCGCCATGGAAGCGACGGCAAGGAGCTCAAGGTGTGTATTGCGACCTCGCTCAGTATGCCAGTACAACTGATTGTGCACGTAGGGCTTCTTGTGCGACGGTGCTAGCAAGCCGCAGGAGAACTGTCCGAATCAGGACGTGATCGACAAGGTAGGTTGATCTCTGTCTTGTAAGCGGTGACTCTAAGGTCTCTTTGCAGCTCGTCGAGCTTCAGGGCCTGCACGAGGCTAAGCCCACAGAAGACGACAAATGGCGCGCGTTCTCATTGAGCAAAAGTGCGACATCACATCCCGTCTTCCTGTATTCCACCGTGCTCACTTTGTCCTCATAGCTATCCGTGCGCTGAAGGAGTATCCAACGCGCCTGAAGTCCGAGGAGGAGGCGAAGAAGATTGTAGGTGTGGGTGTGAAGACAGCGCAGAAGATCATGGAGGTGATCAGGACGGGCAACCTGAGGCGCATCAAGCACGAGCGCACGGAGGATATCGTTGTGGCGCAGCTCTTCCAAGGCATCTATGGCGTTGGACCCGCCAAGGCGCGCGAGTGGTATCTCATGGGCGCGCGTACGCTCGACGATCTTCGAGAGGGCAAGTTTGGCATAAAGTTGAGCGATGCGCAAAAGATCGGTCTGCAGTATTACGATGGTAAGCTCGTGAAGCACAATTCCGAGGGATTCGGATTGAAGAACGCACATAGACATCAATACGCGTATGCCTCGTAAGGAGGCTGGCGAGATCTTTGACGCTATCAAACGTATTGGTGAGTACGTTTTCTCCAAGATGTGGCCAGCACTCACACGTAAGATACAGTCTGGAGAATTGACTCGCAGATTGTGATCGAGATCATGGGCAGCTACCGTCGCGGCAAGGAGACGTGTGGCGACATCGACGTCTTCATCACTCGGCCGAAGGACGATGGTTGGACGCACGCGGGCATCCTCCCTCGCGTATTCGAGAAGTTACACGCCGCAGGTATCTTGACTGAGGATCTGTCGATGCCAGAGGATCCCGATGCTTTGGAGTGCTGCTATCGTGGACTCTGCGTGCTCCCGGGAGGCAAAGGCGTGCGTAGGCGTATCGGTACGTGGTCCATCCCGAGCGGTGATGCTCGGTAGCTCACCCGCGCCTGTGCAGACATTCTCGCCGTGCCATGGGAGAGCCGAGGTGCCGCATTGATCTACTACACGGTGCGTGCTTCGTCCTGGTCCTCGTGTGTACTCCCTAACTGACATGCGCGTGTACACAACAGGGCGACGATATCGTGAGTGTGGTTCTGCGTGGCGTGGACTGAATGGTCCGTGACAAGGGATCTTGACGCTAATTGGTGCATCCGTACAGTTCAATCGAAGCCTGAGGTTGAAGGCGGGCAAGATGGGCTACTCGCTCAATCAGCGCGGGCTTTTCGCTGGTGTCGTGCGCGATGCAGATAGGGTCAAGACGAACAAGGGTGCGTGTTTCTCTAGATCTCTCACTTCATCTTCTCTCTCCCCTATTCCTCCTCCGCACCTCGCCGCCTGCCCGCGCCCAAGTACTTGGCCATAGCCTTCCTGATCTGGCTGTGCCTCCTGCGCCTTGTCTTCGCGCCCCTGCGCGAGAGAGACCCTCGGCTTGGCTCTGATTCTCTTCCCGTCGGATGTACCACGGCCCCGCGCCTTCTGTGAACTCTGCCTGCTCGAAACGTTCTGTTCGCTCCTTCTGTTCTTCACGCCAACGCGCCGGGGCTATACACCCGCATATGGATATATGAAACGGCGCGCTATGTTCAAGCTGACCCGGCGCGTTGGTCGAAACATGCGGAGACCCTATCCGAACATGCAGCCTTCGAGTTCTACGCTGTCGAGCTTCTCCGGATGAAGTCTATCCTACGATGTGTGGTGATGGTCGAGAACAAATAGGAGGTCGACGAGGCTCTCGCCAGCGCTTGCGTCGAACAAGCACTGAACCCAAACGCACCGCCCCCGGCCGACTGGTGCTTCTACAGGCGCCCATTTCACGCGGCGCGTGTTTGCCTTGTCCACCGTGCGCGGGACGCCACCATGCCGCTGGGCTCTCTCCCACCGCTTGTCCTTGTTGTACACGGAAACTGCGGTACCATACGGACCCATCTCTCCAGCCCATACGCTACCTTCGAATCGGGTGACCCGTCCCATCTCCCGCCCACTTGCGCTCGTCCTAACACGTTGCCCGTCAATCTACACTACTGCAATGTCTTCTGCCCGAGCATCCCGCAAGCCTATCGATCTCACGCGCGTACAATTGCGAGTCAAGACGAATGTTCGGGAGACCCGCCCCGACGAGGCCGACGCCCGCAGCGCCGTCGTCGTCCAAAGCAGCGCGCATCAATTTCCCGAGAACGCGCACTCTCACGCCGCGATCGAGGAAGGCCGGGCCGGCGCGCTGGCGTTACCAGGGGGATGCGCGGGGGCGGGATGCCATTTCGGGACGCGGCTGCGTTCCAGCTGCAGCTCCTGATCGTTATCATCGAATCCTCCTTTTTGTCTCTACGTGCGATGGAGATGCGCTGGAGGGATGCGCGGTGACTTGGGAGGGTGCCGGGTTATACGGAGCAGGATGACAATTGGAGCCTGCGTGCTGGGACGAGGTCGGATACGCATACGACTCAGCGCTCCGTCTTGAGCGCATATACTTGCGCAGCGCGTTCTGCAATCTCTCCATTCCTTGACTCGCCTGGGACGACTACATCATGCTACGCCTCGATCGCGATTTCCGATGGCGTCTGACGGCGGTGTCTACATCTGCTTTGGCTTGTAGCTCGTGGGCCGTGGCGAGTGGCGGCGCGGGGAGGACCCGAACTGGTTTGGCTTCTGAGCTGCGGGACCAGGATGATTGTGCTCGTGCTCGTATCTGCAATCTGGGGCTCAGGCGCTGGAAACACGCGGGATGCCCGAAGAGGCGGTCTTGTTCATTCTTCGAGACATACGAACGAGTGGCGTAGCCCAGCTACAACGCCTATGCTCGTTGTGGCACAATAACGTCGTCTACGTCGGGCAAGACGGTTTCTTCCAACGCGAATCGAGGGAGGGCGGGATTAGAGTTGCGCTCCCACCATCGCGCTGGTGCCCTGGCTTCGCGTTCGTTCTGGATGAACCCTTTCAATTATAGCGCGCCGCGCCGCGCTTCTGGGTCCATCAGCCGCGTTTCCCAATTGGCGCTCGGTCCTGGCGTGCGTGGGACGGGCTTCGCGATCGTGGATCGCGCGCTCGATGGTCCCGGGTTCTGATAGCGGCGGGAGCGTGATATCGTTTTGGGCGCACTCAGCTGGTTTGGTCTGAGGTCCTCGACACTCTACAAGGGCTTTCGGCGGTGCTATCTGGCGCGGGCGACTCGGGCGTATGAGCGATATCTGGGTTGGGCGCACGGAATCTGGCCGGGAACATGAGCGCGGCGCGTTTGGACTGGGAAGGTGCTGAGCGTGCCTGGGCGGGCGCGTGACCGTACGCCCGGCAGCGGCGCGGCGTCGGCTGGCCAACTCTTTCCTGTCCCCTTCTTTCCGTTCTGCCTCCTCCTGCCACCCCTCTTCTCCTCTGCTTCAACTTCTTTCCCCAGTGCAGGATTACTGACGTTGATTGTGTATAGGCACGATGATAGCGGGCGCGTCGGAGCGCGAGATATTCGAGATATTGGGTGCGTGCTTTGATCTCGGTTTTGGTTTCGGAGTTTGAAAGTTCCGCGTGGGGGAGGGTGTTGCCGGCATTTGGACGTGCCGTGCCCCGGGCGCCAGATTGCGGCGGCCAGGCTTGTCTTCATCTGTTCTCCTTTTGTCTATCGTCTATTCGTTTCGACTTTACAGTTGCTGACTTGGGACGCGTATTTGATAGGTGTACCGTGGCAGGAGCCCTGGCAACGTGTACGCAACTGAACGTGTACGAAGGAGTGAGGGAACGAAGGGAGGGTCGTGTTGTAGCTTGTGTCGGGTAGATAGAAGTGTAGTGTGTGCTTGCGTGGCGTGTGTGTAACGGATAGGGTACGATGTAAAGGCGTCTGTCAGGAATGGAAGGGTGTATGTATAACGTTGTTTGTGACCGAAAGAGAAGGCGGGGGGCGGGCGAGCCGAGGGGTGGGAAGGGAGTGTACCAGCAGTCTGGCGCGGATCGGGCTCAATCGCACAGGGCGCGGCGCAGGACCGGACCGACCAGCGCTTGGGGAATACATAACTGGGCGCGCCTGAGTCCCGTTTTCGCGTCTGCCTCTCCGCCTCCCCGCCGCGCGCGTGTGTCTGTATAGTCTCTCCGACGCGATTACATAAACAAACAATAATAAATACATTCGCAACCCGGTGCGCTCCCAACATGGCAGAGCAGCAGCAGCAGCATGCGTCCGTAGTGGTGGCAGCCGCGCCGCGCGAGTACCAGCTCAGCGTGCGGCAACAGCCGAAGCAGGCGAGGATGTGCGGCGTCGGCGGTGTGTTTTGATTTCTGTTTTGCTCACGCGAATATTTCGGTTTGTTAAGGATGAGCTGGTCACCAGCCGACCGTCGCCCGATCGACCCCCCGCCCATCGTACAGCTCCGTGTCATCGAGCGTGGGAACGTCACCGTACCCAAACCGCAACAGGCTCAACAGCCCACCGCGCCGCTCAGCCCGAGTCCGAGTCCGCCGCCAGGAGGCGCGCCCAGCACCAGCAATCCTGTCGCCGTTGCCGAGGGTCCGAGCGCTGGCCAGGGCGTCCTGCGCGCCGCGGGAGATGGCGCGACGGCCATCGACGCAAGCATGCTTACACCCAGCGGGTTTGGCGCGGGATACCTCCAGAATCCGTATTACTTCATGTTCGCATCACTGGCGAAACCGGACGAGGACACCGAGTTGCACTGGATGAAGGACGGCAAGACAAGATGTACGACTGGAAGTGTCGTCTCGAGTCTGTACCATCTCAAGGACGCCGAGAACGATAACCGCGATGCTGGATTCTTCGTGTTCCCTGACTTGAGCGTGCGCCAAGAAGGGAGTTACAGGTTAAAGCTCAGCCTGTTTGAGGTTGTTGGGTGTGTATCTTTGATCTCTCGATTACCATCAGCGTACTCACGATGCTTGTTCAGGAGCAACGTGTTCCATTGCAAGAGCATATTCTCGTCGCCATTCTACGTGTATACGGCGAAGAAGTTCCCTGGTATGGAGGAGAGTACGCCGTTGTCATGCTCGTTGGCCGAGCAAGGCATCAAGATCCGTATACGCAAGGACATTCGCCAACGCAAGCCGCGGCCTGGAGCTCCTTCGTTCCCTGCTGGCTTTGGGGCCATTCCTGCGCCCGTACCGATTCCTGAAGCGGACGAAGAAGAGAACGACGAGCATACGGAGACGACCAATGCCCACGATCGCCTCGCGCGCCTGAGCATGGAGGCCCACGCTCAGCAACTTCAGCGCCACCGACAAGAGCTCCAGAAGCGCGATCGCGAAGAGTGGGAACAACACAACCATCCTGGCCCGGACGATCACGCTCGCAAGCGCCAGAGGACGCTCGAAGGCGAGGAGGACGTGCGCATGCAACCTCCGCCACAACAGGCGCCTCCGCCGCCGGCCCGTCGTCCCGCGTCCGAATGGGGCATCGATCCCGCCCTCGCACCGGGAGGTGCCGGCGCCGCATCCGCCAGCGCCCCGCCCCCTCAGCCTGCTTCGGCACCACCCGCGGCAGCGCCAGCCCCGCATCCCGCTCCTGCCTCGTACGAACGACCGCCGCCGCCGCCGCACGGGTACTACCACCCTCCGCCTCCTTCGTCCTCGGAAGGTCCAACGCCTGCGCCTGCGCCTGGTCCTCCGCCCCACGCGTACTACGCGCCTCCGCCTGCCGCGCATTATCCGCCTCCTCCGTGGGGCGAATCGCCGCATCACCCGCATCACCCGCCGTACTATCATTACCCACCGCCTGCGGCGCACTATCCTCCGCCAGATTATCGTTCAGGGTACCCGCCAGCGCCTGGCTATCCGCCCGCTGCTGGCCAGGGTTACTACCCTCCGCCACCAGGCGCGTATCGCGAAGCAGCGTATCCGTACGGGTACCCTGGCTACGCACAGCCGCCTCCCCCGCAACAGCAGCAGCCCGCTGCACAACAGCCTCCGCAGAGCCAGGCGGCGACGAGTACCGCGAGCCCGAGTAGCCCGCGTGCGAGTGCGCCTCCTTCGAGTGCTCCGCAACAAGGGTTCCCGCCGAGTAGTCAGTATGGCTACTCGCAGCCTCCGCCTGCTCCCGCTGCTCAGCCTCCACGACCTGTATCGCCTGGAGGTGGTAGTGCATCTGCGCCTCCTCCGGCTGCTTATGGGTATAGTCAGCCCCGCTACCCGTCGCCGCCTCCTGCCGCATCTGCGCCTCCGCCTCCACAACCCCAACAACCTCCTCCGCAGCCCGCGCAATCGCAGAGCCAACCTCCTGCTCCCGCGCCCGGGCCGTACTACGCCCAGAGCTACTACCCTCCACCTCCGCAATGGTACTACCCGCACGCCCCGCCGCGCGCAGACGCGCCTGGCGCAGCACCGGCGTACCAGCCACCCGTGCAGCACCGGGAACAGTATCCTCCGCGCGATACATATGCGCCGAGGCAGTACGAGTATCCGCCGCAGCCGGGTCAGCCGGGGCAGACGAGGAGTCCGAGGACGGACGAGAGGTATGGGAGGGCGGAAGAGAGGGAACGGAGGAATTCGGGTGGGCCGGGGGGACGGATGGCTGTTGGGAGTATGTTGGCGGAGGAGGAACAGCGTTGAATTGCTCGGCTCGCTCGTCGGTTCTGTGAAGATGTAGTCCTCGGCTCTTTCTTGTTTTTGTATCACTTGTCGTCGTCGTTTGCTGTCGCATGTTTTTCATCTTCTACTACTCATCTCATCACTCCTCATGTTATACCTACCATGCATTGTATGTTGTACGCTCAATCACTCATATGCGCTTGCTTGTCACCTCCCGTCGGTCTGTCGCGCCGTCATCGTATGTTAGTAATACACTAGAATGCACGTACTTGTCGCATTGCCAGGCAGTCCTGATGAATCTGAGCTGGGGTTCTATATAACGCTCTGACTTGGGTGGTGGATGAGAGGGAGCAATAAAATGGACCGTTTCGCGCCCGGAGCAGAAAAAAGTCTATTTAACTTGGGAGATCGAATGGACACATCCGGAATTGAACCGGACACCTCTCGCATGCTAAGCGAGCGTGATAAACCAACTACACCATGTGCCCTGGGGGTATGACAGTTTTAATAAAATATAAACGCAAGATTATCTCAGACAGATCTGTAATGCAACTGGAGATATCGTTGTTGAGTGGCAGTCGCGTTCTAAGAACCATTGACATCCGTGCCAGGGCGGTTGAGACTTTGACTAAGGAGTACGCATATGAGCTTCTGATGCCTCTGGTCACCCATCCGAGCCAAGAGGAGTTCGTCGATCAGACTTATGTAGTATGGCCGACGTTTGGCAGGTTTCTGCTTCTGCGTATCAGATCATGTATCACAGAGCGGTAAAGATCGTCGACACATACGGCTTCGTATCCGAGGATCCTTGCTTCGCTCGGAGAAGTCAGCGCCCTATCTGATACGAAAGCTGAGTCTCGCACACACGGTCTCCAGAGGTGACCGCTCATGTTTGATCTACGGGCCCCGAACACGGTTTGCAGGAGGAGGAGAAGCCAGATGCAGCTCACCCTCTTCTCCCCGGAGTGATACAGGGGTGTACAAGGAAGCATACATGAAGAACGCCGCGAGCGAGAACGTCCCGATGAAGACGCCGTTCATAACGACCATGCAGGCAAAGAGGCCTTGTCCACGCGACACGCCTTGTTCCCCTTCTCCACTCTTCTTTGTCCTCGGGAGCTGTGGTCGCTCAAGAAGAGTAGAAGAGTATGATGAACGCGCGAACATCGTGGCTACAAGAACAATGGCCATAAGAGGCGGTGTTGTGTTTGGTGCAGCCGTACATGCGGCTCCGGGCACCTTCTCGGGAGGTGTGAGCGCCGTGCGCTGGGAAAGGAAGGCGGGCGAGGTCTAGGGTGCTAAGAGTGAGATTAGGTTGGGCAGGGAACGGAGTGGAGGATACAAAGAGGTGTCTGCTTTGGGTCAGAACACGGCCCGGGCGTGAGGGAAGGACAGGACGTCGCCGAGCACGTTATCCCGATGCAAAGTTCAGAGGCGATGATACTCCTATGTTAGCAACGGCATGCTGATGTTGTAACGATGGATTGTTTCGGTACAATTGCGCGCCGACCGTTCGAGAACAAGGAGAAAAATAACAAGAAGAAACCTCGGTCATGCTATCGCGTCGTGGACGTGCCGGTCGTCGTTCACGAGAGCGCAGAGAGATCACATATACCACAGGCGATACTCAAACGGCCTAGCAGAACACGGATAGCGTGCTAGAGTACTCTCAGAGCACGCAAGAATCAAGATCAATCTCGGTCTTTCGCCGTTGGCCGCGCGCACTCAGACGATGATCATGGTGGGAAGCAAGGTTCAACTTTCAGTGTGCCGCAGAGACGCCGTTGGCCCCACCTTCTCTCCCGCCACCACCAGCCACCTCTCCACTCGCTTTCCTATACGCGTCATGTCCTCGAGAACAAAGCGGCGCGCCGAGTCTCCCGAAAAACGCAAGAAGTCGAAGAAGTAATTCGCTATCTCGCGTTCTCGTCGAACGCGCTTGTTGAAGGCTCGCGTATCGCAGGTCCAAGAAGGATTCTGACGTCGAGTCTTCGGAGGGAGAGGCGATCGATGATGGTATGTCTTTTGATCAGTTGGTCTTGTATTTTATCTGACGCTCGGGCAGATGAGCTCGCATTCTTGAAGGAGGAAGCTGCTGAGATCGTGACCAGCGGCCGTCGGACGCGCGGCAACCGTGTCGACTACACCAAGGTCGCGCCTATTCCAGGCGACGACGACGATGACGATGACGAGGAGGAAGAGCGACCAAAGAAGAAAACGAAGAAGCCCGCCGCAAAACCCGCCGCGAAGAAAGCGTCGTCCTCGAAGAAGAGCAAGAAGGAGGAGTCCGAGGAGGAGAGCGCCGAGGAAAGCGATGAGGAAGAGAGCGCCGAGGAGAGCGAGGTGGACGAGAAGCCGAAGAAGAAGATCAAGAAGAAGAAACAGGTAGACTCAGATGACGATGATGAGTAGGTGAAGGGTGTGTAGGTACGCTCGATATCTCCTGTCGGCCAATATTGCACCACCATGCATGTACACTAGCTTCAATCTCCTCTCCAACCTTCTTGTACCTGCGCTATCATTCATTTTCATGAAGCGCTTACCCTCGAGAGACCGGAAGAGTTTCTTCCCTTTGTTCATCTCTCCTGCTCTGATTCGAACGAAGGATATCACAGTAAGCACGCCGAACTCTGTAAAGATTGAGGTCCACATGTTTGAAGTCAAGGCCTTGTGCGCCATTTTCGATGTCGGCTACAAGTGAGTGAGATACACCGTACGTCACTCCATACTCACGAATCAGTATCAGGTTTCGGGAGTGATCGTTTCACAACTACAGCGCCGCTTGTCGCCATATATGTCGCCATGACTCTGCTGAGTTTCTCCAGGCGACCACTATAGCAAAGTGGTACACGGGGAGCGATGATACCGTTTAGTAACATGACAGACAGTGTAGCATATCGTGATTGAGGCGCTGCAGACCCTGGTGCATAGGTGAAGACCATGACCTATCCAGGCAACTGATTTTGCGAAAGCGGGTATTGTCCCCACCCAGTGATCACGAATTGGAGCTGGTGGCGTAGGTCAGTCGACAGCGTCTCGGAGGCGCTGCAGGGCCCCGCCGCCGGTGTATCACCGGACGAGGCGCGAATCACTTGGGTATATAACCTCGACATGTTGTAGAAGATCAGTGCCATCTACTCATACCTCCCCACGCAATGGCCATCGACTGGAATGACCCAACCACACTTGCTGAACAGTACCGTACGTCTGGTGCCACCGCCAAACTAGTGCGCACAGTTACTAAACTGAGGAATCGTACGCTCAGTTGCCTTCCTCAAATCGCACTATACTGTTGCCACTGGGTTCTATCTCTGGGAAGTGGTCAATGGCATACCCTTCGATTGGCACGTAGTGAAGAGGGAAGGCACGGAGGGCAAAAAGCAGACAGTATCAGCTCTCTTCACTAAATCGGTACGTCTGAAGCCCTCCTCGCGCCCAACCGTGGTCTGACTATTGATTAGGTATACCTGGCATGTCGCTACCTGACGCTAGCTTCTGTGATATCTGCCGACGCTGGCTTTGGTGCCACGAAATCCTCCCAGGTGCGTGTATACGTTTGGCGTGCGTGGAGACGGTGGACTTCGAATAACTCGAGTGAAGGTCAACTGCGAGGTCCGTTCTCTTCTCTGTGCGCAGACAGTTCACCGTGATGCTGACGATGATGTGTTGTCAAGGTTTGGATGCGTGCGACCATGGTACGTCCAAAGGCAACTACTCGCTCTATCCTCGTTGATATCCTGACGCGCACATTGTGTCGATAGACGTTCTCTTATCTGATCTTCGAATTGGCCTCCATCCTGATTGCGATTCGAGTGTGAGTGGGTGTGTGCGTCAACGGTGGAGACATACTCATCAATGATGCTTAGTATCACCATATGGAACAGACATAGAGTCATGACTGCCCTGTGCGTCGCAGGACTGGCGCTTCAACTAGGTTATTATATTCGCGGTACGTCGTTGATACCGGTACGGACTCCGATTCGATTTCGTGATACGCAGTCCAGAGATCGTACGGGTAACTATGGTTGCGTTACTATCTGTGCTGTCTCTGATGCGCTCTCAGGAAGAAGCCAAGTGGGACCCAACTAACGTGACCTGTCTCGTTCTGTCTGCTCAAACAAATCGACCGACAGTCACGGTGACGCTCGCGGTAGACATGTTCCTCTTGATTTCGATGCTCGTGGGTTTATGGAGATGGAGAGATGCAAGCTGTGGCCGCGGGTTATGGTCTTTGCTTTGGCAGCAAGTATGATCGATTCATATCCATTAGCGCGTACAGTCGGAAACTCACTCAACATTCAGGGTCTCATTTGGCTTGCCGTGGCGACACTAGCTGAAATCCCAACCGTCGTCTTACTATGGCTAAACCTCAACCGTACGCTACACATCATCCTGTCCCTTGAAACCTATGACCAATTTCATATCAACGTTGATAGAGGCTATGGACGTAGTGAGTTCTTCAGGCGTGATCGTCCCACGCGTTGGCTCTTGTTGATGGAATTTCGCTCAGATATTCTTCACGCCCGAGATGATCATTGTCGTAGTCGCAGCGACGCGGATGTATCGCATACTTTGGTCCTATGATCCGGCTGCATACATGTGCGTTCAGTAGTCTGCTGGCCAGCCGCGTTCACTGTGCTCACTGTTCTTGCTTGTTCAGCAGTACGCTTGGGCTCGAGCGCAATCTTCCGACGTAGCTTCCTATAATGCGCGGAAGAGATGCGACGATCATTGAGCTCATCCAGCCGGTAGTGCACGAGTCTGTAGTGGAAGGTATGCAGGTCGCCTGACGTGTCCTGCCAGTCTATGGGTTCGGTCGATGGCAGATAATAGCGATCGGGCCGGGCTTCAAGAAGTCGCTCTGGCGTGAGTTCTCTTGCTCCGTTCTTTGGGAGAAAGAGAAATATAGATGTACTGCGATGTTTCCCCTCCTCAATCTGCCATATTTGCCATACTATCGGTAGGCAAAGACATCTTGGTCGTGTGCTACTGCCGACGCGCGGGAAGACTTGAGCGTGAGAACGAATATGCAGGCGCTTTCATGATCGAGTTCGGGGCGATAGGCTTGCCTCTTCTCCACGCCATAGTTGAATCTGATGTCGAAGTAGTGTTTTGTCATGAGTCATGGCCCTATGATATAGCTTTGAAGCAACACCTCCCGACCTGAGACCCCGACGTCTCATGAGCCTGTGACGGCATTTGCCGAAGAGAACCATCCAAAAACCATCAGAAGAGCAGCACGCATGTGGTACCCGTACTAGGCCCAATATGCTCTAGTCGATGCCCTTTGTTCTACTCGTCACTTATACCAACCCGACGTAGTATATCGTGGCGTCGTCTCATCTACCATCACCGGATCGCCTGTACTCTAGCTGAAACGTGCATGCTCCGACTGTTGTCGCAGACTTTCCCCGGCTCGTCTCCTTCAGTCATGTCTCTGCCAGAAGATGATATCTTGTTTGCGCGCCCGACGATTGACCTCGACGCTCTGAAACATGACAGCGATCGCGGCATCGCCGCCATGCGGGAACAGAACAAGAGTGTCCGAGACAATGCCCGCGAGAAGAAGACGACGTGTGGCAATCCTGGTTGCGATCATGAGGACACCTCCTCTACACCCTTGAAAGCGTGCTCTAAGTGCCAGTGCGTCATATATACATTGGCTACTGGCATGTGTAGGTCCGCTCAGACTGACTGGTGTTCTAGTTCGATACGCTACTGTTCATCGGCCTGTCAGAAGGCCCACTGGAAAGCACACAAGAAGTCGTGCTCATCGTTCTCTGATCTACCTCTCTACCGTGATTTCGATCCCACTCTTGTTCTTCCGGGATGTCAGTACCCTCAGAGTCCAGTATTCGCTTCGGCTCATAAGGATGGATTTGGTTGCTGGGTGGCACCAGGAGGGCAGATCACTGGCGAGTGAGTGACGTCACCACGATAGTTTCTCTCGATGTAAACTTGAGCGCGTATGTAGGTTGGCCAAGTTTGCTGGTCCGGATGAGGTCGACGACAAACCGTTCAGAGCACACGAGAGCGGATATACCGGACCGCGGCCAGAGGACATCCGCAAGATGATGCAAGTTATGCCTGGACCGGGCGACATCCTCGATATACGCGTGCTTGTGCAGAACAGGTCAAAGGAGGCAGTCTTCGTGACTGGTCTGGATCTCATTGCGGTCGTATCGAAGGCGAAGCTGGATGACTTCTACGAGGGTACGTCATCCAACCCGGAATACGAGAAGAATGTCTTCGCTAAGGATACTACCGGGTGCGCTTGATACCCTCGCCTTTGGCAGTGCATGGCACCACTGACCCTGACACAGTGCGGAGACCACCGGGCAGCGCCCATGCTACTGCAACATAACGCACATCAACGGCAAGGGTGTCGATAGCAAGGTATGTGCCAATGGTACGTAGAGTACCCCGGCGCATTCATTGACAGACGTGTCAAGGTCAAGAAGCACGGGTCGATCATGGATGAGTCCCAGTGTACAGTTGCATTGAAGCCTACAGAGCACGTATGCTTCAATGTCCAGTATCGCCTCGGGAATCCCGACCGTACGCTGGAGTTCCTAGCATGGGATCTTCTCGACAACATCACATTCGTTGTGCATCGCCCCTTCTTCGGCGGAAAGGACTACGTCCGCGGGCAACAGTCTGAGAGGACTTATATCCGAGCGGGAGTAGACCAGAAGGAGGTTCGCCGCTGGTACGCGGACTACAGGACCAAAGGTCAGATAGCGTTCATCGCCAGCCACTACGGCGAGGAGCGCGCGAAGATGATCAAGGGTTTACATGCGGCGCGAGACGATCATCCAATCTCCAAACTTCTGCAGAAGGGATTCAGCGACATGATGAACAGTGGTAAGTCGTTCGAGGAGTACAAGGCCGAATACAAAACCTTCCTGGATGGCCGCTCCGATATACCTCCAGATGTTGTCGAAGGCTTCAAGAAGATGGCACATATCGCTTGAGATACAGAAGAGCCCAGTATTCGCTCGGCCAGTGTACATAGAATCATTGTATTTGTAACGGCCTTCCTGTAGCACCGTGGGTCTCTTCGACGGCGGTGGTCCGGAACAACATGCGACGGCTGCACCGGCGACAACTGAAACGTGTGAGCGGCGCGGCGGCGCACTGCCAGCAGGCGTCGGTCTCGCGTCGGTTTGCTTGTGACCACCATGGCCTTATCAGCTACATCGTTATCATCATTCCGAGACAACTATAGCGCACCGAAGTGCATGAGATTGAACACAGCGGAGCGTCTGCTTGAGCGTTGGAAGAACGCATAGACTGCTATCACAGTGAGAATAAGACGTCGAAGTGCTGGCAGGTCTGGTGAGACACCCGTTCAACTTCTAATCCTCGTGTCACTGATCATCTAACTGCAGATTAGCCCATCTCTGCGTCCTGCCACTCGTAGCATCTCCCGCCTCACTTCCAATTCCGACCCCGCTCTCGCCATTCGATGTCTCTTCACGAAAAGATCGCCAATGAGATCGCCAATGAGGCCGCCCACCATCGATCGACCTTGGATCTTGATGCCTTCATGAAAGATAGCATGCGTGGCCTAGCTTCAATACGATCGCACAACAAGGATGCTCAAGCAAAGACACGCGAGAAGAAAGTGACATGCTCGAACCCGACTTGCGATCGCGAAGAGAGCCCATCTGGAGCTCTTCGGGCGTGTTCGCAGTGCCAGTGCGCAACTGTCTTCTATAGAGAGAATGAAAAATCTGACGCTCCATTACAGTGCAGCACGTTATTGCTCCTCTGAATGTCAGAAGGCCGACTGGAAAGCACACAAGAAGTCGTGCCTATCCTTCGAGCGTCTGCCGATCTGTCGCGACTTCGATCCTACCCTAATACACCCTGGTTGCAAGTTCTCTACGTCACCGATCTTCGCAAAGGGCCACAAAGATGGTGTAGGGTATTGGGTGGCGCCTGGAGGGATGATCAATTGCCAGTGAGTGGACACATTATTCTTTGTCGACACTTCAATTAGTGTAACTCAACTCGATGATCAGGTTGGCTAAGTCACCGGGCTTGGAAGATCTTATGGGGGAAAGCCGCACCAATGGCGAGCCTGCTTCTAGGTTCGACCCCGACTTTACGCGCAAGATACAGGAGTTCATGCCAGGACCGCGCTACTTTCTCGGTGTACGTGTACTCGTACAGAACAGGATGAAGGAGCCGATATGTGTCTTCGGAGACGAAATCACTGCGGCCATCAACCACACGCAGATCCAAGAGTTCTACGATGGTGCTTGGGACGAGGGCGAATGTGAAATAGACATCGAGAGGGTTGTCGATTCGCAAACAGTATCAGGGTACGGTGCCAGATCCGTTGCATCCAGAGATCTCCTCACCTTGTCATGTCACAGTACTCCAACTCCCGGGCAACGACCGTGTCACTACAAACTGGCGTACTTCAATGGCAAACGAGTTGATCAGGTTCGCAAGTCGACATTCAGCCCTCATGATGCATGACCGCCCGTCTAACCAACGCCACAGAAGAAGAAACATGACGCTCTACGCAACGAGAAGAGATGTATAGTCTTTCTGAAACCCACCGAGCACGCATGCTTCCACCTCCAGTACCGCCTCGGCAGCATCGACCGCACGCTCGACTTTGAAGCATGGGATCTGATCAACAACATCTCCGTCTTCTTCACCACGGCTCTTGCCGTAATGCTGTCTAATAATGTACAGATGAGAAACATATGCGCACCGATAGATCGTAACGAAATTGACCGGTGGTACGCGGACTACAAAGCCGGAGGCGAGCTGGCCCACATCGCGAGCCACCACGGCGATAAACGCGCGAAGATGCAACGCGCGCTACGCGCGGCGCAGGCAGACGATCCCGTCTTGCGGTATATGGACAGGACACTGCGGGAGCGGTTTGCCAGTAGCCAGCCGATGGCAGAGCAGATCGCCGAGCTCAGGGACTCTCTGGATAGCTCTGGCTTGCCGCCTGATGTTGTGGAACGTATTAAGGCGTCTGTGCGTCCGCGCGCCAGAGCTGGTGATTGACGTCATGAGAACCGATAGCTCTCTGTTCAATGTGCAGTGAATGCATAGTTCTATGTACAGGTACCTTTTGTAAATGGTATTCGCATGAAAATATGACCGTGCCATGAGGTTAGCTACTGCCAGGTGGGCGTTGCGTCCGATCATTGCAACGCGCGGGAGGAGTCGAACGTGGGAACGTATAGGTAGGGCGGTCTCAAGCGTCCGAGTCCCCAGCTTCCGACCATCACAACCTCTGCAATCACACCCGTCCTTGCCTGCGTTGGGCTAGTGGGCGTGGGGTCTAGGCTCTCTCTTCGTCGCAAGTGCCACAGTTCAAGTTGTGTCCCTTGGGCCATAAAGCGTGAACTCTTCTGCTGCATCGAGACACGTTTATTGATGTGCCCGAGAAACCCTTTGGGGTCCCCGAGCATCATTCCTGATATGGCCGGAGATCTTGATCGAAAGCTTGAAAGAATGCCATGCAGCAGATGCGATCTTGGCGGCTAGAAGCCCGAGCGAAACTGCAACGCCGAAGAAGTTGAAATCGATTGTGTGTCTTGCGCTTACTATGACCCGTATGTTTCACCACGAGCTTGTCGGCGATCGGAGGCTACAAGAAGGACCCATTCAACTTCGATGCTCTTGCTGATGTCCACTCCTGCTCTAACCCCGCACCCATCATGACCTTCGACTGGAATGATCAACGAACACTTGATGCTCAATACTGTACGTCGTGTTTGACGATTTCTGGTGCGTGCGCTGACGTACAGCTAGATGGCTTCTCCAAAATACAACACGCTCTCTACGGGATTTTTCTGTGGGAGCTAGTGAACAGCTTGGAGTTCGATCTCGCTCTGGTGACTACCAAGCGATTGGAAAGTGCCAGCTCATTGTATGCCCGGCTGGTGAGTATGTGCTGTTCACTCTCTTATCATGCTTCACGGACTTCGTGTCAAGGTGTATCTATCATGCAGATACTTGACGCTGGCAGCATTGACTTCAATTGCAATTGGATCCACCCCCACCTCGAGATTGAAGGTGACCGTCCACGGTCTATGCTGCGAAGTAGGAGGGCGTACTGATCCCGATCTACAGATTGACTGTAAAGTCTGTTCCAAATGCCTCCTGTTGTGCTGCTTGACTCTGATGCACCTATATCGCAGGCGTGGATGATCTGCACTTTGGTCAGTGATCTCACCTTTCTCATCGAGCTGAGGACTGAACGGCCAACCCCAGGCTTTATCGTTTGCAGCTGTCACTTCGGCTTCCACGCTTATTGCCATACGAGCGTATGTACAGTCTACGATCACTTTGCAGACTCATGCTCATGAAGTTCGGCCAGTATTGCCATCTTCAACAGACGCAAAAGCGTGATTGTGGCGTTTGCCTTGGTTCTTACCGCGCAACTGGCCAGTTTCGTTTATGGTACGTCCCCCACAAAGTCACCCTTGTTCCTGTGCTCAGATAGTCATACGATCAGAGGTGTCGCGAGTACGTTGGGGTATCTCTGTCCATGTACCTCTTGTCTGACACCTGATGCAGGCCGATGCCACGGAGAGCCCGGCCAACGAGACCTGTATTTTT
Source organism: Peniophora sp. CBMAI 1063 (assembly GCA_900536885.1). Lineage (NCBI taxonomy): Eukaryota > Fungi > Basidiomycota > Agaricomycetes > Russulales > Peniophoraceae > Peniophora > Peniophora sp. CBMAI 1063. Next base: position 64,413 of record UWZB01000078.1, read on the forward strand.
CTCAACACAGAGACGAATCGGCTGAACGTGACCGCCACATTCGTCACAGACACCTTCCTACTTGTCTCCATGCTATTCGGCCTGCTCAGATGGAAGGATGCGCGGAGGAAACGTGGGATATGGGATGTTCTTTGGCGACAGGTGCGCATGCATCAGTGCAATAAACCAGAAGGCGCTGACCGATATTCGTCGTCTCAGGGTATCATGTGGCTCTCGTTGGCCACTCTCGCTGAGCTTCCGTCAGTGGTTTTCATCTGGCTCAATCTCAATCGTGCGTAGCGTCTTGATACGGACACATGCAATAAGGCTAAGTCCCATTGTCCTTGGTGATACAGAAGTTATGAACGTTGTAAGGCTTCTACCTCTTGAGACATGCGAACGGATGAATGACTGTGGACTTCGTAGATATTCTTCACGCCCGAACTGATCATCCTCATCATCGGGGCGACGCGCATGTATCGTGCGCTATGGGCTCATGATACAACTGCGTACGAGTGAGCTTCCGTTCGCTCATCATCCAGTCTAAACATCTGATCCTCTCGCAGCCTCAATAGTGTATCCATGTCCGAAGATCGGTCGATGGCTTTCCGAAGAGCTAGTTGTCAGAGGGTCCAGCTTCCGTTCTCAAGACCGGAACAACAAGCAATCTCATAGACTGTACGGAGCGGTGTTATCATGCTGGCTCTCTGGTGACGGAACTGATGCAAGCTCGAAGATGGGAGGCTGATGCCGGCCAACTTGAAAAGGGCGCATCGCACAAAATAGGTTACCGACAACTAGCATGTGCACAAGCACAAAGCGTGTAACCGACATGAAAGAGCGCACGGCCAGTTCGATGGCCTTCACGATGTACTGCAAACAGATCAGAGCCATCGCGCAAGCGCAAGCTATGATGACCGCCTTGGGCCACGCTTTGAATACCGTGGCGAGCAGGAAGAAAGATAATGTGGCCAGAGAGAGAACGACTGCGAAGAGCGGCAGCCGAGACGTTATCGAGAAGAAGATGTAGTCGGCGTAGATGTCCAATGCCAGCTTCTGGATGTAGCGGTATGCGTTAGACGGTGTGTATGTGTGAGTTATAGCGTAGATCCGCGACTCGCCTGGAACTTCCCCGCGTCCGCGCCAAGGTAGAAAAAGAGCAAGCACTGCGACTTGGATGAGACCCAACGAGCCAGCAATAGCTGATGACGCTATGCACCGACGCGCAATCGTGTTCGTCGTAAACAAAGTACCAGTGGAAGCAAAACCAAAAACAGTGGCATCAACCCTGTCAGGACTGTCAGAAGCGCGCATATTTGGCCTTCACATGTGAACTTACGCTACAACAGCTAACAACTACGCACAAAGTCGCTATCAGTTTCTACGAACTGTTGCGTGACGCGGTATATGGATGCTTACAACGGTCAATGAGAGTTGCCACTCCCGTTCGGGACGAGCCTGTACTAGTTCGAAGTCCGTGTCCGTTTCCGCGGCACACAAATCACGGTAGTGGGTGAGATACGATCCGAAGACGCCGAATGACTTGGTCGAGATGGCTCGTGCGTATGTCTTGATATGGACTCTGGGTAGCTCGCTGGGTGCGACAATGTCGTAATATGGTTGCGAGTATACACTCAGGGAACGGCCGATCCGAGGTGCGTGATCATGAGGGGCTCCATACAACGCCGCCTTGTGAGGGTCATCGTCGAGCACGGCCGTCTCTCGATCGATGGCATCTGCATCCGTCACGGGGAAGAAGCGCCTTCGGCGCAGAAGTTGAAGTCTGCCTCCGGGCGCCTCGCTGGCGTAGAGGTGTCGGTTAGAGGGCTTTCAGCAAAGAATATCGTTCGATGCTCACCGCCGGAGGACCAGCTCTTCGGACGCGCCATTGCCGCCGACTCTACTAAGCGGGACATTCATGACGTCAGCATAGTGACCACGCACACTCTTGTCGTCGACTTGGTGGTTAAGGCCCCCTCTTTGTGCACGATGCGAGAGACTATCGCTGCTGAGGATTGACTCCGTGTCGGAGATGTCCACGTCGTCGCGGCTCCGCCGTTGGTGATATCTTGTATCGGCCGAGGACAAGGAACTGGTCCTCACACTCTGCTCGGAGAATGGATCGGAGAAAGGATTGATGGATCCAATGGAGACATCAGACGGTGGCAACGGGGGCAATAACAGCAGAGAGTCAGAGGGCGAGCCAACTGGGTCGAGCACAACACTGGGGGTAGGGAGACGTGCCCCAGCCCCGTGCATTACTTTGTCCTCATCCTCCGAGCGGCCCCGTCGAGGTCGCGTCAGGTCACTGACGGACCAGGCGCTTCCGCTCACGTTCACACTCGGTACCGAAGGATTGACGACTGTCATGTGACCGAGAGACTGTGGCGGGACCGGAGAGGCGGTATGCGAACGGCTGGGGCGGTGCGTGGCGATTGGAGGGGTGGTGGGACGCCCCCGCTGCACTGGGGTGGATGCGACGGGCGGGGGTTCAACACGCGGCCTGCGTATGCGGATGCCTCGGAGGAGGGAGGCGAAGCGCTCGCGCGCCGTTTTGGGGGGTGTCGGATCTCGCGTAGTTGGTTCGGGAGCGCGGAGAGAATCCTCGCTGACTTGCGCGGACGGCGGGATGAGACTCATGTTGTTGGATAGCGCCCTGTGGGTTCTAAGAGATGGCTCTCAACGAAGACCCTGAGTGCGGAACGGCCACAGAGATCGTCGTACGCAAAAGAGAGGTGGATGAGGGCGTGTCCGTCCTGCGATCGCGGACAAATATGCGGCGAGAGGGCGATGCGCTTGGGTGCACAGACCCGCTGCAATGCGAAGTCCATGAGGCGGAAGAATTGCAGTACTGTTGTATCAATGAACATAGAACGCAAAGCAAGCGCTCTGCACAGGTATGGCAGTCGATGGCGGCCCAGAAGGTAGTGTCGAAGCGGATGAGCTGATATATTGCTCACACTATATGAGCGCTACGCGGCATGTAAGCCGTAAGATACGCTCGTTCTCAGATATATTTGTTTGTGCCCACCGCGCGGCCGGCACCCACAATCATGATGCCTTTGCAAATTACTTATCCTCGATGAGACCACTGCCTAGTCCGTATTCGACGGTCTTAAAGTGCTATATTCAGTTGAGAACAGAACTCGAGGTGGTGGTCCGAGAGCAAGCCGCGAGCCGCGCCTCCCATGCCGTGAGAAGACACGACGCGCGCGTCAAGCAGTTCGAATCCGGCGTTCTCTTTCGCCACAACTGTCAGAGTCAGTCGATGGGCATCCTAAGCCTATGACGGACATCCGCCTGTCGCTTCTGCGCAACAAACACCGCGCAAGCGACTACGCTCCCCTCGCAGACAATCCAGACTCTCGCCCTCGAGCAGGCTCGAACTCTCGCTCACACTCCAACTCTACGTCCCGGGCCTCACGCATGTTGGGCAACATGAAACGGCGCTACTCGCGCGACGACGAGCACGACGAGGGCGCGCGCTTACTGGCCGACGAAGAAGCAACAGAAGAGCGCATCGAGATCGGGCCCATATCGCGCTCCCCCTCCTCCTCCTCCTCCAAGAAATCCAAAGGCGCACGCACATTCGCCCCCGGCACACCAACGCCCTGCGCGCCCAACGTAGTCCGCAACCAACAATACACGACTCGAACTGCTCGTACAGGACCACCGGCAGGAATGTTGAAGTTCTTCTTGAACCTCTATTTCCTATTGGTCGCGCTCTCCCAATTCGTGCCCGCGCTCAAGTTCGGGTTTATTGCCACCTATGTCGCGCCGCATGTGGTGGGGGCGGTCATGACGCCAACGACGAGCACGAGACGTTATTCGACGCCGAGCCGGGACTGGACTACGAGCACCCGATACGCATCGTATCCCCCTCAGCTGTACGACTGGGCGATCTGCTCGTGCTGGAGAAGAATGCGGGCGTTCCGGCCGACATGCCCCTCTTCCGTACCCGCGACTTGAGCGGACCATGTTGCGCGCGCTCAGATCAATTGGACGGAGAGACCGACTGGAAGACGTCGCGGTACCCCGCACTTAGTCTCTCCGGTCCAATCGCGTTGCTCGACGTTGTTGCTGGGAAGGGCGATGGTTCTTCAAGTACTTCACCGAACGTGCGCCAAATCATTCCGGGGCCAAAAGTATTCTCGAACTGCTCGACGTGTCCGTCCTTCAAGACGAGCACGGCAATCATCTCTACTTCGCCACTGCCCTCCTCACGGGCCTGACATGGAGCGCGTCCAGTGCGGACCGTAACATGTCAAGTTCTCGAGGCGCTCGCTTTCTTGCACGATAAATGCAAAACCATTTATACTGGTAAGCCGCCGGTCTACCCCAGTTTAACGTGCCATGCTCATGCACTCTCCATAGGATCTTGACAGGGACCACGTGCTAATCAACAATCACGGTCTCTCACTCGCGAAGCTTCATCTCGACGTCGCACTTTGAGTCCTCACGGTGAGAGCGGTCTTTCCTGCTCCGCTCCTTGTGTGCGCTCGTCTTCTTCGCGTCCTGTTGACGAAATGCAGCGTTCCTCTCAGGCCTGATGGAACCTGCCATTATCGCGGAGTCCCTTCAGTAACTCTCTGTACGGAGCTGGGGGCAATGAACCTCGTTGGACAATCCGGCGCTGTAAATTGGCATACAGCAGATGAAAGTGGTATCTGTAACATAGAATAACAAGACAGGCCCCCATCTCGACTAATTATGTTTCTGGCGCATTGTCCCTGTGCGACGGCGGTGTCTCTGCCATTACTTGTGCCGGTTCCACGCCGCGTCTTCGAGAATGTGACCCAAAAGGCATGTGTAAGCTTGAGGACCACGCAATCGATCTCGACGCCGTCCGCCATACAAAACATACAAAGCCTATTAATCCACGAATGAATGTTTCCAGTACCTTCACGAAGTATTGCAGACCAGCAAGCAACACTCCCACCGCGCTAAAGATGATCGCCGTCTTCGGCCACATCATAAACGCGACAGCAAGCAGGAAAGCCGAGAGGGACGTGACAGAGACAAGAACCGACAGAAACGGCAGGCGCGAGGTGACGGCGAAGAAGGCGTAGTTCGAGTATACGCCCAGCGCGAGTTTCTGCTCTCTTCATCAATACCAGCATCTGGGAAAGGATAGAGATCAAAGGACCGACTTTGAACTTGTGAACGTCGGCTTTGAAGTGCGTTATCAGCAGGAAGGTTGCCTGTGTGAGCCCCATTGCCGTTGATATAGACGACAGCGTGAGGCAGTAACTGGCAGCTCTATTGACAGCGAAGAGGGTTCCACCGGGTGAAAACCCAAACACAGTCGCATCGACACTGTGCTCGCATCAGTGAATCTTCTCCTCTGACATTACACCTCCATATGCGTACGCTGTGAGAGCTAGCAGCTATAATCGTCGGGGTTCAATCGCATGCATCATCGCGAGAGGCTCGAAGCACCCACCGTAGCCATAGCGAACTGCCACTCCGACCTGAGCCGCGCTTGCACCGTCTCTAGCACCGCGTCTGTTTGGGCCGCACATAGCTCGTGGTAATAGGTGACAGATGCGAAGATGCCCGTGGCCAGCGAAGTCGCGCGGCGGGTGGAGCCTTGTAACAGCACGGTTGGAAGTTCGCTGGAGATGATCACATCGGACGGCCTGCGGATGCAACCGCGATCTACCACAGCTGGCTTCGGTGACACAAATAACCAATCAAGCTCATGCTGGCTCCGTAGTGAGCTACCATCGTCCTCAGGCGTGTCCTCGTCGGAAGAAAGCGAATAGCCTTTGATCACAGTGCCGAAATCGGGAGCCACGGGAAGTCTGGAAACGATTGACGGTGAGGGGATGAACGAGTGAACGTGTAGAGCTGATACAATGTACCGCAACTCACCTGCGATCCACGTCTTCGCCCAGCTCTGACGATGACAGGTCGGATTCGCTCGCTTGACCCTGATGTAGCATCGCTTGCTCCAGTGGCCCGTGCGGATGATCAGGCCCATCCTCGCGAGCCACCTGGCCGTTGGCGTCGTTATCAGGCGTGACCCCATCGTTAGGAGTGTTATGTTCGGGGAACAGAGCGTCTTGAGAGGTCGGAAGGGGCCTGGGAATCGCGACCATGAGCAGAGAAGCTCCGAATCTTTGGTTCCACTCACTCGCGATCTTCGCTTGTAGGTGTCTCCGTGCGCCGTTGGATGTCAAGGACCCACTGTCTGACCATCGAATGATCCAACGAGGATCGGCGAGATTCGTATCTGTGGGAGACATCGCGACCGCGTTTGCTTATGTCCGGATCGTCAAGGTCAGACGCCGAGCCCGCGAAAGCATCGTCGGACCAAGTCCCCGTGGGTCGAGCTTCTCGCGGATTCAGCGCGTAGTAGACCTCTAGAGGCTCCCATTTCCGGAGAGGACGTTCGAGTCGTCTCTCGCTGTCCGCTTCATAGGGCTCTTCGTCTTCTTCTGGCACTCGTGGTGGAACGTCAACAGCCGGGGGCTCGGATCTGACATCATAAGGCGTTGCGGGTACGTAGTCGTAATAAGGGGCGGTATTTGGGAGTCTATGGCTCCCAGCTTTCAGTGTACAGTCATAGTTCCATGACTAAGGATGCTCACGGATAACTGCTCGTGAACGATGTAAAATCTTGGCTTGGGCGGGCGCTAGTTTGCGCGTGGGAGGGCTCCTGCCGGATGTCGCTAGCGCATGACGGTTAACAGACTGCTTGAAAGTGTAGACATGCACCGTCACCTTACTCTCGATCTCAACTTCGTTCTAGCTCTCCTGCTATTAGTCCTGCGCCTGGCAAAGCATAAGTAAAAGCGCAACACGCATGAACTTGATGCGATGTACACTCACCGACGTCGGAACGTTGTATCATCATAAGCGGAGCTAGCCGAGTCCATCCTTTCCCCGATTGAACGTTATTGAATCTCGGAGTGATAGAAGACAGCAGGATTGCACACTGGGCGCTGACTGCGCCTCGAGTCAAGCTGGGGAGTCTGTGTCGCGCGCCAGAGCTAAGTTATATACTGTGAAGACTTGGGACAACGTGGGAGACACGTTGCGGGGCAGTGCACGCTCAGCAATTAGGCGCCATAGTTTGGGTTTTCTTACATTCCCGCGTGTTAGGGTCTGAGTAGTGCACATACCTACACAGACAGCGGCGTATTGCGGTAACCTGAGATGTAAACGATTTCAGTTTCGCCTCATGTATCGGGCGCTCGCGCCTTTCCGGAAAGCGCCCACGAGCACAGCATCGGCGCTTCGGACAAGCTAACGCTTGAACAGCATCCGACCCAGTGCGCCCTGTTGTACAGAGACGCATGCCAGTCTGGATTGGAAGGCAGAGGGGTCAAAGATCAATGACATAGATTGAGCACCGCCAGAGCACTGCGACGGATCTGGGAACCCATGTTAGATTTCCACATACAACCGCGGCTAAAGCCGAGGGCGCGACCTATGCTGTACTACGGCGCCTTCTGTATCCTGCACTTGTAACTCGTGCACCTCGCCAACTGCACCCGCGTCGACAGAATGTAAGAAGGTATTGACGGCTTCGGCTATATATGTACAATCAGTATTGGGAGGATGAAAGCCCGAAAGTGCAAGACGTACCGACTTGGCTTGGGTGGGTTTGCACCGCCTGGACGAAAGGTTGTTAGAGACAGTACGCGTAGAAGAAGGTAGAATTGCCTACAAGATGCGTTCCTTCCGGGATCACGACACATGCAGTATTGACGGTTCGCCTTTGCACACGCGCATCCGCGATAGAGCGCGTTTGGACGACGCTGGAAAGTTGCAACGTCAACGGCGAGCATCGTGAGTCGCTAGAGAGTCGCTCACCTATCTCCAGCAGGAGGATCGATCCACAACAACGCCACCCTCCGATCCAACCGAGGAAGTACCTCCCACGCCTCCCACGAAGCGCGCCTCTCAGCATACACCGCCGCCTCATCCTCCTTATCGCACTTCAACCGCACCTCCCCGCCCTCCCTACTCTCCACCAACGCCTGCGTCACATACACATCCAACACGTCCTTATCCCACGACCCAAAGAACGGGTGCGCCGCGAGCGCTTCGTGCGCTGCAACTCGCGAGGGCCAGCGTGTGCGGCGGCCAAGGGTGTTGGTGATGTAGAGCGGTAGAGAGGGGTAGCCGCCCGTTGAGACTGTACCGTCTGGTGCGACCCAGCCGGGCGGGCGCGAGATGGCGCGGTCGAGCTGTGGAGGGACGATCACTGCGTCTACGAGCATGAGTGCCGCGAAGAGTTCTGGGTGGTGGTGCGCTGCCAGTACGAGGGAGCAGCCGCCGAACGAGTGGCCCAGCGCATGAACTCTGCGCGATCCACCGTCTATACGCGGCAGCACCGTAGACATCGCATCGGACGTATAATCCGAAGGCAGATAATACTGGATGAAGCACAGTAGATCGCGCGCCATATCGTGCCAGTCGAAATATATCCCGTTCTGCCCGGCGTTCAGGAGCGCGGCGTCGCCGTGCTGCACGCCGTCGAGCGCCCAGACCTCGGCGACGTCGACGCGCCGCGCGAGCAAGCGCTGGATGATGGGCATGTATGTTGTCCCGTGGAAGCCATTGGCGTGCGTGCAGAGCAGCGTCTTGTCTTTGTTCTTGTCGCCCGTCGCGCGCACGCCCAAGCTCGAGTTGCGCACCCAGCGCGTGGCGGTGACCCAGAGCACGCGTTTGTTGTCGTCTGATGCGTCGGGGTGGTCACGTTCGTATGTCGCTTTTGCGTCGAGAATATATTCCGTGGCGTGGGCTATACGCGTCTTGCGCTCCTCCCTGCTCTCATCCGCTCGTTCGCGTAGATCGGCCGGGAAGAATGCGAGCGGTGTACTGCGCGGCCAGGCGGCGGGAAAGACATGGAAGCTGCATGTGTATCCTGAAATTAAGAGTTCAGGGCCAGGGGTGAATGTGGTGGGTGGTAGGAGGTGTAGTGGTGGTGAGGGTGTGAGAGGCGGTGGAGGTGGCGCGGGAGCGTGCAGTGTGGGATGTTGGGTTTTCGGCATGATCGTCGTCGAGCGAGGGTTGGCTCTGACTGTCATGGACATCGATCATATATGCTTTGCAGGCGGATCATCATCAGCTACTCATGTCGTGTATGCTTAGCGCTTTGTCTTTGAGACTTTCATGCCCTTTTCCAGGTGATTTCCGGCTATCATTGGCGCGGTAAGTTCCGACGCCAAACCGACGAACATATCCTCGCCGTTGATGATACTTACTCGATGTCAATCTGAATGCTGTCTTCGTACTTATACGCTCTTCAGCACTTATATTGGATGTCTGCTGCACAAAGTACTCGAGCATATGATCCGCTTGCTACGTCGCAGAAAAACGCCACCCGAGCGGACTATCATCCCATTCGCGTAGTCTTGCAGTGGTCGAGATTGTGCCCGTGCATTCCCTGCAAGTACAGTTCGAAAGCGCGAAGCGTAGAGCGTCGCTGCCGGTTCACCGGATAGACTGTCAGCGATGAAGGCCAGGTCACGGCGTCCTTCATGGCATGTAAGACCTCTAGCGGTCAAGCATCAAGCTTCAAGGCCATGGTCCATCTACACCGGGAGCAATAAGCAAGTCAAGTGCCCTCGTGAGCTGGGAAAACGTCCCAATCGATAACCCGTGCGCCAGATCCTTCACATTAGCGCGTTGACTCCCCGAAGGAACACAATACTCGGCCATCCCAAGTTATGTTGGGATTGAGAGATAGCAGGCATGTGAGCATGGTAATGGTGGTGGTACGGAAACAAGACGCGGCAAGTGCCACCGCGGAGGTGAGTTCGGGTACCGATGGTAGACGACATGTTATACTGTGATCCTTCGCATCGCCTTTGCTGAAGTTCTCTCAAGACCCCAAGGCCATCAAGCCTCTTTTCCAGGCAGATATTCTCCACTCCGCGAGCCCTCACGCTAGATCGGATCGCAAACTCTTGCGACGAGTCTCATGTATCATATGACAAGCGCTGTAAAGTAGAGCTTCTACATCCTAGACCGTGACGGCAAGCTGCCACGCAACACATCTTCCGACGTCTGTAACAGCAACCCGCGCGCGGTTCCCATTTTGCCCGCATCCAGCGCGGCAAGGAAAAGCTCGACGGCTTCGGCTGTGTACAAACTATTGAGCACGCGTAAAAAATACGGGTTGAGCGCAAGAAGACGTGCCAACTTCGACTGGATGAGTTTGTACGGCCTGGGCACGCATCGTTCAGCAGACGATACATAGACGCAAGTAAGATGTAGTGGCATACCAGATGCGTGCCATCCTGTATAACGACGTACGCGCTATTGACGATCCGCCGACGCACGCGTGCTGCCGCCATCGTACGCGTCTGAACGATACTGCAGATACGATCAACGAAAGGTGCCGTTGGTACTCAGCGGCACTATGCTTACCTATCGCCTGCCGGTGGGTCTATCCACAGCAACGCTACACGCTCATCCAGTCGGGGGAGAGCATCCCATGCCTCCCACGAAGCGCGCTTGTCAGCATACACAGCCGCCTCATGCTCCTTATCGCACTTCAACCGCACTTCGCCTCCCTCCCTTTCCTCAACCAACGCCTGCTTCACATACACATCCAGCACGTCCTTATCCCAGGACCCGAAGAACGGGTGCGCTGCGAGCGCCTCGTGCGCAGCGGTTCGCGAATGCCAATGTGTACGGCGAGCGAGAGCATTGGTGATGTAAAGCGGCAGGGAAAGGTAGCCGCCAATTGAGACTGTGCCGTCCGGGGCGACCCAGCCGGGCGGGCGGGATCTTGTGCGGTCGAGCCCTGGCGGGAAGACCACCGCGTCTACGAGCATAAGTGCCGCGAAGAGCTCGGGGTGGCGGTATGCCGCCAGGACGAGGGAGCAGCCGGCGAAGGAGTGGCCCAGCGCGATGACTGGACGCGACCCGTCGGATACATGCGGCAGAACTGTAGGCAGCGGGGCGGACGTGGGTTTCGAAGGCAAGAAATGCAGTATGAAGCAGAGCACATCGCGCGCCATGTCGTGCCAGTCGAAATATATCCCATTCTGCCCGGCGTTCAGGAGCGCGGCGTCGCCGTGCTGCACGCCGTCGAGCGCCCAGACCTCGGCGACGTCGTCGCGCCGCGCGAGCAGGCGCCGGATGATGGGTGTGTATGTCGTTCCGTGAAAACCGTTGCCGTGGGTGCAGAGCAGCGTCTTGTCCCCCGTCCTCACGCCCGAGGTGCGCACCCAGCGCGTCGCGGTGAACCAGAGCACACGTTTGTCGGCGTCTACTGCGTCAGGATAATCGCGTTCGAATGCAGCTTTAGCTGAGAGAATGTGTTCCGTGGCGCGGGCCAGGCGCGTCTTGCGCTCTTTCTTGCTCTCGCCCGCGCTTTCTCCAAGGTGTTCCAGTAGAGACGCGCGCGGCGTGCTGCGCGGCCATGCGGCGGGAAAGACGTGTGCGCTGCATGTATACCCCGGTATTAGGAGTTCAGGACCTGGTGTGAATGCATCGGATGGTAGGAGGTGCAGTGGTGGTTCGGGAATGAGATGCGGTGGCGGCGGCGCGGGAACGTGCAGCGTGAAATGTCGGGACATGATCGTCGTCCGTTGCCGCCGACCACCGTATGCGTATAGTCAGTGGTCATACTTATATGCTTTGCGGTCGCTTCTGTGTGTATCTTAACGCCGCCTTGTCCTTGAGACTTTCGTGCCCTTTTCCGACAGGTTTCTCGCGACGGCGTGCTGAACCGACGGAGATGTTGTTGGACTGTATGCAGACTGGGCTTGTCATCTACGCCCTTCAAAGGTCGTATTGTATGTCCATACCATGATGGTCCCGTGGTCCCGGCTCAGAAGCCGAGGGCACCATCCGATAGTTATCGTCGAGATCGTGCTCGTACATCCTGAGCAAGTACAGCCCGACGGCGCAACGTCTAGCCCATTGGCCAATTTTCAAGGCCATGGTCCATCCACATTATGAGTAGTAAGCGAGCCAAGTGCCCTGGAGAGTTGGGACGACGTCCCAGTCGATAACCCACGCTCCACATCCTTCACATTCTCGCGTTGACTGTGCGAAGGGATACAGTACTCAGCCATCCAGCGCTTCTCAACAAGAACCCCGTCCTCTCCCGCCCGTATCACTATATGGCCCTCGTCGGTTCTCAGCTCTTGACCAGCCGAGCGCCACCTGCGCAGAGGCCGGAGATAGACCAGCGCGTCGACTTTTTCGTGGTCGGGTTCTATGAGGTTGAAGCCGGACAGGGACGATGCTAGATGGGCGTCTGAGCATAAGAGTTGTGTTTGATCTTGAATTTGAGAGCGGAGTGAGGCGAGGTATAGATGGCCGTCGAGCAGCGATTGGAGTGTACGGAGGGATGGGCCGAATTCTGAGGCGAGGGTGAGGGCTTCGGTGGGGGAATGCGAGTACGCGTGTCTGTGCACATATCGTACTGCGAGTCAGCAAGGATGATACGAAGAAGATGAGAGGAGACGGAGCTTACGCTACGGCCGCGATGTCCAACATCGTCGGCAGATCCATAATAACAAGCACAGCTCCCCACTCCTTACTCCACCCCTTCCACCTCTTCTCCTCCGGAGATGTGAACTGCACCACACGAGCAGCACGACTGACGAATGAGATGCTCGGTATAGTTACGTGCGCGTTGCTGTCGCTCAGAGCCCAGCACGCTTTCAACCGTTCGTGTGCAGCGGATGATGCAGATATTTGGTTGGTGTATGTAGTGCAGCCTTGACCGTCGAAAATCGTGAACTCGCCGGAGCGGACTTCGATTGCAGTGGGCAGTTTGCGATGAAGGCGGTATAGGAGAATGTAGAGCATGCACATCGTTTTACCTATACAAAACCATCAATATTCCACCCTCGACAGATACATCAAAGAGCGTAGAACGCACCGATGCCCGGATGCCCCGTGACTACCACCCTTTCAAACCTTTCCAAATCCCCACTCATCAACCGCTCTCTCAGCAGCTCGTACTCGGGCCGCACCACCAGCACGCCTTCTTCGCCGAAGTGATCTTCTGCTAATCCGAGGGCGAGAAATAGCGTGTGAAGGGAGCCGTAGCAGGTGTAGGTCTGGTCAAGCGGGGTGCCGGGTTCGAGTTCGAGTGTGGAGGTCGCGATATTGATGACGGGTGCATCGTCGTCGATGTGTCCTGGAAGAGAGCCGGGAGGTGTCGCTATGACTCGTATGTTGTTTAGGGGCGTCCATTGTCGGCCCCAGGCAGAGTCGTAGAACGAGCGGAGGGCGGCGGATTCATGCTGAGGGATGGGCGAGTGGTGTTCAAGTTGAGCCGCGAGAAGGGTCATGGATGGATCTTGAGTCTGTGGAGGTGGTGAGAGGATGTAGGGTCGGTTTCCGGTTAGATTTGGGTCCGAGGTTATGGAGGTACTCGAAAGTCGAGCGCAAGCAGCCCCGAGACGCAAGATCGGCGAGAGGAGACGATGTCTCAGAGTTCTATAGTTCGCACGTCTCGCTACCCTTCGCTACAGTTTTCATGCTATATCATGCAAGTTCGTTGTGACTGCTTTGGAATAGTGGCAGGTGTAGTGGTAGTCGTAGTTCGGAAACGAGGTGCGGCGAACTTGAATGTGGCGCGGGCCAGCGCGGGCCGCGCATTGCCGGACATGGTGATGGGGCTCATGAGAGCGCTCAACGTTGCTTCCTACCACGGCCATCTGTGTCTAATGTGGACTGCGCATTCGTGCTCAGCTTGCGTGATGTATACTGTACACGGAGCGGTCTTGTCACGCTAGCCTTGACTCTACTCGTAAGACCCTGCATACAGTTGTGGCGGGACGCGGTGCATTCACTCAGCCCGCTGAGGGAACATTTTGCCGGCGAAGCACATTCAAGTCGTACACAGAATGCTAATATCGTCGAGTCGCGATTCTGGGCGTATATACATGTGAGAGACTTGACGCAGCACTTCGAAGGCCTTCGCAGTACTCTGATTCTGATGGGTAGACCCGCAGAAGAAGCACGCCGCGTTAAAGGTGTGAGAACGCCATAGAAATCAATAAACGTCGGTTTGTTGGGTCGGGGACCGCGACGATCGTACTGTACATCTCGAGAACAGTCTACATTGGAAAAACAGAAGGGATGAACGCGTCCTAAGCGTGGAAGACGGAGTTAGAGCCCGGAGGCGGCCTGATGGCGGAGTGGGACAAGACACGTTGACATGTGGCGCGGCGCCGATGGCCAACCTTAACCCTAATGCGCAATGCTCCATGCTCGCGCGCCTCTTTCGTTGACCGCCGCTACTTACCTCGACCTCAGAGTCGAGCGCGCGAGGGCGACTGCGCAGGCGCCGTTTCGTCTGGATCATGTAACTGCAGCTCACGGAGATCGCCGACATCTCCCGCCTCGATGGCTTGCAGGAAGGTATGAGCAGCATCCGCTGAGGAAAGTCAGTCAGCATGCGAGAATATGTGAGGCAAAGAGCCAAGACGCACCGACTCGACGCGGGTGTGTCTGCACAAGCTGAAGTAGTATCGTTGTTAGCGTAGGTTCGGGTACAGAGCAAGCTGAATCTGTCCTACTAGATGTGTTCCGTCTGGGATCGTGACGTGTGCGCTGCTGGCAGGTCGTAGGCGTATGCGCGCATCTGCGAGTTCTTGCGATTGCAAAACGCTACAGAGTAGCAATATGAGCGTAGTTTTTATCATTAAGTCATAGATCATACGCACAATTGCTTCTTCCCTGCAGGAGGGCTGATCCACAGCACCGGTACGCGCCGATCGAGTGTAGGCAACGCAGCCCACGCATCCTTGGACGACCGCATCTCCGCAAAAACAGCGCCCTCGCTGATCCCATCGCACTTCAGGCGCACTTCGCCACTTCCATCCTCCGCCAACGCGTATTTTACGTACACGTCCAGCACCTCCTTATCCCAGATACCGAAGAAGGGGTTCGCAGCGAGTGAGTTGTACGCCGCTTGACGGGAAGGCCACCGAGAGCGTCGGCTAAGTGCACCGGCTACATGGGCTGACATTTGATCTAGCGTCCGCATTGCGGTAGGCGGTAGGATGACGGGGTCTGCGAGCATGAGAGAGGAGAAGAGGGAGGGGTTGTGAGCAGCGGCGAGAATGAGAGCGCTTCCGCCAAAGGAGTGTCCGAGCGCATCAACTTTGCGTTGTGGGGCTGATTTGCTGTGCGAGATCTGCGGTAGATGTACGGGCAGAGGCGCTGAGCCGAGTGTAGGAGGTAGAAAGTGCTGCAAGAAGCAGAGCGCATCTCGGGCCATCTCATGCCAGTCGTAGAGTACACCGAATCTTCCGTCGTTCAGGAGCGCTGCATCGCCGTGCTGCACGCTATCAAGAGCCCACACTTCGGCAATGTCTTGACGCTGTGCGAGTAGTCGTCGGAGTAAGGGCGCATAGGTGGTCCCATGCAGCCCATTCGCGTGCGCGCAGAGCAGAGTCTTGTCCCCTGAACAAACGCCCGATGAGCGAACCCAGCGCGTCGCGGTCATCCAGAGTACCCGGTCGTTGCCGGTGGAGGTATCGAGCTGTTGGCTCTCATACGCTGTCTTGGTAGCAAGAACGAACTCCGTCGCGCGCGCCAGACGCGTCTTCCGTTCCTCTTTGCTTTCATCTAGTGTTGTTGGCGAAACTGCACCGTTTTGCCAGTGCGCCATGGCAATACCGTGGCAAATGCGGCGAGATCGTGGGCG
>UWZB01000079.1:0-321918 GCA_900536885.1 Peniophora sp. CBMAI 1063
TCGCGCCGGCGAAGATCTGCCACGCGATCGGCAGATCGGCCATCAAGGCTTGCCGAAAGGGGCGATATATCCAAGCCAAAAATATATTGTACCGGTAACGTTACCAGCCTTTTTGCCTCCGTTACCCACCCGTTACCGAGACACTGAAACGGGTCGTGCTATAATGTGTATAGTCCGGATGCCTCTACCGCTATGCTTCCGCCTTCCCCTTCCGAGGCCCGCGGAGAAGTCACTCGCCATGCCATACCAAACCAGCGAAGCATAGCTCTGTAGCAGCGACGGCGATACGTGGCTTTGTTCGTCCCCGCACTTCAAATGTCATGTGTCTTCTGCCAACCATCTTTGAGTATAGTCGAGTTCTACGGACTTGCACGAGCCTCCGCACCTTGACCCCCTTGAAGTTGAAATCAAGCTGTGACACCGCACCCGGAGCGCCCCGTCTCACCAAATACGGGCTAGTCACATCTGCGTGCGATGCATGCCCAACACTTGTTGTGTGTCTTCAGACAGCTGTGAGCTGGATGCCCACCCTGTAGCCGGCGGTAAGTCAGCTCTCCTTAGATATCCAAGCTCTCGAGTCTAGCCAGTCCTTCAGCATGTGTTCGCACGATATCATACATCGCCGCCGGATGCGGAAAACCGAGCATTGGCGACGAATCATATATCCTACGTACCCGACTCGGAGTTGGACCTTCGGTTCAGCAAGTGTGTGCCCGAGGTCCACTAGCTCACGAGGACCAGACGAGGACGGAGTTCCGCTCGCTGTGGCGCACCCAGACAATTGACCGGAGTGACGGATGCAGATATTATTCACCGGGGTCGTGTCCGTTATTCAGCGCTCAGCGTGATGTCTCAGCTCACCATGACTATCGTACATGCCGGCAACTAGCCAGTAAACGTTGTCTTTGGTCACCGGTCGCACAAAACCAGTCCTGATATGAATCAACAGTGGCACGTTTGTGCCGTACAGGTCCATACAGCAAACGTCTCATAGCAAATCATTGCTGATGATGGCACTGTGCGACCCTTTACAGGCAATATAGGCAAAGCTTGAGTCATTTCTATGTATCAGCATCGTCTTCTGTAGAGAGTCTTCTCGTACATAGTCAGCTTCGTGCATCATCTCAGTCATTGCCGGACAGGGGGCTGGCATTGGGAAGCACCTTGTCAAGCCTCACGGCCACACGCGCACGAGCCATCTCTTTCGGCTACTTCCGATGAACGGGTGATCAGCGCCGTCAGCGCCACATGCGGCCCATATATGCTCCTGCATACACATCACAGCCCGTCTAACGCATGCATGTTTGTGGCTCACCTGAACCTTCTTCTTCCCTAGATGGTCTTCTGGTTCTGACCTGATCACTAGACGGCCACGAAGACGACTTCGCGAGCCCGTGTACCCCGAGGAGTTCCCGTGTCAGAAGTAGGGCCACCCGCGCTTGAACGCCAGGCACTTTTCACAAAGCCTCTTCCTACCGTCAGTTCAAGTAAGTACCGAGAAGTCGAAGGCGGGAGTTGTATCGCGTCAGACTTCCTGCGCAGTAGCGCTTCTAGTACTATTCATCGAGGCATGGTATTACCTTTACCCCGCTCAGCGTTCTCTTCCCGCGAGACGGATCCCGGCGCAAACACCAGTGTGTGAGCGACGATCGACCCCTTCTGCATACGTTGAGGGTGTATAGAGACGATCCGAGTCGGTCATTCATAGGTGATGCGGAGCGGTAAGCTGCATGCGGAAATGGACTGTCTCGATACAGGCCATTCATGATGGTTCAGTCCAGGCATCCCCCCATTGCTCGATGCTCCAAAGTCCAGCACAGGCGCGGATACGTATTGAGTGAGCGCTCTCTCGTATCTGTCTTCAATACGGAATGGACACTAAAGAGATGATCGGCGTCAATTTGATCTTGTGCAGCGCCTACCGCAGTATGGGGACTGAAGTGGGTCTCTGGGAGACTTCCAGACATGCGAGATCGATGATGGACATATGGGTGATATTACATTAATGGGTACATTGCAAGCGATCACGCGCCGCGTCTTATTCGGTCGAAGTGAAGACCAGCTAAGTATGGCAATCGTTGCGGTCATCCGTCTATTGACGTCTCCCGCGGCCATCGTGGATAACGAGTGTGTGCTGAGTGGTTTCGAAATTGCGAGTAGAAGCTACGGAGGAAGCTGATGCAAGTACGACCACGAGAATCTATCTTTGAGTCGCTCGAGGAGGTTGCGGGGGGATTGTTGCCAACAACAGAGTTGAGAGTAAACGAAGGGATGAGCGTTTGGGACAAGGCGCGCCTTTGAGTTCGCGATTGTGTATTTTTTTTATCTGAGTCAAAAGGGTCGCGCCGCAGGCGCCGGCCACCAGTTTAGAGTACCTACTAGCACAGGGCTCGAAACTGGTCTTTACTGCTAATTAAAAGAGAGTCCATCTGGTTGCGTGAGCAGTTGTCGTCGTAAATTCCTCGCGTGCCGCCGAAGCGGGCTTGCGATTATGTATTAGATCCTTAATCAATCCCGATGCTGAGCCCGCTGGGCCATGTGACTAGTACTTCAACTAGCAGGCGGTTCGAACGATGTAAGCGTAGTACTACGTAGTCTCATCATACTCTGTTCTCTGACGGAGAGGATGCTATGGTATACTCTATACCGGACCCGCGACAGGATTGGATTCAAATCAACTGGAAGTGCAATGTGTATAGCTAGAGCATGATATTATTGTGGTGTACCGCTATCTCCCTCCATCTCCCACCTCCCGCTCTTCTCTCCGGCCCCAGCCTGAGCCACATCCTCCACCATAACCCGCATCCTTTCCAACCGACCAGTCCACCTGCCCCCTCCACCGAACCTCGCCTGCAACTTCTCGACAGCATCCAACACTACGTCCGCGTCCCGTCCACTAGTCCGCCACAATGCCGACAGGATCCAAAACATCAGGGTGCGTTTGGGCTTCGCGTCCGGCGGTAGGTCCAGAAAACGGTGAAAGATAGGTAGCAGGCGTTGGAGAGTCCACACAGCATCAGGTGTCATGGACGCATCGCCATGCCGATAAAAGCCCAAGAATATCGCACGATACGCCGTCATGGTCGGCTCAAATGTGGAGGATCCGGTGTCAGATACCAGTGTTCCGTCAACGAGCATGTCTTGAAACGTTCTCAGACAGCGCGCAAGGTCTCCGTGGTAGGCGTAAGCCTGGATAAGCGCATGGTACACCGCGGCATTCGGCCGCACAACCTTCGTCACCAGCATATGCTCGCTGTCCACCAGCTCTTGATGCAACCGCTTTCTCTCCTGACCTCTTGCCCGGCAGACCATATACATGCGCTCCGCAACGTCAGTTCGCCCTGCGCTGGCAAACGCCCACAATGTCGTGCCAAAAGCCTTCTGTGTGAGTGGACCGATCCGCCGCAGTGCGCCGCGTACAGCAGACCAGTCCTGACGTTTGGCGAATAATGATAAGAGCACGAGATGCGTGACATGGGTAGATGGGGTCGTGGAGTGTAAGGCCGACGCCCGACGAAGAGCACGGCGATCACGCGTGCGCGCTGCAAGAGCGAGAAGCGTGGTGTGCGTCCAATGGTCGGGTTGGCGTTCCGGGTCCACATGTTGAGTGCGCTCGCCTTGTTGCAACACGTCGTCTTCGAGGTGATCCAAGTCGTCGTGGTCGTCGGGAGAAAAGGTGAGGTTGTCGACACGTCCGGCGCGGCCGGCAGAGAGGAAAGTCTCCCCGGGCGCTCTCCCGCCACGCATGTCGTCCAGGATGTCCAGGGCCGTGCGGAAGTCCTCTAGGTGGACCTTTCGCGTACCCTCGCCTGCAGCATCTAGGAGGAGGTTCCACTGCCATCTCCTTACAATCCCTCCCGCGGCGTGGATCGCCCGTAACACAGAGAGGATGCGAAGAAAGACCCGTCGCGTGCGTGGCTGCTGCTTCGCAAGAAGGCGCGACAGTCGATGCAGGTGTTCGATGGGAACGCCGTCTCGGTGCGGGAGAAGGGTGAGAAGATGGTAGGAGTCCCAGGCCATCGTCGGCGAGTTTGTTAGGGCGATTTGAGACAGAAGAGTCATGCGTAGACTGTGCGCTCTGTATGTGTCGGGTATCATGTCTGCTGGTAGACTCTCGAGGTAGTTTATCATCGCAGGCACGTTGAGCGCAGGGTAATTGAGGAGTGTAGTCTTGTTTTCGCCGTCTTCTAACAACTTCTCCTCTAACGAGGCCAGACTCTTGAGATAGGCGTGAGCGTGAAGGTGTTGGCGCAAGACTCGAGCACCCCGTAATGGTGCTACCCATGTGGTCGGGTCCTTGCCCTTGTGGCGCTCGGCTAGCGAGCGAGCGCGAAACCTCCCATGCCAGTGCAGAGGGTCGAAGTCGGGAGCCGGGACGTCCTGTGAAGTGGCTGGTTCGGCTGTGTCCACTTCGTCCTGGGTCACGCTCTCTTGCGAGGGAGCAGTGGGTTTCTTCCGTTGCATGAGTTTGGACGCCAACGAAACCTCGCCCGACTCCTCCACTGGCACATCCGGCCCGGGAATCTCGCGCGGCGGCTGCATGTCTTTTTCTGCGCTTCTGAACGTCGCTTCGTATTCGCTCAGCGCCAGTTTCGGGGTCGGAGGAGCAGCAGGCGTGTCCGGGACTTGGCGACCAGTCCCAATATTCGAATGGGGCGGTGATTCGCGTTGGCGGAGAAGGTGCGCGACGGCGTGTGCGTGTGCGTGTCTGCGAGCTACCGGAGGCGGAGGGGTCGCACATAGCAGCAGTCGAGTGAGGCCCTGCGGGGACACTCTTAGCATCAAGAGACCGCGAGAGCATACACTGTCTTATAATCATATATTTCAGTAATATTTCAAGACTGAACATGAGCTAATGCGCACCAAACGCGTCAAACAAAGCCTAGACGGGGCCCTTGGTCCATCCAGCCTGGCCAGAACGCGCACGACACGTCGAGGGAGAAGAAGCGCGTCTCCCGCTGGCGCGCGCGAAACTGCAAAGCGCGCCTCCCAATTGGTTCTCCCACACTCCTGATCGCCGGGCTCGGCCTCTACAACTTGCCTCTCGCCATGGTCATCCTCAATACCATTTGGACATAACGGCTCATACATGGAGCGCATCTGTACCCATGCTTCGGTCGCATGAATTATTCTCGTATATCAGAAGGAACCTCGAACATCCCGATGGGGTATAGTATCTTGCTCGCCCAGAAGAACACCAGAGGGTGGCCACTATCGTTCTGACTATCAGCACTAACCGATACTGTGTGAGCGCTGAAGCTGGTTGTATAGCCTTCTAAGAGCTTGGCGAGGGGTAGCCGGACATCGCTGCTCGCACCAGTGGCTGTTTCAGTTATCTCTATCCCGACGAGTCGACGCTGCGTGTACGATGTACTACGGTTGCGTGCGGCACCCACGCCGGACTTAGATCTATACCTTGATCTGCGCATCCGATATCTCAATGTTCAAACGTGCGTCATAGAGTTCCACGGGTTCGTCGCGTGATACTGACGCCGTGGATTCCAGCAAATCTGTACGTTCGATTAAGGCGGAATAGCACAGGACGTCTTCACACGCGCGCGCGACTTGGCATCGTGGCACAGCCCTGAAACCATCCGCCTTGTATATAGGTGGCCCAGTAGTTCCGATCTCGATGACATACCGCCACTCCTCACACTTGGCCAACTCAGTGCACTTGTGATACATCATTTCGATCGCCTCGTGGACGGTTTGGTACGGTTATCACTAACAGGCAACGCGCTCATGGCGAAGGTAAACTTGACTCATCGTGATCCTCCTTTTTGCTCGTCTTAACCATTTTGAATAGTATCAGAGTCAGAATGAAGACCCTCGACCTCTTCGGCAGCTGTCATCGAAGGAAGTCTCGGCCGAGCAAGCGTACCGTCGATATCAAGAGTCATGGGACCTGGCACATCTCAGTACTGCTATCGATCTCTACCAACAAGCAGTCGACGACGCTGCCCCGGCCAACGCAGGGTTACTCAGCGATCTGGGTTCTCACCTATCTGTATACTACGACAGGGTGGGCGATGTTAACGCTTTGGAGCGCGCTATCAAAGCACAACGCGAAGCCCTCAAACTAGCATCGGACGCTAGTTACCGTGATCATGCTCGGTGTTTGCACAATCTTGCAACATCTTACCAGGATCGCTTCATGCGCAATGGCGATGCTGACGACCTGGAGCGTGCCATCAAGATGCAGCAACGTGCGGTCGAGATTATCCCGGACGATCATCCTAGTATGCCAATCTATCTGGACACACTCGGTCTCTCACAGAGCTTGCGTTATCGGCGCTTCGGTCACCTCGATGATCTTGAGCATGCCATCCGGGATCAGCGGCGCGCGTTTGAGCTTTCCGAAGGCCATCCCAATGAATCCATCCGGCTAAATAACCTCGGATGGTCTCTGCGTATTCGCTTCCAGCGCCTTGGCGAACTGAGTGACCTTGACCTGGCTATCAGTATGCAATCCCGCGCTGTGGAACTGACGCCGCCGGGACACCCTGATCTGGCATCGTACCTAGAAAACCTCAGTTTCTCGCAGGACCTGCGTTATGAACATCGCGGTGACCTGAAGGATCTCGAGGATGCGATCACGGGGCTAGATAGAGCGTTAGAGCTCACCCCCGATGGGTATCCGGCAAAAGTAGTCCGATTGAACAACCTAGGAACATCCTTACACAAACGCTTCGAGCGCCTCGACGAAGCCAGCGACTTTGAACGTGCCATCGCGATGGTGCGGAGAGCTGTAGAGCTTACATCAAGCGATCAACCTGCTGCGCCAGAGAGGATGGGCAACCTCGGCGCGTTGTACTATCTGCGCTATAGAAAGTTTGGCAATGCCGATGACTTGGAGCATGCCATTACTATGCAGAGCCAGGCCCTCGAACTGCTTCCCGATGGACACCCAGACAAACCCATGTGGCTGAAGAATCTAAGTCACTCTCTTGCGGTTCGGTTTCGACTCACAAAGGCAAAGACAGACTTCAATGAAGCTGTGTCTTCTTTCATGACTGTGACCTCCCAAACTCTGGGCCCACCCATCACACGCATCAATGCGGCTGACTTCCTTGTGAAGTTCATGGAAGAGCATCCAGACTACTGCACGCAAGAGACTTTGCTCGCAGCGCACTCCCGAACACTTGACATGATCCCTGAACTAGTATGGCTAGGACACAACATATCGCGCCGCTTCGAAGAGTCGCGCCGCTTCGGCTCGCTCGTCACTGCAGCCGTTCGTGCATCGGTCACGGCTGGGGCCTTGACTCAGGCCATTGAATGGCTGGAGGCTGGCAGGTCATTCATGTGGTCGCAAATCCTGTCACTGCGCACATCGGCAGATGAACTGAGGGACCATGACCCGGAGCTTGCCCGCTCTCTCAAACGCATACATTCGCAACTACAAGCCTCTATTCACACTGCACCCCGTGTCGAATCTGCGAGCACTAGTGACGACGCCATCAGAATCTCCAATCCAGAAGCGGATCGCCATCGCATGTTAGTGCTTGAGTATGAAGATGTGCTCAAGGAGGCACGCCGCCGACCTGGGCTAGAGGACTTCATGCGGCCGATGAAGCTCGCGGCCATAGTACCGCCTTCTGTGTCTCTGCACGGCCCTGTTGTCTTCATCAATGTAGATCAGGTGCGCTGCGATGCAATCATATTCGCCGCAGATAGGAGCATCTCTATCGTCGCTCTTCCGGAGCTCTCGCTGGAGAAGACTGAGAAGCTCCGCTCCCTCTGGCAGTCCTACCTCCATCAGCAGCACGTCCGTGAGCGCGCCGCAGTACCGCGTACACAGCACCGCACAGCGAATGTTTCTGCTCTGCGCGTCTTGAGTTATCTTTGGGGATGGGCCATGCATCCTATCTTAGATGCGCTCGGTTTCGCAGTTGTGGTGAGCTTCGAGCATCCTGTCAAGTTGGTTAAAGGCCTAATAGGTGTTTCTTCTAGCAACAAGATGGTGGACGTCTTCCCCATGTCACTTGGTGTCCGACCGGGGCGCTCACACAGTTACCCTTGCACGCAGCGGGTGTCTATGATCAAGACTCAGGGCCGCACGTTTATGACTTCGTGGTCTCGTCGTACACTCCGTCCCTTGCCGCACTTGCGCGTAGTAGCAAGGGGATGTCACAGCGGAGCACGAGCGCCAGCGGTAACAGCGTTCTCGTTGTGACACAGCCAGACACCCCAGGCTTGTCTCCATTACCAGGGGCCTTGATCGAAGAACAATGTTTGCGCGACGTTTTTTCCGCAACACCGGATTCTCTTTCCGTCTTCGCCGGAGCTCAAGCGTTGACGAGTACGGTGGGGGCGGTTCTGAAACAGCATCCCTGGATACACTTAGCATGCCACGGATCACAGAATCTTGCTGATCCCATGAAGAGTGCCTTCGCACTTTACGACGGGCAGCTGTCTCTGGCAGACCTCATGGGGACGACAGCCGAGACCGCGGAGCTCGCGTTCTTGTCAGCGTGTCAGACGGCTGTTGGGGATGAGACGAGCCCAGAGGAGTCGATGCATCTCGCAGCAGGAATGCTGGCCGCGGGGTTCAAGGGCGTCGTTGCCACGATGTGGTCGATCCGAGACGATGATGCGCCTTTCATCGTCGAGGCGTACTACAAGAAGCTACTTGTGCTTCGCGCGAATGGGAGTCTCAGTGAGGGAGAGACGGGAGCAGCGTATACTCTTCATGAGGCAACGCAGCAATTGAGGAAGAAAGTTGGCGAGCAAGAGTTTTCACGATGGGCCCCGTTTGTCCATTTCGGCGCTTGAGATGATCCTAGCGAATCGCTTTATGGGCATACAAATGCCATGCAGTCTGCCCGGCTGAGACGAGCACCTCATGTTTTCCGGAATGTAAACGTACTATGTCCTTGACAAAGAGTATCTGGTGGACGAACGATGGAAAGAAGCCTTGCAATTGAGGAGCCGTTGCCGCGTCTACGTGCTGACCGCGTCTAATCCTGTCCAATCGCGAGCAGTCAACATGATCACGTGCAACCTTCTTCGAGCGACGCGTCGGCTCTTGTTCTTGAGCACCACGACCAACCACCGCGACATGGACCGCGTATGTTCGCTCAAGAGTTGGGAGGCAATGTCACGTCTGACAGGACGCAGTGTCAATATACTGCAAGAGATACTCGTACAAGATTGTCATCATGAAGTTCCAGATCGCTGCCGCGAGGACAACATCTGGACGTGGGGTTATATGGAAATAGGGAAGGCGATGACTTTGCACCACGAGAATATACGTGACCGTGGTAATCAAGACTCGTGTGGCTATCTGAGACGAGTGGATGGGTTCAACAAGTTCATAGGTAAAGGATACCGTGAACGCCAACCTAAGAGCAGTGATGGTCGCCGAGGTCGTTGCCGACCGTCGGGTGGCCAGACACGCAAGTGCTGCCCATGACGCACTGGTCGGCTCCAACGACGCAGTATACGCCCATCTTTTCTGTTGACGATATCAGAACGTACCGCAGCGGCGAGCCCAGCTTGCTAAGAACGTACCCTTGCACATGCCGTTCTGGCACATGAAACCAGCGCTGCCACAGAGGCCGACTAGCGAAGGCAGCATGAGCGTGTTGCACGGGAAAGAGGGTGCAAAGTAGAAGCACTTACGAGCATTGTCGCCGCAATCACCCGCGACTTGGCAGGATCCGTTGGGGCCAGACATGCCGGAGCCTAAGCATGTCGTTAGCCCAATCGTACCACCTCATGACGTAGAACAGCGCGGATCTAGACGCACACTGAGTAGCAGCACCTGCGACGCTAGTGGCGACAGCGACGAGAGTGAAGAAGATGGTGGAGGTGAACTTCATGTTGAGTGTTGTGTTGGATGAGTGATGCTTGAGAATGAGGAAGACTGGTGATAGCGGAGAGAGGCCAGACGCAGCTGGTATTTATGTGCTTTGAGAGGCGCTCGATGTTGGAGTATATCTTGTTGTCGCAAACAATGGAACAAGATACAGTACAAGATATTGCACGGCTCGGAATGTTGCTTCCGGGAGAGTGACGCTTCCATTGAGACATGGAGTACGTTCGTACAGCTGTCCGTCTGGGTCATCTGAGTGCATGTGACTGTCAGATATGTTAGACGGCATGCCAGATTCTGAAGAAGCGGTTAGAGTGAATACCGGAGTAGCGCGCACATATACTATGCCCATTATACCGTCGATGGGACTCTAGCTCCATCTAGTAACTGACTAGCCACACGGCGAGAGTTCAATAGCAAATAAACTCACTTGACGCGAGACGGCCCTGCTCGCCGCGAACTCGCACATCTTCTATTGATATGGCAATTGAGGTGAGGTATTGCTGCTTATGCCGAGGTGGATTGCGTCATACGGATAAGTCTACGCGGGAGTCTTACCTAGGCGCGTTCCCGACGTTCCCGAAAGGCAGCATGTGCCGACAACTCGTGAACCACATTTACGAACGAGACGCCGCGTGAATTACTTCAGCGCTCAGTTGCTGGCTGGTGTGGTAGTCTCTGTACCAAGTTGGTAGTTGAGCGGGGAGCACATTGTGTAATCAGAATATGGGGTTCGCGCGGGAACTCGGGCCGGGAGACCTTTCGGTGTAGCGATGCATTGCCGGATAGTAGCAGATGAAACAAGGGGACGCGCATTTCAGGTGACTACATTGGCCATTTGGTTCAGTCAGGAGTTCCAGTCGACATCTCGTCCCGCTATAGGACATCAAGAGTGCCCACATGGGGCGGAGACCAACGACGACGCTCCGACCGAGTCTGACTTATGACGATTGGGTCGACCGAGTGACACAGAAGCATGACTATGGCCATTTAGTATACGCATCAGCAGCTGGACTTAGTACGGAGGGTGACTCCAGTGGCCGGAAGTGATGCCAGCAAGCCTTGTGACTGCTTAGCGCGCCTAGTTATGACTTTTTCTCGAGCGCGCGGCAATGCCGTGGCCTCAGAATAACCACTAGTCCAGTGGTGCGGTCCCCCCCATAGACAGCTTTGCAGCTTTTGGCATAACGCAGCACATTGCTCGCTAAGGTAGGATTATCGCAGAGGAGAACGAGCCATGGTGGGTTGGGACCAAGACGCGACTCTTCGACGCGACCTGTTACAAACGCGTGGCGTCACGTTTAGTTTGGATTCACGTCACACCACGCGCTGAATGCCGGGTGCGTCCCAACTCGGGTTCACACAGCACCGTGAGGTTGCTGCTACGCTCTATCCTCGACTCGGCTATCCACGACCATCATGGCTTCACCCTCTCCGGAGAGACCAATCAGAAGGGCTAAAGTGACTTATGGGAAGCGCAAGCCCGTGGTGGACCCTGATGCGACGTTGGTGTCCTCTGCGCCGGCGACCGTGGCGAGGAAGGACTCTATGGACGAGGATATTGTGCCGGACTCGGAGCCGAACCACCACGCTTCGTCCGATGAGTCTGGCGCTGAGGACGGACCCAAAGTCACGAAGTGGGGCTGGAGGGAGCAGCTCAAGGCGATTGACAAGGGGGAGAAGGTCGAGGCTGGGAAGGACGAGGATGCGACGATGGTCGACGTCGAGGAGCGGGCCGCGACGCCGCCGCTGTCTGATCACGAGCAGCCTACCGCATTCGGGACGTCTCTGACTGCGCTGGCCGGCTCACCACTCGTGCGAGACAAAGGGAGTTCTGCCTCCGCCAATAACTCGCCCCACCCACGCCTCTACCGCTCAGCACCCGACTCTTCTCCCGCCACCGCCCCACCGGCAACTCCCGGAGAGGACAGCCAGGACCAGACCCTCAGCGGCTCGTCCCCCGCTCTGTTCCCAATCTCTACGCCCCAGGACGCTTCTCCCGGGAGTCCACCGAGCTCGCCGCCGGCAGAAGACGACCACGAGCTTCCGATGGCGATATCAAAGTCTGCTTCCACTAAAGCAAAGGGTAGATCCAGCGTCCCGCCTCTCTCATTCGAGGATTCAGGTCGTGCCACCACTTCACACTCGCGTAAGAACTCGCAAGTAAAGGATGCACATTCACGGCGTCCATCCAAGGAGAAGCCGAAGAAAGTCAAGGTTCGTGCTGCCTGTCTATATGGCACACTGTCATCTGAATCCGTTTGTGTCACTTAGGCTCCGACCAAGAAGGACTTGGACGAAAGTAGGCGCGAGTCTGCACGCTTGAAATCGGACCAGAGAGCCTCGCTCCCCTCTACGACCATACCGTTCGGACTGCCAGAGTTCCTCACTAGGGTGTAAGTCTCATAGCCCGTCACGCCACACGAATCGGCACTCATTCAAGATCTACAGAACAAGCGAATCCAAACCTACGATCCATCCACCTGTCGCCCGACAGCCTCTGCGTCAACCACAACCATTGAAAGCGACGCGCAGCGCGCATTCGGCTGCGTCCGACCCGATTGACGAGTTCTCATCTTCGCCCGGCCCTCTCGGCGTCGAAGTCTCCTTCACGAGAGAAGACTCTGCATCTCCGCTTGATCGCCTCAGCTCGCCAGCCAAACCTCCTGGCTCACCTCTCCAATCCAATGGCTTGCTTAGCATGAACCTTTTCGCGAACAAGTCCAAATCTCAGCCTATGCCCTACGTCAAGCCCGCAATGGTACCACCATTATCCGCACCCAACTTCATCTCGGGGCCATCGAAACTACTCTCCCTCGGCGCGTTACCCGACGACGACGACAGGACCTTCCTCAGAGCGAACTCCGACAGCGACGACGAATTGTCATTCCCAGATACGCGAGCCATTCTCGAGAGCGCCTCGCGAAAGCGGCAAACCGAGGATCTCAAGGCGAAGAAGTTGCGCGCGTTGGAGGAAGCTGCAAAGTTGAAGCAGCTGAGCGCTCACCAGGCTGAGCCTGAGTCCGATGACGACTTGGACATCCTCGACGATCCGAGGACGCGGATCAAAGAGGCTGGGGAGGAGAGGAGATTACATCCCGTGCGACCAAATACTGCGCAACAAATCCAGCGACAGTATGCGTTGGCCGGGAAGTCACCATCGAAGGCGCGAAAGCACCATCTGACGAGCAGTCAACTTGAACGTGCTGCGAAGCCGCGCTTCTCGATGCCTGGGGAGGGAAAGAAAGGAAAGGAGGCGGAGGAAGGCGTCGGGAGGGATGAGCTTATGGCGGATCTCCTCAATAAACATAACGCGCAGGCGGAGAGGGGGAGGAAGGAGAAGGAGGAAGATTGGAAGAACAAGGGCGGAACTACCCAAACTGTGACCGAGAAGAAGGAACTGGACGTCAAGCTTCTACTGGAACAGGTTCAGAAGAGGCAGAGTGAGGGACCCGTGGATGACGAGGACGACGAAGAGGAGGAAGGCAACGAGGAGTTCATACCGGGCCAGGAGGGGAGTGGTGATGAGGAGGCGGAGGGGGACGATGACGGGAGTGCGCGAGGGGACGAGATGGAGGTCGAGTTCGACGAGAACGAGCAGCCTATTCTTCCCGCGAGCGAGAACGACGTTCCACTGTCCACCTCTTCGACTGCTGTAGACGCAGACTCGGATGAGGAGCCCCAACCTGCGTCCCACGCGAAACCTCGACCACGACCAAGGCGACCCGCTCGCAAATCTGCGGTCCTGTCTGATTCCGAGGACGAGCCGGAAAACAAGGAGAATGTGAAAGACGCAGATATGTTTGAACCCGGCGAGGACAAGGAGAATTCGGTATCCGCCTCTCCTTCACGTAGTCAAGGTCCGCGCCCGCTCTTTGGCGAGTTCATGAGCGGAGGAAGCGGCATGGGCACACCACGCGGAGATGGCGCGAGGAGTCCGTTCAAGGAGCTCCGGACGCCGAGTCCTATGAAAGTCGGCGGGCTGGGAGACGCATTTGGAGACGCTACTCAAGGGCCTAAAGGCGTCGCGTTCGGTGGACTGGATGACGCGTTTGCCGATGCGACACAACCTGCCACTCAGGCGCCGAAGGGCGTTGCATTAGGCGGCTTGGACGACGCTTTTGCAGACGCCACGCAGCCCACTTCGGCAGGGACACAACCTCCGAAGGGCGTTACCTTTGGTGGACTGGACGACGCATTCGGTGATGCAACGCAGCCTGCGCCGGCAGCTTCACAAGCGCCTCAGGGCGTCAAGTTTGGCGGGCTCGCAGACGGGTTCGATGATGCCACGCAGCCATTGGCTGCTGGTACGCAGGCGCCGCAGGGCGTCAAGTTCGGAGGGCTTGCGGATGGGTTTGATGATGCGACGCAACCCTTGCCGACCTCGCCTCAGGGTGTTCAATTGGGTGGTCTTGAGGATGAGTTCATGGATGCTACGCAAGCGGATGGACCGGCCCCAGCGGCAGTACAGGTCAGCACCGAGCTTTCGCTCGCGTAGTAAAAGCACGACTGACGCTCCTTTCTTTAGGCGCCCGAACTACAAGGTTTCACAGCCTTGCGCGCTAAACGCGACGCGCCCGTGGTGCTCCAAGAAGATCGCCTGCGGGCCGTGATGCCGGCGCTTGATATCACAGCCACCCAGAAGGCGCGCTACGACCGGATATTCGAGCAAGAACAGGAGGACATCGTCGCTGCCGCGCGACCTAAACCGAGCAAACCGGTGATCTACGTCAACGAGAGCGGGTTCCTCACGCAGACGAGGCCGGAGGGTGACGATGTCGAGATCTGGCAGCCGTCGCCGACACAACGTCCTGGGCCTTCGTCGACGCAGTTACCTGATCTTGGCCCTACTCCGACACAGCTGCGAAGGATAGAGCTTTCGCCGACGCAGCCTACGCCGTCACGACCAGCGCTGCAGCGTGCGGGATCGAGCGCGCGAAGGACACCGCTTGGGACGTTGTCCGTCTCTACGCCTGGCTCGGGCGCGATGACGGGCGACGAAGAGGACGGGACGCCGTTAGCGCCGCGTAGGCTGTTCAGGAAGGGCGAGATGCCCATGGTCAGGCCCGAGTCACCTACTCAGCCTCAGAAGGCAAAGAAAGTACCCAATGTGCACGACGTGTTGAAGGAGGCACAGAGGCGCGAGCTAAGGCGGAAGCAGCGAAAGGAGCTCGGGGAGTTTATGGGTGATCAGGCGGAGGAGAGCGACGATGAGATGGCGTTTGGTTGGGGTGGGGCAAAGAAGAGCGACGATGAGGAGGATAGTGATGATGACGACGACGCGGAACTCAATGGGCTCATGGATCACAGAGACATCGGGGAGGAGGAGCTCGCGAGGGAGCGGGTGCAGGAGAAAGTCGCGTATGTATTTTCCCCGCTGTTTCTATGCTCGATGCTAACGTTCGACGCAGAGAGCAAGAGGCGGCGGACGATGCAAGGTTGGACAAACGTGTGCGGGATATCGCTACGGGCAAAGAACGCCAGAAGCGGCGGCGCGCCGGCTTGGACTTGAGCGATAGCGACGACGAAGACGTGGACAAGGAGGAGAGAGATCGTCTTCGTCGAGAGAAGTTAGCTCGCAAGAGGCGTAAGACCGGCGGCGACACCCTTGATGCGATGAGTACGTCTTTTCGCTCTTCTTTTCGTGTCTGCAAATCAATGCTGACGTCGCGCAGGTAAGGATGAGAAACAAGCGGCATTCGCCAGGGCATACTATGAGCATATCGATGACAACGAAACTTTCATTGAGCCTCTGCCGGACGACGATGAAGAAATGCCTATGGATGGGGACGATGGTATGGACGGGGACGAGGATGAGGATGGAGAAGAACGCGAGGTTGTTGCCGCCAGCGATCTACAGGCGCAGCTGCGTGAGGTTGCGAGAAGTGGCAGGGGAAAGGTGCGCTTGAGGTTCGCCCAACTTTCGATGTATCATCTAACGCGGTCCTGCAGAACACGGTCTTTGACCCGAACGATATATCCGGGTTTGAATATCCAGGCTCCGATGATGAGCAGCCGGTCAACGTACGCATCGTTGAGACAGCTCCTCGGGCTCAACTGTTACGTCGTCCGCAAGGAGAAGACGAAGACGAAGACGACTTCGGCTATCCACGACACGTATGTCTTCATTGGTGTTTCTGCTTCAGCATGTACTGACATACCCCTCCTAGCGCGCGACACAAGATGTGGATCCAACGCGCAAGGTCAAGGAGAAGCAGTGGGCAACCGAGGCTGGCGCTGCTGCACTTGGCACCGCCCGGAGTACCGCTAGCTCCTCTGTTCTGAGGAAGAAGTCGAGCAAGATGGCCCCGCCAGCTGTACCGAAGGCGAAGCCGATGCGCAAGACGGAAAGTTTACTCAAGGGCGCGATGGCGCAACGCAAGCCTGCGTTGACGCGCACGGGAAGCTAGCTACTATGATATTTATCTCATGCAGTCTATCATGTTTTGATTCTATCGCTCTCATGTTTTGTATGTGCCTACATCTATGAATTTTGCATACAGTGATTCGGGTAGTGACGAGCCCGTGTGGTCAAAGTGGCGCCGAGAGAGGGGAAGAGCCAAGGGGCGGGCGTCTCCTGTTTTGGGGTAGAAGATTGATGACATCAATAATCAGCGGGCCGTGCTAGTTCGTTGGGTTCGCAACAGAGTTTGGTTCCCTGCCGCGACGACGACGGGCAGGAAGACGACATTCACGACGCAGTGACCCACGACCACACGAGCCCCGTCGGCGGTGTCGTACCATAGGCCTCGGACAATATGTTCCTTCTTTTCTTTGCCGCCACCGCCGCCGCCGCGGTCTTGTTCCTCCTCCGCATTCCCTCGGTATGGCAGTCGCTCATGGCACTCGACGACGCCGGCGACATGCACGAACTCGGCATGGCATTGGTGGCTGCACGTATGTATATTTGTCTGAATTATAACTGATCATGTCAACTGATCGTTGTCGTGTGCAGGTAATCCGTTTAGGGAGCAGGGCCCTCCAGTGTGCATGGCAAAGCTCATCATGCTCCGCCACAAGGTTTGTGCCCGGAATGTCATTAAATATACAATATACTCATAGCCTACAGTTGAACCAGGTCAACTCGCGAAAACAGCGCCGGTCACCGTCACCCGCGCGTCAGGCGCGCGCGTGCCCGCCTCCACGCCAGCGCTCGCCCGCCCTGCCGTGGGTCCGGATGCAGCACCGCGGCAGCCTGTCGCACAATTGAGAGAGCACCCCGTCTTCGTCCGCCGCGCCACCACCCTCCACCAGTCCTCGTTGACAAAGACTCCAGCTCACGCATCACCGCCGTTCCCGAGCCCGAGTCTTCTTCCTCCACGCCATTCATCCGCCGAATTCCGTTACATTCACAGCGACTTTTGGCTTCTTTCTACTACACGATACCCCAGCTTTACTCTACCACACGCTGGTCCCTCTCCCCTATTCCCCTGTGGCCTGCCCCTCCCCGTTTCATTGTTCTATCGGTTCAGGTCCGAACATTTTGTTCCGCTTAATCCCTATGAGACTCCCTGTTGTTTATTAGCCCCCCTCCGCGCCAGCGGCTATCCCAGGACCTAGACTCATATTTCTTCGCGCGTTATTTCACCCCGGACCGCGGCGGGGTCTGTCAGTGGAGAGGCGTGGTTGAGGTTCGGTTGGATATTTTGGTTGGATTTGGGCGGTCGGAGCGTTCAATCGCGCTTTGTGTGGTCGATTTAGTTCGTTCTTCTTCGAGGACCCTTTCATACCCTTACTTTGGAGGCTGAACGATACGGCGGAGAGAAGACTACATAAAATCTTGTATAGACATCGATAGGATCGGGCTTTGTCACTTCTTAAACCTTATCGGGAGCTCTAGGAAGCCCGAGGCCGACCACGGGCGATTCTCGTGGCAGAACCTACTTTACAACATCCTTGGCGCTTCTGGCCTCTCTACGCCCATCATGGATTCGGTCAGTTTCGGGTGGGATCAAATTAACTCGGGCGTCGCGTCAACGATGCCGCCTCTGTCGCGCTCGAGCGCGGTGGAACTGGCCAACATCCTCGCCGGCGATGCGCGCCTGTACGAGCCCAGGCGGCTTCCGGTCGGCACCGATTTGTCAGAGATGGACTTGATGGGTCTGCGATCCCAGGTGCGCGTACATGCCATAGCTCCGGACGATGACCTAACTCTAATGTCTGGGACAGCTTCGCGCGGTAGACGACTTGTTGCCCTCGCGCGCAGCAGAGCACGACGCGGTTTACTTCGCATACTCAGCCAAACACCTTCCTGCGACCGTCGCCGCGCTGAAAGCGATCAATATCAACACACAACCACGTTACGCAGCAGGACTCGTCAACATTCTCGCCGTCCTTCCCGATCCGAAAGAGAACCCGTACTTGCGCACCGTTCTTGCATCCGAAGAGGCGCGGGGGCTCGGAACTCTGATCACACGTGCCTGGTGCGATGGCAAGATCGAGCCGCTGCTACCCAGCGGATTGGGCTATATCTTGACGTTCATCATCCATACACTATTCTGGAGTCCATACCAGTGGGGAGACGACGGTAAAGGCTCGATCGATGCTGCCGAACGAGCGCGTCTACACGAGAAACTACAGCCGCTCGAGGACGCGGTTCCTCCACGTTCACCTCCCGCCACGCGACGCGGCGAATTGGATACGTGGATAGAGATCAAGAGACTCAACGGCCTACTACAGCCTTTGGAGCATATGGAGGGGCCACCTGGGTGGTACATAATGCATACACAGCGGCATCTGCAAGGGCAGGTCACGCCAGTGGACATATGTGATGTGTGCATGGATGAGGGCGAGAAGGTGGCGCGGTGCTCGCGGTGTAAGGCGGTCGGATACTGTGGCGCCAAGTGTCAGAAGAAGGCATGGAAGACGCATAAGTTACGATGTTTCACGCCGCCGCTGTAAGCCTGCGCTGTGCCCATAGCTTTCAAGTTCAAGCGTCTTCGGGAACTCCATGATTGCATTCGTAGTACCAAATCCTGGAATACAGTCACGGTAGGACTTCTATCCACCATGACATCAATTGCACTGTGCGAAGTCTATCCACCCCGATGATGCTCTCCCGGAATATCTGCTTCTGACATCTCGTTCACCCTTTTGCTCCTAGACTGGGCGATGCCTAACATCTCGTATCATAGCCAACGAATCTACGCCTTCTCATGTCTGCCGCGGAAGGTCACCGTGACAGCACGCGACCGTAACGCTATCATATCGGATCTGTCCATCAAAGCGTCAGCGCTTCAGCCTGCGCTCCGACCAGTCGGGAAACACTCAGCTCGCTCGATTATGTCCGGCGCCAAACGGATATCCGACCTACTTATCGGCGTCCAACTCCTGCTCATCTCATCAGCTCCTGTGGTTATTCAAGCCCTTCCGGCCGGAGAATAAGGCTTAGGCATGCACTACGCGTTACCTCTGACAGCATCTTCTGCAGGGTATAAAACCCGCATTGGTCGAGTGGTTACTTCAGTCCACAGGCGTCCTACTCGAATCTCGTTGTGTTCACTATGTCCACTCGACTCGTCTGGCTTATAACCGGAACATCCTCCGGCCTAGGCCGTGACTTCGCTCTTGCCGCTCTTAAGCGCGGTGACAAGGTCATCGCGACGGCTCGCGGGCGGTCCATGGCAAAGCTCAAGGACCTTGAGGAGCGAGGCGCGGACGTAATGGAGCTCGATGTCACTGCTCCTTTTCCCGATCTTCAAGCGATCGCTACCAAGGCGCTCGCCATACATGGCACTGTCGACGTTGTGGTAAACAACGCTGGTTACGTCGAGTTCGGATCAATTGAAGAGTCCACGTACGCAGAAAGACTATTTCTACGAGAGCGCATGATGATTGACTTCATTGAACGCAGGCCAGAAGAGACACTCGCTCAGTTCAATACAAATGTCTTCGGTTTACTGAACGTCACTCGGGTGTTTCTACCTCATATGCGGTCGCGCAAGGCTGGTACTGTCGTATTCATTGGGTCCATGCGTGGCTGGATGTGAGTTCATAACAGGTATAGTGGGTTTCAGTCAGCTCAACACCATCCTAGCACATCCGCTGGTAATGGGCTGTACGCTGCTAGCAAGCACGCTGTTCGCGCTCTTGCCGACTCGCTCGCCGAAGAAGTTTCGCCCTTTGGTATAAGAGTGTTGAACATAGAGCCCGGATACTTTCGCACACCAATCCTGCAGCCCGGCACGCACCCAGCATACGAAGCGCGTATTCCTGCGTACCGGCCCATCATCGGTCCCATCAGCGACTTCTTACAAGGTATGCGCTATGGCCTTAAACCAGAATGACAATGGCTTATGCTTTTCTAGCTGCTGATGGGCACCAAGCTGGCGATCCTGCCAGGGCGGCCCAGGTTCTTGTGGAGCTCGTGCACGGGGAAGGCGTTGCAGAAGGAAAGGCATTGCCCGTCACCATCGGGTTAGGAACGGATTACTACGAAGAAGTCAAAGCATTCGCAGAGCAGTCGCTCAAGCGCATAGAGAATTGGGGGGCAGTATCGAAAAGCACTGACTTCCCACAAACATCTAGGCAATTGGAAGGCTGAAAGGCTGAGTTTGATGCGTGATACATTGGTACTGTAATGTCTGTACAAAAGGAATGTTTATCAGAGGACTCAATAAGTCGATGCGCATCACAAACCAAGAGATCAGGTCGCTAAATGAGCTACACCGTCAACTATCACCGCACTCGTCACTAAACCCAGCATAGTATCCAGCCGAAGAATCCCATCCTGCCCCTCCAAGACGTCCGCATGCAGAACCTCGACATTAGCCAAAGCCTTCCTCACCGCCTTCAGCTCTCGCAAGTACGCACAGAGACTGTCGAATGTCTCTGAGACGTACTCCGCGTCGAATTCCTTGCCGCGCAATCTCGCCAAGTCGATACAGATGCCAGTGACGCGTGTGCGCACATCGGAGGCAAGAAGGAGGGCGCGAAGGATGTCTAGTACGAGGTGCGCAGGGTTCCCGGGTTCGATGACGAGAACCGCGTTGTCGATGGCGAATGGTATTGAAGGCATGGTCGGTTGTTCGTCGATGAATCTCGAGACCCTTCTATGCACACTCTTGAATCTCGTATCGATGCACGCCAATGGAGCAGCTGAGAGTATCACTGGCAAGAGTATGCCCGCCATGTCGTCCAAATCCAGCTCGGGATTGACATGCTGGTCTCCAGCGACGATGACTGCGACATCTGCCTGAACTCCATCGCGACGAGAGGAAATGTAGAATCGATTGGCATAGGTGTATAATGTCCAGTCTCCAGCAATTGCCGGGGGCGAAGAGAGGAAGTAGGTTCTGAGATTAGAGGCGAGCTGCGTGGGTCCTGTGGCAGGCTCCATGCCAACAAGGTTGAGGGAAAGATGCTCGGATGATGAAAGAGTGCAGCAGTCGAGCAGCGCGTTGAGCACGGTAACATCACCGTGATAGCTGATGCTGCGAAGATTGGGCAGTGCAATTTTGAGCGGCGGGTAGGGAAGATCGCGGGTGTGTCGGTAAAATCCGTTCACCTCGATCACCCTCAGCGTAACAAGTGCCGGACAGAGCTTGAGAAGGTCTGACAGTGCGACAACGATGTCATCCAGAGAGGGTAACGACAGGGTGAGGTCGGTGAGGAATGGGAGGTCCATCGCGACCTTACGGGGAATAAGGCCCAGGCTGAGTGTACGCATAGTCGAGCCAGACAGGATGCGCGACACTTCGTGATCGTATGCTTGTGCATTTTTTGTGGCCTGCAGGTGGAGATCCTGCAGGCCAGAGTGCTTGACGACTGCGAAGCGGTCGAGGAAGGCGTGCACAGCGCTCTGCGAGTCCCAATTGGTGCCACCAATAACTCGCGCCCGAGTTCGCGGCAATTCAACGGACAGAGCTTTGAGGTTCCCCGTGAGTGCATCCCAAAATGGGCTGCCTGGGCTTTGTAAGAGCTCCGCTGTCTTTCGGTCGTATTGGAGTCTGACGCTGAGCGGCCAACCCTTGGCTCGTTCTACGCGGGCCATATAGAACCCCAGAGCGGATTGAGGGGGTAGAGTCCGAGCTGCAGGATTGGGTATCGCATGATAGCTCCAGAGCTCGCAATGTGCGACACCGACTTCTCGGAAGTAGCGACAAACGAGCATCAACCGGACCCAACCGAGATCATACAACGCGTGTTCCTCGTCGGCGACAGCTTTGAAAATACGCGATAGGAGCTCAGGGGCAAGAGCACCAAGCAATGATGAGCCCTTGTTGGGAGTGTCCTTGATCTCCGCATTACTGCCCCGGAGTCAGTATGAGGAGGGGCAGTAGTAACGGGTCGGGCGTACCCAATGGCGCTGACCACGTCGGCAGTATGAAGGACAGTGTGCCCTTCCATGAGTGTACGTGTACCAGAAGCTATGACACAGTAGTTGATTGGCGGTGCAGCGGCTATTGAACGCTGCAAGATATATGCCGGGAGCAAGGGAAGAAGCTGGAGTAAGGCGACGCAAGCAGGTCTTATAGCTTCATACGCATGCTCATCGCAGATCTGCGTCGAGCGCATGACATGATGGCTTATCTCCGAGCACCGCCGACTCCAAGTAGTTGGCTGAGGGCTACGTTCAACTCAGCCTGGAGGGTGAACCAAGTGTTGCGGTCAGGTCCTGGCGGCGCCACAATAGATGCACGACTTCTTGGTTGGCAGTACAACGCAGACGGAGGTGAGATACACAGTACGTGCTAGAGAGCTTCTCACAGTCGAGTTAAGGCTATATGACATTACTACTCGGCGAGTCCGGTAGAAGATAAGAGATCGTGCGTGAGGGATTCAGGTGGTGGAGGTTTGAGCACAGGCGCGGCACTCCGGGGAATCGCCACGAGGCTGCCGGCGGCGAAGTGGGACACCGATCACCGTGACCGTCAAATCCTTTGAAAATCATTCATGGGATAGACTGAATCCGCACGGGCTACACTTCAGGTACTGTGTAAGACTGAAATAGACCTATGAATCAACCCAAACGATTCTGCATCGTGATCACAATTCCCCCAGTTTCCAAACGCCGGGTCACTAGACAATCATACCGCCTACCCTTCGTCGGTCCACAAATTTCAAGTCGATCGACATTCGTATACTTAGTAGACTTGCAGTCGGGTCTTTCATCTTAGAAGGTCTATCTCAATGAAGCAAAACGTAGGTACATCGACTAAAAGGACAGCCAGTGGTTGATACAATGCGATGCAATACAGTATTTATTCCGAGAATGTCACCAACTCAACGCGTCTTGATGATTCCAGCGTTCACGAGCTTCATGATCTTCTGACGGATAGAGGGGTTCTTCATATGGTCCTGCAGTGCCTGTGGGTTGGACTGTGCCTGTTGGAGAATACTCTGCATGATCGGGTCGCTCATGATGTTCTACGCCGTGGTCAGTACGGCGCCGGTGATGACTATGAGCAAGATGAGTACTCACCGCAACCTCGGGATCCTTCATCGCACGCTGCAAGGCCTCCTCCTCCGTCTCACCTTGGCGTTGCTGGCTGATGGCAGCGTTGATCTTGTACATTTGATCCTGGATCTCGCGCGTATGCTTCCCTGCATCGTCGTGCTCCGTGGCGTCCTGTACGGCCTCAAGCGCCTTGGTGTAGTCGCGCATCGCAAAGAGCACCGCGCTCTTCCGGATGTACGCCTTGACGAAAGTTGGGTCGATCTTGATTGCCTCTTCGGCATCCTTAAGCGCCTCGGAGAGCGCCATGAGCTTCGTGTAGGCGTTCGAGCGATTGTTATACCCGCGTGGGTCAGACGGGTTCCGCTTGATTGCCTCGGTATAGTGCTTCACGGCGCCGGGCCAGTCTCCTGCCTTGAACGCCGCGTTGCCCTCCTCGCGCGCCTTCTCGCTCAACGCCGGGTCAACGTACGCAGCCTTCTCCGCCTCGGCCTGGGCCTTCTCTGCCTCGCGCAGCTTAGCCAGGATGTCGGGCGTACGGTGCTCCGTCAAAGACTTCTGGTAGTACTTGACCGCGTTGACGAGGTCGTTCTGTTTGCTGTACGATGTACCAATGCGACCGTATGCTTTGGCGATCAGCTTGTAGTCCGCGCGGAGCTCACGTCCCTCCTCGATGGCCTTCTCGGCAATCTCAATCGCCTTTTGGTAGTCGCCCTTCTCGAAGTACACGGCTGGAGAGGGTATGGGCATTCAAGTGAAGGAGATAGGCGGGAATTACACGTACCGCTTAGGTTGGTAAGGAATGTAACGTCCTTTGGCCACACCTCCCACGCGCGCGAGAAGTGCGTCTCGGCCACATCAAGCTCGCGCTTCTTGTACGCCTCCGCACCCTTCTTCTTCTCAGCCTCGGCCTCACGTTTTGCGGCGGCCTCGTCGTCATCAACCTCTGGCTCTGGCTCCTTCATCTGCACGTCTTCCGTCTTGGACGAGGATGCCGTTGGCTGGGGAGGTGGCGGGGAGGTCGGCTTTGACTGTGTGGGTGGCGGAGAAGCGGGGGAGGGAGAGGACGCGTTGAAGCCCGGCGGCATCTCTTCAGAGCCCTCGGGGCGAGAGAAGCCTTGCATGTCGATCCCCATGAGCACACCGAGGACATCGATCATGCGCGGGTCACTGCCGAGCAACTGGTTCCCGAGGGTGGGGTTCTTTTGCACCATCATCAACTGTACAAACGTATGAGCGTCATTATGATATGGAAGAGAGAGAAGTCAAAGGGGACGCACCATGTTCATGAAGCTGGGGTCGGCGAGGTGCTTCGATGTCCGCGGGTTACCGGCCAACTTCGCGATGAGGTTGGGGTCGCTGAACATCTTGCCGAGACCAGCCGCCTCGGCACCGTCGCCACGCTCATCGGAGGCTGCAGCATTATGATGAGCGCCTATGAAAGAGCAACCAGAAAATGCCAGACTACATACCCTGTGCGGCCTTGACCTCCTCGAGGCCCTTGCGAAGTGGTGCGCTGTCCTCGATCTTCAAGCCAGTCTCATACGCCTCGATCGCGTCGGCATAACGCCTCTCGCCGTGCAGCGCCG
Source organism: Peniophora sp. CBMAI 1063 (assembly GCA_900536885.1). Classification (NCBI taxonomy): domain Eukaryota; kingdom Fungi; phylum Basidiomycota; class Agaricomycetes; order Russulales; family Peniophoraceae; genus Peniophora; species Peniophora sp. CBMAI 1063. The sequence continues at coordinate 24,803 of UWZB01000079.1, forward strand.
CGCCCTTGCGCAAATATCCCTTTGCCCACGTAGGGTTTACCTTCACGCACTGTACATTTCGTCAGCATGAATGGTCTCTGTCAAGATAGACGCCAGATAAGGTGCACAATACATGATGCGCGCATCGAGGATCGCTGCACGCCACAGCGCCCAACAACTTCCGGCCCGAAAAGTCAAAGTACATACCTGCTCAGCATCCTCGAGTCCACCGGCATAGTCGCGTTTGCTGATCTTGGCTGCCGAGCGGTTACTCCAGAGCACATGGTTATTCGGGTCGAGCTCGAGAGCCTTTGAGAAGAGGGTGATCGCGCTGTCGTAGTCCTTGGCTGAGAACGCCTTGTTGCCCTGAGCCTTGAGCTCATCCACAGAAGCCATCACGTTCACGATCTATGTAGCGCAAAGGAGATGGAGAGAGGTGTCAAAGATGGTCGTGGTCTGAGTACAAGTACGTGTATACTTATGTCTCGGCCCAGGCGCTTGCCGCTGTGCTCAACGGCCAGAAAGGGCTTTTCGAGGGCTTTCGAGAAGGGCGCGTCTGCACGGGCCGGGGGTCCGGATACGCGCGCCTCGCTTTCCGCGACGTCCGAGTGTGTTCTTCGTTCTTCCTCCCAGGACACCAGTCCTTGGGCTATGGGCGAACCGAAATGGTCCACTTTGTCCGTTTGTACCAACTGTCCGCATGGATGGCGTGCACATGTCCTGTGGGCGCAAGTCGGACGCATGCAATATCACAATATTTCCAGTGACGCCCAACAGTATACCCCCCCTTTATGCTCATGGCAAAGGGGAGGAACCTCGCACAGTAAACAAAGTCACGAGTCTTCATCAAATATAACGTGCTCTATAGAGAATAGAGTATCGAAGGAAAAATAAACGTGAACCGCTCTCCGCTGCTCGATTACAGTTCCACCCGAGCCTTTCCACCGCGTTTCGCGGCATGCGCTGGTGCACTATTCACGGTGGTACCAGCGATGGTGGCTTGCAAGAGCGTCTGTATCCCGTCCATACGGAAAGTGTCGTTCGTGATGGATTGCGTGGTATTCCCATCGAGCAGCGTGAGCAGCGCTGGCGCATCGGCAGTGTAGACTGGCCATTCAATCAGCGATGCGCCATTCGGATCCAGCCTATTCACGAAGTTGATCAGAGCATCCATGAGATCTCCGGGTGCATAGATGGTGAGGTCAGCACCATGGAACTATCCCCGGATGTACACATTGAGCGTCCAACCTCCTGCGAGACCGGATCATAAACGTACCGTTCCGAGGACGGGCGTCTGTTTGCCTCGTTTGTTCACTGCGAAACGTGTCAGTCCGACGCAAATGTTCCTTTGAACAACGATACTTACAGAAGGAGTAGGCGTTGGCGCTTCCCGCCCGCTTCGTCAGAAGGAGTCGGCGCGGCCCTTGAAAGAGGTAGTCGCCGATGATCGCTGCGATTCGCTTGAACTCCGGCGTGATGGTGTTGTTCGAGCCTGTGTCGAACGGCGAACCTAGCGCCGGGTCGTCCGAGTACGCCGCCAGAACTCCGTCCAGCGTCGAAGCATCCGCATTCGGGAAGTAGTACTCCTGGAGGTATTGCCGAAGCTCGCCCTCGTTTCTAAATTGATCAGTCTCATGTCAAGTAGGCAAAGACTCATGAAGACACACGTTATGTTGCTGTTAACTAGGCCGAATATTGTACCTTCATCATCATCATCGCCTACCATCATGCGTCAGTATGTTGCACGTTCGGCTTGACGTTATCCACGCCCACCGTTCACGAAGGGCACGTCCGCAACGAATCCGTCGAGAACAAGCTGAGGGGCATTCTCGGTCAGGAATGTGCCGTCCGCCCAAGGCTGCCATGCCAGAGATAGGCCCGGGTATTGCCAGAGATTCTGTGAGGTTGCAATGGCTGATCGGATGTTGGCCACGGAGACGTTGCGCAGACATTCAAACACCGCGATAGATCCCAAGAAGTCGGCGCAGCCCGCGTCCGCCGCAAACTTGTCGAAGTAGCCTTGACCTTCAATAGACGTGTATGGGTCACAAAGAAGCTGTGGACATGATCCCACTACTCACCCTGCTCTACAGTGCCTAATCCTCGAGTCATAGGGCCTCCTGATTGCATGAAAGCGCCGCGGAATAGACCCTCGCTGTTACCATTGTACGCAAGCATCTGCATACATACGGAAGTCGATCCCGCACTCTCACCCCAACTGTTCAGAGAGTCAGATAATAGATGACTGAAAAGGTGTACACGCACATGGTAACTTTGGAGGGGTCCCCTCCGAACGCAGATATGTACTTCTGGACCCAGCGCAGGCCCATTCGTTCTGTGAGGCAAGGAGTGAGGACAAATCCAAGGCGATTTGAAGTGCACGTACGGTCTTGAAGTCCAAGATTACCGATGCCTGCCTCGCGCACCTCGGCACCTCCAGGAAACCCGAGCGCTGCATAGCTGGTTGTCAGTCCGTAGTGTAGGTATACTAACGACCGTTCCAAGCGCACCCGATAGTCTTGAGATTCGTCAATAACGTCAAAGCGTACGGACGGCGCGTTCTTACCTGTAGTTTACCGAGACGTAGATCAAAGGTTGGTCCTGTTGCAAAGATGTTGCGACGAGAGCGGTTCCGTTGTTAGCAGATGTGGAGCCAGTCTGGAAGCCACCTGTCCGAGGAGGTGAGTTGAAAGCACTGTCGCTAGGAATGACCTGACGGACCGCCATAAACCCACTACGATTGCGGTTGAGATGCGGATTAGACACTTCCAAGAAAGGAACGTACGAATACCACAGGTAGTTTTGAGTCTTCGATTGTGTTTGCAGGAGTGTATACATCAAGCGTCAAACCTGTCCAGGCGACCTGCCGTGAGCCAGACGCAGTGTTTGAGCTTAGTGATGGAACCCACAGTCCTCGTCGTCAGGCATTGCCACAATAGGTCCACTCAAGGGATTATTGAGGATTGCAGCAGCGGCGGGGGCCAGATCACTCGTATCCGTGATGTTTACCACTTGTTGGATACATGCTACGCCGGAGGACGTAGCGTTGTATGTAGTACCAGAGTATGGCTCATTCAGCAAAGGGGGCCGGAAGCGAAGATTTCCCACACTATGGATGGCTGTCAGTTCAGTGGCGCACGCCTGCTACGAGTCTAACGCACGGTGGTTGAGCGTAAGGGATACCGCGAAAGATTGACACATCTCCCTCCGACGTGCCGACAAAGGTTCCCTTGTCAAGCGTAATCGAGGGGGCTGTATCATTATCTTGGCGGTCGAGAAGAGACTTGGCGAGTGAGATATGAACGAAGCTTAGCAAGAGTTTGAATGCGGATGCCTTGAAAACCATCCTGAAGGCGACAAAGGATGGAATGGTTTGGATGACCCCGGAATCGACGTCTTTTATGCAAGAACTTGAGTCAAGCGGTGCCGCTCGGTGCCAAACGTGCAGGTAAATGATGTATGCATCTAGTGAACTTCGGCGTGGGGTTTCCGTTGGCAGCGCGGAGACAGCCAGCTATTGGGAACAGACCGACGGGTCGGTCGGGGCCGATCCCTCAGAGGCGATACCTGACAACGGTCCTAGTCACTCTCGTCCTGCGGTTCCGTTGAGTATACTGTCGATGATCTTTTATTCACAGTTAACACCAAAGAATGCGGCCAGCCTCGTTCTCATTTGAATGCGTTCGGAACTTTCTCGGAATTTTGCGCAGTGCGTGCAAAGCGCCGGCCGTGCAAGCGAGTCGAGCTTCGACGAGATGGTTTCTCGATTGGTGAGCGCTGAGACCCCAAAGTCTGCGCGTTCATCGTGCCTATTGAGCAATACATTATCAGTTCATCAAGCTATACTTGAAGAGAAGTGACTCGACATGAGTGTGACGCAGAAAGACGTACTGGATGGGGAAAAGTCTTCGGGTTTTGCAAATGATGGGTGATTGATGCGCCAAGGCCACTTCAGCGCTGGGGCTGAGCGCTGACGGATTGCGATTTGGGGAGCAGCATTCACTGGCTATTCATGGTTCGACTGGTATATACAAATAGAGGATAAATTTCAGAGAGGCGGCACTCGTTGTTTGAATAACTTGATCCTTGGATATGGCGGTGCAATCCGGGACGTTGTATCCACATATATCACTCCCTACGGTTGGCGGATACCGGCGACGGTGGCCTGTGAGATTGCTTGTATGCCCTCTACGCGGAATGTGTCGTCGGTGATCACTTGAGTGATATTACCCTCAAGGAATGTGAGCAATGCTGGCGCCTCAGCGGTGTATGCGGGCCAGTCAATGAGCGAAGCGCCGTTCGGGTCCAGGTTGTTCACGAAGTGGATCAGAGCATCCGTAAGGTCAGTACCTTGAAATATATCGAGGTCGGTACCATGAGCCTAAGAAGCCAATCATGAGCTAGCGGGCGAAGAAGCTCGGCTGCGGACATACCGATCCTATCACGGGCGTATCTTTGCCTCGCTTGTCCACTGCAAAAAACAAGTGAGCCTCGATCCAAAGTACAGGGTAGCGTTGCATACAGAAGGAATAGGCACTGGCGTTTCCCGAGCGCTCCGTGAGGAGGAGCCGGCGCGGCGCATGGAAAATATAGTCGCCAATGATTGCTGACATGCGCTTATACTCTGGAGTGATAGAGTTATTCGAACCGGTGTCAAAGGGCGAGCCCAGTGTTGGATCGTCTGGATAAGCCGCCAGCACGCCATCTAGCACAGTATCATTCACGGTGGGGAAAATGTATTCCTGAAGGTACTGGCGAAGCTCGGCAGCAGTTCTGTACAGAGTGAGTACAGCCGTCGACGTCGGGGGTCAATGTGACGTACGTTATGTTGCTGTTTCCCAAGCTGAATAACGTGCCTTCGTCGTCGTCGTCACCTAAAATCGCACTGCTTAGCCACGTATACAAAATTATGACAGCAAGTCTTACCGATCACGAACGGTACGTCCGCTACTGCGCCATTGAATACGAGCAGTTGCGCGTTCTCTGTCAAAAACGTCCCATCCGCCCAAGGCTGCCAAGGTAAAGCCACACTCCCGTAGTCAAATATCTTCTGTGAGGCTTTCATCGCTGTGCGTACATCATCCACGGACGCGTTGCGTAAGCAGTCGAACACAGTGATGGATCCCGATGAAGCACCACATCCAACATCGCCAACGAACTTGTCAAAGGCCGGCTGGCCTGGAACGCGTATATGTTCAAGTACTGGCAACTCCACGAGGAGGCTACATACCTTCCTCCAGCGTCCCTGTCTTCCAGCTGATGGTCTCCACCGAATGTAGATATATATTGCTGGACCCAGCGCAGGCCCAGCCGTTCTACAGGGGATTAGGCAATGTCTCATATCAGACAACTGTAGATGGCTAATACGCACGGTCATGGAGTCCAATGTTGCCAATGCCTGCCTCGCGCACTTCCGCACTACCAGCGAACCCGAGCGCTTGGAGGTATTCGTCAGTCATGGATATGGTCACATCAAGGCGAATCACGTGTACCCGACAATCTTGCGTGACATGAGTGCGAGAACTCCTTCAACTCAGTAGTATGCATCCACTTACCTGTAGTTCACCGCAACGTATATCACTGGCTCGTCGATCTGCAAGGATCTCGCCACCAGAGCAGTCCCATTATACCAAGACGCTGCACCGTTTTGGAAGCCGCCTGCCGAACGGTGAGTGAGTCGACCGCCTTCTCATTGGACATGATTCAAACCGCCATAAATCCACTGGTACCGGATGTGTCAGCTACATGCTTCACAGTTGATATGGATGGCCACGCACGTAAGCAACGGGCAATCTGGAATCCTGGGTCGCATTCGCAGGCGCGTAAACATCGATCGTGAGACCTGGGTCACTTGCTAAGCGCGTACACAAGTCGAGCGCTGTTACGTACTCACAATCTTCATCTTCGACCGACTGTTGCGAGCTATCTATAATTTGTTGCAGTAGTTCCGCGGCGATCGGGTTCAAGGCGGTTGCGTTCGTCACATTTGCTGTCTGTTGAATACAAGCGGCGCTGAAGACCGTAGCATTGTAGATGCCATTGTATGGGTCGTTCGCAACGGGGAGCCGGAAGCGAAGGTCGCCTACACTGCGGGTGGTTGTCAGCAAGTTCAAAACAATGAATAGCAACGCGTCCTACGGGGGTTGGGCGTATGGTAAGCCGCGGAAGGCGGAGACGTCTCCTTCTGACGTGCCGACAAATGTTCCGTTGTCGAGAATAACCTCGGGGCCCGCCGGCTCATCAGGAGTCGCAGTCCATGCGGCAACTAAGGAACATTGGACAAGTGTCAGAATCCCAAGCAGTGTATGCGCCATTCTCAAGGGAAGAGGGAGGAAACCAACGCCAGCGTTCGTCCTCTATATACCAATCAGATGGCCAGGCGCACATTCGGCCTCGTTGCTGAAGATGTATGAGGATCCTGACGTTGCCTGCTGGCCGTGTAGACGCGTAGACGCCAGTGCCGGCCCGTCAATAGTGGCGCGTTCACGTTGCGCTTACGGTCCTGACCCACATTGGCACGGTTGAATTGGCATGGGGTCACCGTCAGAGAGTAAGCATATGATGCTTGATGGACAGGCCCGGGGCAGGATAGCGGGTAGTATGCGAAGGTGGCTGCGCGATTTGAGGCGCCCAATCACTCGCAGCTCGTCGCGTACTTGTCAATAAGCGTTCACAGTCACAGGCGTCTTGTCAGCGTGTTCTGGAGCGTGGTCAAGAGCGCCGGCATGCAGAAGCAGAAGCAATGAATTTCTGGGAGACACACATGAGCGAAGCTTCTGCGGCACAGAACGATTGGTACGCACCTGGTACTATGTACGTGTAGGTGCGATATATTCCTTCAATAATGCGTCGAAAGACTACCGCCGCCGAGCCTCATGCACGCGGTCTCAGATGTCCGACCTTCCCATAGCCATGTATCGAAATACATGCCGTCTTGGTGATGTGTCGGGATGAGGCTGGTAGGCAAAACCCTGCGTGTTGACTCGCGCCACCGAGGGCTCTGGCCCGATGTTGGAGGATGTTGGTGGTGCAAGGCCTGTCGGATGCATGATGGGCGTCCCGGACAATTGACGCGTTCGCTCGGCGCTCACTTACGTTGCCAGAGGCCACCACGATGCATGATGGCCCTATCACTGTCTTGCACCGATACGACAATACATAATGTCCACAAGACCAAGGAAGGACCCATCTCTCGACGAAAGCTCAAGTCAGCATCGAGTCACCAGTCCGGCCCGTGCGGACCAGAGTCATCGGACGACCCATACTTATATCTTGACTGCGAACCTACGCTCCTAGACTCTGCGCAACGCTCAATCGCCTTCCTTTGTATACGCTATGTCCGCAGACTTGAAGAGTCCTGGTTCGTCGATGTCTTCATATCTGGAAAATCCATCTGACCTTGCCCGCCGCCACAGTCAAGCACTTTGGCGTGCTCGTCTTCACTGGGTTTCAGTATGCCGCGTCATCGTCCACGACTGTTCGTACTCATATGCATTGGCTTTGGTAGAGCGCTAGACGCCTTTGGCCCCCTCGATATCCTCAATACACTCGCTGAAACGCAAGGCATCACGCTTTCCGTGATTGCATACACACTTGATCCAGTCACCACCAAGCCGCCTTCAAGTTTCTTGAAACTACCCGCGGGCTCTAACTTTGCAGAGTCGATCGTGCCTACACACACGTTCGCCAATCCGCCGAAAGATCTCGACGTTCTAATTGTCCCCGGCGGTTGGGGCACACGAGAGTCGACGCCAGAATTACTGAGCGCGCTCGACTTCATCAGGAGCACATTCACGAACCTTGGTCATCTTTTCACTGTTTGTACGGGCTCGTTACTGGCTGCTCGCGCTGGCGTATTGGACGGGCGGAACGCCACCACCAACAAGGTGCGGCCGTTGGACATGCTATGGTCTTTCACTGGCTCTATCCTAACGTTGACGTCTGCATCCTGTTGCTCATGCTTGTTTACAGAACGCGTTCGAGAGAGTCAAGGCCGGCCATCCGAACGTCAAATGGGTGCAGCGAGCGCGCTGGGTCCGCGATGGAAACGTCTGGACGTCGTCTGGCGTCTCGGCAGGGCTAGACGGAATGTTCGCATTTGTTGCTGTCCACTGGGGCGAAGAGGTTGCGAAGGGTCTTGCGAACTCTCTAGAGTACGAACGGCATACCGATCCCAGCTGGGACCCGTTCGCAGAGATATTTGCGGGCCTCGTGGACTAAAGAATACGAGCACTGTATGAACACTCACCCGATCCCGACAAATTGATGTGGTTGTACAGCATATACTTGTGAGAACTGAGTGCATGACACTACGACGACTTTGATTCCCACTCACAAAGTGGCCCAACTACTAGTAGAGGAACGAATGCGCATAGTACACCCTCTATCACAAGGTTGCGGCGGCCCTGGGATGTTGGTTAGCTTCGCACGGATTCTCTTGATGTAAAAATGTGCTTCACCATCGCTACACTAGGTGGCTCCACTGACCGGAAGGCGGCGATCAAGTACAGGCGGCGGATGATCGTGAGAGTCGTCATCGGTACGACGACGCAGGTGGCGAGCTGGATGTGGGATGCTATTTATGCGATTTGTGATTAGCGGATATTGAAGAAGATGAAACCATCGCGAAGTACAAATGTCACAGTAGACGCGGTACTTGATGTCGGCATTGTCAGCCCATATAATGGCGTTGATGCCGAGGGTGAGACTTTCGAGGCATAGCCAAACGCAGAGAAAAGTAACGCTGAAGTTCCAACTACGTCGGACGACGTTGGTCAGAAGAACAAGCACCAAAAGAGATACAGAGATGAAGCATGCCACCGGGAAGAGTGGGTATGTCGGGACCACGGCAGCCATGCTGTAGGGAACTGGCACGCGGGTGTGCGTCGATATCTTAAATATATCGCAATACGTAGGTGGTAGAGCTTAGGTGATGAGCACCGCCTTCTTAGTGTATCAGCATTTCTGAGTAGGAGCAGCGACTGATCGGGTGGTCCGCGTGGGCGCGTATAGGAGGCGATGATATACATACACCTGGCATCACACAGGAGGACGGACGTAGCACGTAGGGTGAACTCCACAACATGATATGTGAGTAGTGTTACTGAGAGTATGTAGAGGATCGTAAGAATTGGCAAAGGCAGGCGCTGATAGTCATGATATGCAGATGCATCGAGTCGCTGCTGGTGGCCGCTGCGAGGAGAAACGCGCGCGCGTTCCTACGGAGCTCGGGACGCAAAGGCCGCTTCCCACGCCCTCCGGACTGGTGTGCGTTCTTGTTCTCGCGCGGACGGTGGCGAGCACGCTCTTGTGCTCTTGCCATATCCTCCCCACGTACAGTCTGCCTTCACTTTTGACCTTTACGACCTTTCAGACTGCTCGAGAGATACTGCTTATATCCTTCTGGCTGCACGTTCTTTGTGGTTGAGCTGCCGTCCGGCCTTACCGCCTCGTCATGAGCGACGTTGTCGCACGAACCTCCGAGTGCATCGCGAAATGGAGTGGGCCGGGACAGGAAGAATGGTGCGCCTTTGATAGATATACTCAAAACAGTATATCTAACTACGAGTAGTCGTAAGCTTCTTGCCGGACTGTCGCGCGTGGAGGGAGAAGACGAAGACGCTGCTGCGATGGTCTGGGAGATGCTCCATTTCGCGGCCTTGCCCATGCTGGCTGGCTCGGTGACGATCGAGGCGTCGACGCTCGTGGGGTTTGCCGAAGCTATGCTCCGCTCGCTGCCGTCGTCGTCACAAGACCCTTCGCCGTCGGCCGAGAGCGCGCGTGCGTTGAGTGACCACCTCATTGACGCCGTCTGGGCCACAGACGCCGCGCTCGACGAACAGATAACGGACATCACGGCCCGAACCACCGCATTGAATGCGGAGACTACGGAGAAGGAAGGGGAAGATGCAACGAACAAGGAGAAGGACGCCGGTCAGACCGAGTGGGAGATCAAGGCACAAGCTGTCAAGGCAAAGCTGGAGAAGGACAAGGAAACTCTAGTCGAGGTCGTCAAGGGTTATATGGTATGTTTTACTGTAAGACTATCTGCTGTTTCTCCTTACTTATTGGCGCCTTATAGCGGGTTGGCGCTGTGGACCCTATTCAAGCACGCGAACGCCTCGACCTCGCATTGATCATCAGCTCTGGCCTCATAGCCAACAAGGCAAACTACGATAGGCGAGAGATTCGCACCCGTACCGGTCTTTTGTGAGTCAAATGAAACAGCAATATCGACGTAACCACCGTGCTCATGCATCTGCAGCTACAAGCAGATCAAGTACAACCTCTCGCGCGAGCAGTCCGAAGGCTTCTCCAAGCTCCTGACCGAACTCACAAGTTCGCTGCCGCCCGCTCACTCAACGTCGACCGGTCGTCCGCTCGAGTCGACGGCTGTCGTACTTGAGCAGGCTGCCCCGGTGTGGGACCACATCTTCAGCGTCATCGGTTACTTCGAGATGGATCCTAACCGCGCCCTCGACATTATCCTCGATGTCTTCTCGACACATATCACCACCCATTGGTCCTTTTTCTTGGCATTACTTCGCCACTCACCGTGGAAAGGCAATAGCAGTCGCTTGCATTGGACTAGCGAGGCGGAGGCTCATGCGCAACCCGAGCCTGCTGCGGAAGGGCGCTACAAGGGGATTGGCTTAGATGAGATGCTGCTCGAGGCCGAGATCGCTCACGCACCCCCGCCTCCACCCGCAGAGAATGAAGTCGAGCCCCAAGCGCGGGTCATGGCGCAGATTCTGGGCTTCAAATTCCGTCATTATATAAACCCCGAAACGAAGGAGACGACGCCCAACACGCTCTACTCTATGACGGCGCTCCTCATTCGTGAGGGGTTTATCACCCCAGACGAGCTCTGGGCCCACCTATCCCCCAGCGACCAAGACCTGGAAGAGCAGGATCATCGAGCCTACAAGGAGTCGGTTGAGAAGCGCAAGTCGGCTGGGACGGTCAACAAGCTCGCCATGACCGGCGCACTCGAAGGCGGCGGCGGGTCCACACCCAAACCACGAGCGCCTGAGAAGAAAGGCCCGGAAGAGAAGAAGACGCCCACGTCCAACCAGAAGGTCGGCCTCGTCACGGCGCTTCTGGCCGTGGGCGCTCTACGCCCCGCGTTCGCCATCCTCTGCAAGTTTCCCTGGCTAAAAGACGCATATCCCGAGATCGCCGACGTGATCCTGCGCATCATGTCCTACCAACTCTCGGCGCTCTACGAGCTGCGCAACCCGCCCAAAGTCCCGAACAAGGCGTCCTATACGCAGCCGCGCGCACGCTACGGCGCCGCCGGCCCGCAAGCCGCGCCACCGCGGAGGAAGGTGCTGACGTTGGTCGCGCCCCCGCCTCCGTTCACGAACAACACTGATTTTGTGTTCTTCTTCCCCGGTTGGACGGAGCGGGTGCCCGTGTGCGCGAGCGAGGATGACTTTGAGGATGTTCTCGAGCCGTTTATGGCGTTCGTGGGCTTCCAGATCTCGAGGGACTTGATGTTCGTGACGAAGTTTACAAGGCTGGGCAAGAAGCAGTTGCAGGATGTTCTTGGGGACCCATTCGTCAAGAAGCCGACGGAGACGGACTACAGCAACCCCGTCGTCGCTTATTGGGTTCGGACCATCAGACTGCACCTGCTCCCTGCACTCTCCCTCGTCCGCGGCAACGCCGTCTGCTGCGTCGACGTCTGGGGCATCCTGCGCTTCTTCGATGCTGCGGAACGATGGCGCTTCTACGGCGAATGGAACACATCGATCTACCACTCCTCTGGCGAGCTCCAGGTTCGGCGGCGGCAGGTCGAGCGAGAGAGTAAAGGCATCATGCGCAGGCTCTCGCTCGACACCGTCGACTCGCTCCAGACGAGCGTGGCCAAGCTCGCGCATTCAAACCCGTGTATCATCTTCTCCATCGCCGTCAACCAAGCCATGGCTTACCCGAATATGGCCGAAGTCATCATGCGTTCGCTCAAGTTCGTCCTCAACATGGGCTTCGACGTCCTCGTTTTCACCGTCATCTCCATTCTTGCCAACCCTGCGGGACGAGAGCGATACAAGCCCGACGGCGTCAACGCATCGGACTGGCTGCAGAATTTGGCGAGGTTTATTGGGATGATGCTCGCGCGGTACAACGTCGACCCCAGCACGCTACTACAGTATGTCATGCACCAGTTCACGAATGACGTGATCTCGGAGGTCATTATCGTCCGCGAGCTCATCGAACGCATGTCGTACATCGAGCCACTCCCGAGTCTATCGGATACACAAGTCAGGATCATGTCGGGAGGCCCCCTCCTCCGCATCGAGGCTGTCGCCAGTCGCACTCGCGGCGCACGCTCCGACCCGCAAGACCAGACGAGCCGTGCACCTGCGCGACTGGTCCGGTACCTCCTCGAGTCGGGCATGGCGCGTCCGCTGCTTATCCAGGTTGCCAAGCTCCGACAAGAGGCGGCGAAGAATACGAAGAACACGCAGCTCAAGTCAGTCGCGAGTCTCTTCGATAATGTTCACGGCGTGTTCCTGCAATACCTCGAGCTTGTACAGTCAACGAGTCTCATCTCGGTGGATCAGTACGCGAAGGAGATCGCGCCACCGCTTGCGGAGCTCGGCGATTTGTATGATATCAGCGCGCCTATGTGCATGCAGATCTTCAGGCCCTTGTTGACGGCGGCTGTTAAGGTAAAGAACTCATTTCTCGTCCTGGCTTGGAAGAGGTGGCTGATGCAGAGGTGGCCAGGAAACGGCGCTGGAGTACCAGCGGCGGGAGAAGTGGGAGAACGAGCAGGCCGAGAGGAGGTTAGCCGAACGTCTCAAGGCGCGTGAGGAGAAGAAGAGCAAGGAGACGACTCCGTCACCCGCCACGACGTCCGACAACATCGCCGTGCAGGTCAAGACGAATGGTGATGCTGCTACTCCGACGCTCAAGCCCGCGGATAGCGATGTGGACATGACAGCTGTTCCGACGGGACCGGCGCCACCGCCGCCCAAATATGCTGGACCCTGGCTTCCACGTCTAGAAGCTTTCTTCAGCGACGTCGAGAAGGTCGTTCCGCAGACCGTCCTGGACACGCTCGGGTGCGTTCGCCCTCCCCATCCGCAAGTTCGCGGGCGTGCCTATATCAAAATTCTCATGCATTATTCTTCTATGATTCCTGCAGCCCGGGCTTCTACATCACGTTCTGGCAAATGACGACATCCGATCTCGGTGTGCCGGACGATAAGTACGCCGAGGAGATGAAGAATATCCAGGCCTACGTCGACGAGGAGCATAAAGAGTATCTGAGGACGGATAGGATCCGGTCGTTGAGGAGCGAGGCGAATGGACATTGGATGAGGGAGAAGAAGGCCAAAGAGTACCTGGACTTGCTCAAGCAAGAGATGAACGACCAAATCGATTCGAGGCAGTTCACGATCAAAAGACTGGCAAAGGAAGCGCCAGTCTGGTTCTCCCCCGGTACGTCAACTCTCCGAAGCTTGTGTGCTGAATGTGTGCTGAGGGCTTGTTAAGATAAGAAGCCGACTCTCATTGCGAGCATGGCTGTGGAACATTGTCTCCTCCCCCGCGCTCTTCTCTCGCCTATGGACGCCGAATACGCCGCTCAGATGATCAAGGCCATGCACGCGCTTGGGACACCAAACTGGCATACACTCAGGGTGTACGACTTGGTTAGCCGATATAATCTTATGGTGTCTATCATACGCTCAACATCGCCCAGCTCCTCGGCGAACAAATTCGTGCTATGACCTTCTCCTGCAGCGAATACGAGGCTCGGAACTACGGACGCTTCCTCTGCACCATTCTAAAGCACCTCAACGTCTGGTACGACGACAAAAACGAATACGCCAAGGCGCAAACTAGGACGGTTAATGGACGGATTGTCGCGCATCTGCACGGGATGTCCAGGACTTGCAAGCCCACACCTGCTGATCAAAGCGAGCATACACCCTGGACTGACTTCCAGAAGCTCGTGCGCAAGTGGCATCGGAATATCTCCATCGTACGCACTATCTCTCAAGTGGGCCCGTGATTGCATTGAGTTGACCGCTGTTCTGTAGTGTTTCAAAGATCTCATCGAGACGGACGAGTATATGCGCGTGTACAACGCCACGATCATTCTCAAGGAGATCTTACCCGTCTTCCCGCTTCTGACCGTGTCCGTTGAGCTCGGTCCGCGAGTCGAGCAACCGGTCAAGGCACTGTTGGACAAGGAAATGGCCATGCCTCCACAAGAGCGTCGCAATGACTTGATGACTGTCGCGCGCGCGTACCACTCAGCTCTGCACAAGCGCGAGTCGTACTGGATGCCGAAAACGCCGCCCAAGGTACGACTCCTCCCACGGCCTTTGATGCCTACGGATCATCTTATCTTATCTTCATTCAGCCTCGCGATGCTATGTCCCGTGCCGCTAGTTCTACCAAGCCATTACCTACTGCGCCAGCCAATGGGACCCCCAAGCCACAGCCCACGTCCACGCCCGGGCCTGGTACACCTCAGCCTCCGGCTGCCATGAATGGCGAGAAGGCGACTGCTACGCCGCCACCTGGACGACCCCTTGACGCGTTCGTCTCTCTGCAGTTGAATATCCCGTCGCATGCTCACAGGACTCTAGTGTGCCCAGACCCGAGGTTGTACGTCGCGTCAATCGTCCTGATACACCGACGCAACCCGCAGCCACCGGTAGCAGCCGCCCGCCCAGTGCGGTCAATACGGGACCGAACCCCATTCCACCTAGGCCACCCGCACAACTTCGCGAGCAGCCCATGTTAGCACCTCCGACACGACCATCCAGGGACGCAATCCGTCCCATGGCGCCGCCGCGTTTGGATATGCGTCCCGACATGCGTATGGACACCCGTCCCGACAGCCCCGCCGTTCCCCCTCCGATGCACCGTACTCCATCCGGAAACGGACGTGACCCTGGCCGCCCAATTCCCAATCTGGTTGCGCCACTACCTATTGCGCCTCACAGGCAGCAGCTGCAACAACAACAGCAGCCGATGTCCCCGTATCCTCGGACACAGGATCTGCGTCGGGATGGGCCTGGCATGCCACCACCAATGGTACCGAGCCAGACGCCTTCGGCGCAAGAGCTTCGGGAGACGGCCAGGCAGACGATGAATCGCAAGGAAGAACAGGCCAATGATGAACGGCAAGGCCGTGGTCCGCCGACCGAGCCCCGTCATGGCGGCTCTCGTGCTCCATCACCACCGACTCGTCGCCGCTCGCTATCTCCCCCCACGCAGCCGGGCACTCGCAATCATAGTGTGGACAGCCGCGGCAGCAGTGGACGCGCGCGTGAGGCGGAACGCGGTGAAGATCGTACCGGAGAACACGATACCCGTGCGGGAGATCGTCGTGATCGCCGCGAACGTACGAGTACACGCGAGTCAGACCGGGATAAGGAACGCGGGCGCGACCGGCACGGTGACCGCGACCGTAAGGATCGTGAGCGGGAGGTGAGGGACAAGGATCGAGATGTGCGCGACAAGGAGCGCGGCGGTGAACGGGAACGAGAAGGCCACCGTGGGGAGCGCCATCGTCGTGATGAGAAGGAACGTCCTGGGCCGCCAGATGCACCTCGCCGTGACCGTATTCCGACCGATCCTAGCACCAGCGATGATGCGCCAGGTGTGAAGCGTAGGCGCGCGGCTGATGAAGAGGTTCGTGGTTGTTCGTTCATCTCAAGTTTCTATAGCGTTCTGACGCATTTATTCTTACAGCCTGATCGAGTGACTAAGCGCACTAGGGAGAAGGAGAAGCGCGACCGTGATAGGACTAGGCGCACTGGCGCTGAGGACAAAGAGCACGACCGCGCTCGTCGCCGCGACCGCGAGACTGCGGAAGCCGATAAGGTAAGCCCACGTTTCTGTTACACGATTACTTTACCTGACGTTTCCAATTCATAGAATGGATTGCAATTGCCCTCATCTACTCCTTCAGCTCCGCGCGCCATGGCTACTGGCGAGTCCAACCGTCGTCCAAGCATTGAAACGTCTGGTCGCGATCGCGAGCGTATGCCGCGCGACATGCGAGATAATGGCGGGCCACCACCAAGCCCTCACCTCTCGGCAGAGCAGAGCTCCCTCCTTTCCCGAATCAGCACGAACCGTGGCGAAGGACAGCGTATACCGCAAGGCCCACGTAGTGGCGTTGAGCCTCCACGCGAATATAATCGTGGGGAGCCTCTTCAAGCTCGTCGAAACGAAGGACCCGGTCTTCGCGCTGATGGACCCGGTCTTCGCGTCGATGGGCCCGCCTTCCGGTCGGATGCTATGCCTCGACGCGAATCAGGTCGGCGAGAGCCTCCCGGTGGACCGCGGCTCAACGAGATTTTCGACTTACCTCCCCATCGGCAAGGCCCACCGCCTGATCGTGGACGTTTGGATGATCAAGACATGCGGCGTAAACGCACAATTGCTGACCGCGAGCGCGATTCGCCTGTGGCGGACCCCTCGATCAGCAGTCCGGAGCCTTCGCAGCAAAACAAGAAGTCTCGCGTGCGCATCGACAGGAATCGTGCGATGGGTCGGTAGTATTCCGCCTCGTTCCCAGTGTTCAGATTTTTTTCTTTGCATGTAATGTTTTCTCTTTTTCTCTTGTTTTGAGTGCATATAGCTCCTCGCATCGCATTTATAATGTACACGGCGTGATTACAATGGTTAGGGTAGGTATGTGTAGTTGTTGAAGCGTCCGCATTACCTGCTTTGAATTTCTGTACAATGGATCCGAGAACTGTGCG
This sequence comes from Peniophora sp. CBMAI 1063, assembly GCA_900536885.1. NCBI lineage: Eukaryota > Fungi > Basidiomycota > Agaricomycetes > Russulales > Peniophoraceae > Peniophora > Peniophora sp. CBMAI 1063. The sequence goes on from UWZB01000079.1 coordinate 41,518, forward strand.
ATGAGGTACAAACCCAAGGCGGGCAACGAGTTGAATCGCAGTGACTGCGAGTTGAATCGCGCGACAGAGGTCTACGAAATCATTACCGCTTGATGAGGGTCAAAAACTCCTCGCGCGTCTTCTGCTGCGTCCTGAAGCATCCCAGCATACAGGACGTAACCGTCATCGCGCCAGGCTTCTGCACACCACGCATAGTCATGCACATGTGCCTGTATAAGCTCCGTGAGCAAGCACTTTGAGCTTGAGGCCAGGAAATCGACCTACGTAGCCTCCATGACGACTGCGACACCGCGCGGCTTAATGGCTTCTTGTACGCATAGCGCAATCTGCTTCGTTAAACGCTCTTGTACTTGCAACCGGCGACTGAACGTCTCTGCTATTCGTGCAAGCTTGGAAATTCCCAAAACGAGCTTATTAGGAATGTATGCAATCGCGATCTATTGCGTAGGCCATCAGAAAGCTAGAAGTGAACAGTAATCATAGGCATTACCTTGCCAGTGAATGGCACAAGATGGTGTTCGCACAAGCTGGATATGTCAATGTCGCGCACAAGAACCATTTCGTCATGATCCTCGGCGAAGACGGCGTCGTTGATCACATCTGAGGCTCAGATCAGCGAACATTCTGCACACTCAGGGGGATGCTCCAACCGGCGAGGCGCTCTTCGTAGCCCTTCGTCATCCACATCAAAGCTTGTGCGTATCGAATCGGAGTTCGTTGTAAGCCCTCGCGGTCAGGGTCTTCTCCGATGCACTCAAGTACTGTGCGGACAGCCTCGGCAAGTCGCTGCTCTCGCGCAGCCTTCTCAGCTGGAGTGGCGTTCAACCTTGCTACAGTTGACTTCGCTGTGATTAGAGGAGGTAGTGTGAGATACAAGTGAATGACAGCGAACAATTTTACGCCATTACCTGGCCAACCCAGTCCGTTTGGGTCCGGAAGCGGGCTGTCAGTCTCCCGAGGGACAGCAGATGCCGGTGTCGAGAAGCCAGATGTTGGCCGGAATCCATACCCTTCACGGACGTGTGCAGATGAAGCAGCCCGTGAAGGAAGAATAGCGTATGGAACTCCTGGGATATTCAAGTCTTTCGTAACCCCGGCATCTTCATGTGTTGTATCAGGGGCAGCAGAAGTAGCGGCAACAGAGTCATTATGCAGTTCAAGCTTTCGTAATCCGTCTGTCAACATTTTGCCGTAGGCGTCCTCGTTGGAAAGTTCGGATGACATTAGTGAACTCTGCAAGCAGTGTTTAAGTATGGCGGGGAGAGAGGCTAAAGCTTTTGTTTGCGAGACGATCGGAGTCAAAGACAAGAAATTTAGGCGATCTAATCGGCCAAGTGATGTGCCTCACGGCAATTGCCGGGCGGGAGCAGATGTGAAATTCAAGATCCTAAGTACTAGGACTGGGTGTATCTGATTAATCAACAACTATAGATGAGAGTACGATAAATACAATAAGCGTGAAGATCGTCAAAGCCTCTCCTGCGCACTACCACCAGTGGTCTCATGCCTGCTCCCGGAACCACCACCATGCACCCAAGGACATCGAAACCCAGCCTACTGAAAGCGTAGACATGTACACCCAGAAGTAATGATTACTACAGAGTCCCATTTCCCGACACGTATAGAAGATGCAAATCATGGGCACGGCTATGCGAGGATCCTGCCACACGAGAAGCAGAATATCATATATGTCCCGCACATACCGATGCACGAGAGCCTCGTCCCGACCACGCAAGCGGCGAACTCTGGGCCGTGGTAAGAGACTGTATAGAGGATTCTGCGTGGTCGTTTGCCTCCAGAAAGAGCAAAGTCTGATCGCCGGTTTCCCGAATTTGAGATCTGTCTCGGTGATGAGTGGCGCCAAAAACGATACGTTCGTGTAGCGCTGCATACATAGTCAGGTCAGCGGCGGAAAGAGAAACAAGTATCGGAGACTAACCTCCGCGAAATCAGTGGTCAACATGGATCCAAGTGCTGCAACGTCCGCCGCGTACGCGACGCGACGATCAGTATTGATACTAGGACCAGCGTTGTCCCCGAGATGCACAGCTCGCGCGAAGTTGGTGATGCAGTAACGAATGTTGACCTGACCTTCGAGATCAGGTTCGCAGTGCACGCCAAAGTCATTTAAAGCGCAACCACCGAGAGCCATGCCCACTGGATCTTCGTGAAGGGTCACAAGAGCCTGTACCACCAGCTTTAGGGTCCTGCTCCTTTCGATGCGATCAATGGACTCACCGCTAGGGACTGCGCCACAAAGTCGGTGACATCCGAAACTGTCCGTATGTGCGCCGAAGGCTTGACTAGTCGCGGCATCACAACGAAGACACAGGCCCTGTCCGGGCCGCCAGCCTCGCTGCTACTGAGAACGTCAACGACAGGTGCTATATGGTTGCATATGTGATCCCAGGGCGCCCGCGCGTGGGTCGCGGCGTGCACATGCGCGGCTACAGCCCTCGCGGTTGTCGACCGGATGGAAACTGCGAGACCATCTGCGACTCGCGTTGCATCGATTAAGCCCAGCTCGGTAATCGGATTGGATATGTCGTCGCCAGCAGCTGGCGCTAGCGAAGGATGGAGTTCATAGCCGCGTGAGAAGAGAAAGCAGTATTGAGTACGCCAGAACTCATCGGAGACCAAAGCATTGCGTTCATGTGCAAGAAAGCTGTAAGAGGATAGATTCATGATAGGATGATAGGCGGGGTAGGTCGTGGTCGTAGTCGTAGTCAAAAGAGGCGCGTGGTATTTGGGAAGAAAAGACGGGTGCCCTGCCCTCCTGGTATAGAACCACGGACGCATGAGGAGCGGGTGAGGCTGTTCCTGACCGGGATGCTCGGCTTGGAGACTGTCGCGAGCCAAACCCGCTGCATCCACTGTTGTCTCCTTTCAGCTACACAACTCAGTCGCCATCCGTTTCGCCGACCACGCTAAACCTTAGAAAGGACGTTGCACCAAGCGCCATCCGCGGATAAGGCGCAGGTATATCCGCGTACCATGATCCCACAGTTGCCGGGGCGAATGAAGCGTTGGCAGCGAGGGATATTGGAGAAGTTCTTCGCTGTCATCACAGTCATGGTCAAACACGAAGGCGTTGCTAACTCAAATGATTGCCTCGGCGCGTGACGTCACGCGAATGATGTTCCCATCTCACTCGGACCCTCCCTTCCGGTTTCCGCACGAGTGGGCACGAGTATCGCTTGAATCGGATAGTAGATACAGCAATATACCCCTTCCTGAGTACATATACAATTGTAGATACGTCAAAAGCGAGTTCAGTTTCTGCGGCTCAAAGGCGGCCTAGAGGGTCGTGGAAATTGAGCACGCCATTGTGCACAACTGCGTCCGGTGTCGCATCGCCTTCGAGTGTTGGGAGGGCGCTGTAATCTGTACAGCAAGCGCCAACTAGCAACCCAGCCTCTCGGACAGCGTTAGCTAAGGAGGATGCCGTAGCCTGAATGATGATTAGTCAGCGGCGGTGAGTGGCTTAGGATGTCCAGATGTCACGCACCAGAAGCTCTCCTTGAACAAGCACTCCGAGAAGATTATTGCCCCGCGCGAATTCGACCGCTGCGTCGAGACTTGCGAGTCTCCGATCATCTCGTGGGCTTGGGCTAGGAGATCCTTTACACGAGACGTAGAGAACCGGATCTGTGTGGCTCGTCAGCTTCGGAGTCTTCGAGCGATACATGTGACAATGATATATACAATTGGGTTGTTTCCAGTTAATGGCCATGCATACATCAGGCACGGCAGAACCGAAGATGATCTTACGTCTCGCATCACTGGGCGTGTATGCGCGATACACAACACGCAGGATGGCATCGACAGCCTCGTTAAAGGCCGGTCCATTCGAACTTCCACTAAAGGCGAGGTCCAGGAAGAACCATATTGATCCGGGAAGCATCTAGGATAGAAATATGAGTACTGCCTCTTGATGCGTAACAAAAGTCGTCGAAACTGACGGCTAGCAGAGTGTCCAATGCGACCATTTTGCCTGAGAGCACTTTGTGCCATTCAACAGGGCTCGATCGACTGCCGCTCGGGACATCCGCGAGCGTACGTCCAGTTTTCGTAGCGAGCGCTTCAAACTGGGCACGGGTCACATCTTCAACCCTGAGATCGAATCCGGTGCCGGGAAGATATGCTTCGGTGCAGAACACAGGGTGCAGATCGCGCGTGACATGCACAACGAGCTGGAGATAACTGCCCATGACGCTTGTTACAGTGATCGTTTGCGATGGGCCTGTCGATGTAGGTTGTGGAACGAAGCCGCTTGGGGAAGCTTGTGCTGACGCCGGCATTCCACGAATGGGGCGATTTAGGCGAGCGGGCGCTGGACTGGGTGCCGGTCGTCTGTTGGGTGGTGGGGGCGACGGCTTGCTGCTGCCGAGCGACTTCCAGTAGGTCTCGACGGCGCCGCCTATCTCGAGGGTGACCTTCTGGAAGGGTGTGATAATGAGGATCTCGAAGGTGATCTGTGTCCCGCGTAAGCCTGACGTCCCTGAAGAAGAGCTAAGACGTACCTCGCCAATGATATGTAACCGAGTATCCAGGATAGGCAGCGTGACAACCTCTGTCTTGCGCACGGCGTTGACAAGCTCTGGCGGTACAATGGCCCGACCAATCGTCTTCGTTCCGAAGTTTGGATACAGGCTGAACTCCAGGGCCAGTTGTCCAATTGCCGTCGTTTGGAAAGCAAACACATGTACGTCGTCGGCACTCAATGGAAGCGCGACACTGTACGGAGCGCTCGCTGATGTGGGCGCGGCGGTCATCACGAGCTTCAGCAGTGGCGCAGAAAGCAGTGCGGACGTCTTATCGTCCGCACTTACACCACCCATAAGCTTGGGATGGAGGCGCACCGCGCTCGCGGGCTGCCCCGGAAGACTACTATGCGAAGCTTGCGCCCTCCCTATGGTGATCTGTACGAGTGTTTGCCTGTCAAGGTAGTTGTGCCCGTATACGCGGTGCGGCATCATTGGCGGGGGCAGCGTCAAACTTGGGATGAGATCCATGTCGCTCTCAGTGGCACGCAGTGCGCTTGACCCGGTTGAGCGCGCGTCAGGACTGTCGAGCACAGGTTGTGCTGGTTCGGAGACAGGCGTAAAGGCGCGCGCACGCAATAGCTCTACGCATGGGGTGTGACCGTACCAACACGCATAGTGTAGCGCATTGTGGCCCAGTTCATCTCGTGTATCCGTGCGGGCACCTGAGTCAAGTAATACGCGTACGCAGTCTGCGTGTCCGAACCGAGCTGCGTGGAAGAGTGGCGTCCATTCGTAGTACTTGTCGGGAACATCCCAGCCGTCATGGCTAGCGAGCAGGCGTACGATGTCCGTATGGCCTTGACGGGCGGCAAAGTGTATCGGATACTCGCCATTCGAGTTAGGGACACTCTTGGCACCACTCTCGAGCAATAGGAGCACGACGTCGAGATGACCCGCGAGACTAGCCAGCGCGAGAGGAATCAGATCGCCTGCGTCATCCGGCGGTGTGGGGTGTGCTTGGACGCCTCCCTCGACAAGGAGAACACGGACACAGTCGACAGAGCCACGCAGTGTCGCATAAACAAGCGGGCTGTAGCTCTCTACGTCTCGTGCATTGGCGGGGGATTTTGCTTGAAGTAGACGCAGCGCGACCTCCGAATGGCCATGCATGGCGGCATAGTGTAAGGCGGAGCGCCCGTAGGCATCGACTGCATCGGCTTTGAGCCCGCTTGAGATGCAAAGGTCTACCAAGCGTTGTGCACCAGCGATCGAAGCCTCATGTAGCAGGGTGCGTCCATTGATATCGTCAATGAAACGCCAGTCAAACGAGGTCGCCGTGGCGAGGATGAGGTCAGCGAGATGGGGAGGAGCGTCGACGACTGTCTTCCACAGGACGCGAGTTACATTCGCTGACGCGAGCGCCGGACCAGTATTGACTGCCGTTGGTGCAGCGGTGACGGGAGAGCGTTCGAGTGTATTGGAGTAAAGCACAAGCTGTCGTACTGTGTCGGTGTCGTTGGCAGCAACAGCCTTCCGCAAGTTATTCTCCAGGTCACGGAAAAGTGCCATTTGGATCCCGCCGTCCGCCGAGAACTGCTGCGAGAGCACGCGTTCATTGACGACATCGTCTCCTTGTCCAGCTCCGACAGAGAGGTCGGTGATGTCAACGAGGACAGCCGCGACGGTATCAGAAAGCTCTCCTATGAGCTATGAAACATGTGCGAGCGTAAGCTGAGGAAGATGAGAAGCGTGAAAGGAGCGGGCTACCTGACGGTTAAACACCGGCTGGACGTCGACTTGACGAGCAAGATAGAGCTCTTTGGTTGTGCTCTTACTCCGTTTATCCCACTTCTTGAGGATCTTGCGGAAGCCAGTTGCATTCATCTCGATGAAGCGCTATTGTGGCGCTTGTCAATCTGATGCAATGAGAGACAGTCGGGTGTGGCGCGGCGTACCTGCAACTTCGCGAGATCCCGCTCAAGCAAGCGAAAGCCCTCCTCCACGGCCTTCCATTCGACATAGTTTTGCGTCGTGTCGTCGACGCCGTCGGGCAGGACGCGCGAAGCCGCGGCGCGACGTTTCGACAGAAGGGTCTCGAGCCGCAGTTTGAGCTCGGCCTCTTTGCGAAGATAGAATGCGTTGATCTGTATACAGTCGCGTGAGATCTTCCGTGCATGGAATGAACGCCGTCTTAACGGCGGGTCCGTACGCACCTTCTCAAGCTCGCGCTCGAGCTTGAAGAAGAACGCCGCCTTGTGCGCCTGGAAGTCGGGGCCGCGGTAGTCGTCATCCTGATCCACGAGAGGCGGCTCGTCCACGGACATAAGCGCTACATTCTCCACCGATTGGTGCGGGGACGGCGCAGGCGTTGCAGTCTGCGCATCGCTCGTACTCTGCGCAAGCAAGTCCGCAGGGCGCACACGAATGCCCAGCGCAAGTGCTGCAGCCTCCGAAGCTGGACGGTTGCTGGCCAAGGAAGAGACGATCTTTTTGAGGAACTTGTAGTCGAGATAGTACTCGCTCCAGCCAGGGATCAGCTCAGCCTGCAGCTGCTTTCCGAACTGTATTCTCGCGGTCAGCACTCCAGCGAGGTTCTCACCTGTGCACATAACGCACCTTCATGGTCACTGAGACCTTTCCGTAGGCGATGGACGACGGGAGGAAGGAAAGGCATGGAGAGATCCCGAAAGCCCGGCTCGACCATCGCGCCGCTGAATGTCTCACCTCCGGAATAAACTCGCTCGTGACCGCGCTCAGCAAACAGATGTGGCTTCTGTGATCGCTTTTGTGGCACTAGGCTTTGCGAGACTCAAAGTCTGAGACTGCTCATTATGGATGTTTCGGTACAAGATCCATAGTCAGGATCAGCAATACGCCTGTTGTAGATAGCAGGATGCCCTATTAACACGCCCGGGGATTGCCTTGAAGCTCGAGAAGACTTTTGGTGTGGCCGATCACGACGAACGTGGGCGCGGAAAGCGGAGGTTGACAACGTGCCCAACCGAAGCTGCGTAGAACGTCTACTGGAAGAAGAGCGCGGTGCCGCGCCTTGCCGCGGGCTTCTGGGCCCCGTGTGCTCGTATTCCACATGCGTGAGGACGTATGCAAATGATAAATAAAGTAATGAGGTATTTTATTCGCCATGGTCTGTTAAGCTTAAGGATGGGGACGAGGATAGTAGACAGAACATTCTGGTGCTTTGCTACCTATAGAAACTCTGCATGTCTATCATCGTGATGGGAAGCACAGCAGCCTGGTCTCGCATTCCATCCTCGTCTTCGTGGTGGTGGCCCGGGTGTAGGTTGAGAGCAAGCGCGAAATTGAACGGCGAGGCCCGGCCGTTCAATACAAACACGCCTTCTGCCGGCGTAACAGGTGTCGCCGGCGATGGCAGATCCTCTTCATCCTCAGGCGCCTCAGCCGCGGCGTGAGCCCGCTTCTCGTCGAGCGCGAGGCGTACTTCCGCGGCGCGTATATGCAATAGCAGACGGTTGACACATACAGTGATGAGAGCCCAAGTTAGGCTTCAGATGTCATATCAGCATTGGCGCACGCGGAGCATCATGTCTATGACGTACAACACAGGGAGTGCAACAAGTCGAGGGTTCAGTGTGGCGGCGAAAGCCAGGTTCACAACTCGGAGGCATGTTACGCACTATGGTGTTGTGTAAATCAGCATCTTGTTGGCTTGAAGGTCTGCTACACGTACGAAAAAGAACAGGGCGCCGTCACGATGAAGGACGCCGGCCAATGGGATACCTGAAGCTCGCGGTCTGGCGAAGCCGTTGTATAAAGTAGCCAAGAATACTGTGATCTCGAATAACATCTAAAACGTCATGATGTTGGTGAGCTCTTGAGCAACTTTCTCAAACAACGACGTACTGGGCACGCCCAGACTGCGATCAATGTCGGTGAGGTCGTGGTGATTGCGCAGATTCTGGCAAGAGGATTGTACTCGATGCCGGCTATTTCGCGTGAGTAGATGAGCCACGCATTGCGAGAGGGACGTACGGGCTAAAATGACAACAGTGGCGGTCATCAACCCGATAGTGGCGCAGTAGCTCAGAAACCATGCCAGCGTGAGTGTGATTAGGACGACCTGCGTCGTCGAATCAGGTCGGCTTTCGTGCCCGATTGACACCATCAACGGCACTTACCCGCTCCTTGTCCCATAGCAGAAGCACGCGCACAAGAATGAGCAGGTTCGCTATTCCGATGGACACGACGGACGTGAAAGAAGACACGAAGAGGACACCACGACAGCTATGGGTTCATCTCTCAGCGAGAGGTATGGCTCGAAGGTAGCAGTAATATACCCCTGGTTATTGATGAGTCGAGTATGCTTCATATATACGGAGGCGACGTACTTGATTCGTAAAGGTCAAGCCCGACAATCCGGAGAATCCTGCGATGGGATGAGTAACTGGAGAGCTATGTACGCCGGACGAGATCCTGCGACGCACCGACGTTGACGTCTATAAGGGCCGCGAGTACGAGGTACCGGTTGCCCAAGTATGCGAACTTGGCAAAAGAGCGGGGAGCGCGCCAGACTAGGTTGACCTCATCCGATACTGTGAGGAGGTGGTCGTACAAAAGAACTACCAATCCGGCTGCTGCAATTGACTGTGAGTACCCTCCCAGCGCATAAGTTGGGTGTCAAGTGCATACCGCTAAGGTAACGCGTGACATTGGCGGCATTGAGCCCAGATATGAGCTGGTCGTAAAGAACTTGAAGGGTAGCCGAACTCATGACGCGAAGAATATTGCCTCGGATAAGAAAGAAAAGGGGAAGAGTAGAGAGAATGGCTCTGAGACCTGCTGCAGAGTCAATCGTCCACGGGTCATGGGTGACACGATGGCGAGAGAGAAAGGGCGGGTTGCTCGGCGAGGGCGTCGTTATATGACGAGCACAGGTTGTGCAGGCTCATGATCGCTCGCAGATCCGAAGTCTACCGCCATTTGTATAGGGCATCATCTCCGAAGCGCCACAGGTGACACAGGCATCACAGATTGGGGAGGGTCGCAATGAAGCAAGTATACGTGTTTGTATGTGCGCAAGTCCAGACTGTGGTGGGAGTGCAGGGTAGGGAGAGGGTGAGCGTTTGAGCGCGCGTCAATCCTTGCCCGCGTCCATCATGATCAAAACTTGTTCGCCCTACCTACGAAGCCGCGGCCGCCAGTGTACCCCATGCCTCCGTCCTCGTCGTGCCCTTCACTTCTCTCCTTGGACGGTTTGGATGCGATTTCCCCCCTCGCCTCCGTATGAGTCCGAAGAGACTCCCGCTCTCTCAACAATCATGTTCACGCTGCTAACCAGCACTTGTGCTCCTTGTCACCGTATTCCGTAAGCTCGCGAACTTAGCGACTGCATGACAGACTTGGCGTCGGCAACAGATAGTGCAACTTCGCCACTGCTTCTCTATTTTTACTATCCCGGGTAGTGGGTCGAAGTGGCAGAAGGCTAAGCACAGTGGTTATGGTTGCTCTGAAACTGGGCGGATGCGATTAAGAATGCACGCCAACGACGATCTTCTGAGCTCGCAGGTATCCATAATGTCGCGCGATGACGCGTCGATCTGTGCCAGGAGTTCTCGAGATCCTCGGCATATTGGGGCAACGCAAAGCGTCTTAAGCACCCGACTATAGGTCTTTTTCACCATACCGGCTTAGATCAAGGTCATAGTCGACCATCCGTATGTTACACACCGGCGGCATGGGCCTAGGTGAATGGTTGCCTTCACACGCGTACATCGACAATGTTTGAATTCGCCGTCACCGCCTTCTCAGCCATCGCACCTGGCGGGATCTCGATTGCCTGCATAAAAGCGTCGAGTGTTGGCAAGCTCTACTTCCATTCCTGCCACTCACCCTCATCACTACTACTCGCGCACTTCATCCCATCTCGCACAAGTTCTCAACCATGTTCTCCCGCGCCATCATCCTCGCTGCTGCCGTCGCACTCGTCGCCGCTCACTCGGACTCCGTTACCATCGCCAAGCGCCAGGAATCTTCCGTTCGTGTGCCTTTCACACTCTGGTCAGCTGTATACTGAACGTCTATCGTGAAGTGCAAGGACTTCTCTTGCTACCACGAGGACTACGTCCCCGCTCCCGTCAGCAACTGCAACACGGGCGACCTCATGTGCTGCAACCAGGTTCAGCCGGTGTGTTACAGTTAATAATGCATTATCTTACCACTGAGCCCTCCCCATCCAGGCGAAGACGTTCGATTTCTCGCAGTTCAAGGACAGCGATGTCTTTGAGTACATCCCCGACCAGCTCCGCGACTCGAACGCACCCGTCGGTACCGATTGCTCCCCCATCGTCTCCGACACTTCTGGCGCAGCGCAGTGCAACACGCAGCCGGTCTGCTGTGATGGCGGTCACTTCGTACGCATTCGCACCGCTAATCTCAGGGGAGCGTGAACTGATACTCATCACGTAGTCCGGCTTCTTCTCCGTTAACTGTAACGCTTTCAACGGCGGCACGCAGTCGACTGACATTACCGACCTCTAAGCGCCTGTGACAGCGTGGATTGGAACTCTGTCTTGACGATTCAGGAATCGTCTCGGATTGATGTGTGTGATACATACTAGCAGGAATTATGATTATGACAATATGAATCCAACTCTCTGAGGCCGAGAGCCTATGAATCCGAGACAATGCCGAAAGTAGTAAACGCAGAGTAGTCGTTTCGCGCAATAATAATACGTAACGTAGCGTAGATTCGGCAGCATATCTATGTCTAGCAAGTCCGATATACAAGCAACCCGCCAAGATCCCTGACGATGCGTCTAGAACTCCTCACTTGCTACCCGCGGTCTTGTACAGGACGAGACCACCGAGAGCAATCGAATAACCTGGGGAACATCATTAGCTTTGCAATAAAGATACATGAAAATATCTGAGCGCACCGATGACCTGCAACGGCGTGATGAGCGAGCCGAAGATGAGCACGCTGCCGGAGATGAGAAGGATGTCCTTGAAGACGCCGGCGAGGGTGAGGACGAGGCCGGAGCCGGCGCCAACAAGGAACACGGCAGCAACGTTCAGGCAGAACGCGACACTAGCGTTTGATAGCAGGATGAGAGGTCCGACGGATGCAAGCTCATAGAATGGCGCGAGACCCTCGGTGAAGGGCAGCACGAGCAAGTTGATCAGGGCGCAGACGGGTGCGTAGTAATGCAAGCTGACGAGGGGGTCCATCTTCAAGCCGTGCAGGAGGATCTCAATCATCACCAGGCGGGAAGCTTCGAACTGTGTCAAGAAGGCAACGTGTGAGCGTGTGGCGTTTATCTTGGCAAGAAGACGGAATACGCACGCCGACGGCCGCGGCTTGCATGAGGAAGCCGATGAGGTTGAAGTGCAGCTCTCCGTGCGATGCGAGGGCAACACCAGACGAGATCATGAAGACGATGACACCGAGGCGCATGTTTGGCTCCTTGATGCGGAAGGTCCATGAAATGAGCAGGATCGCGACGGGAACGAACGCCTACATCGTGTTAGCCGCGCGACGTAGATAGAGCGAGCTTTCGGGGAATTCACCTTGAGCATTTGGATGTACGCCACGGAAAGGTAGAGATACGCCGAGTTTGACGTGATAAGGCTGGCCGAGAAGAGGACGCCGATGGGCAGGATGGAACGCAGGAACATGTCCTTCGTCATAGGAACGTCCTTGACGCCGTCCAATAGATGCGTCGTGCGTTGCAAGATACGCGTTCCCATCGCCTGTGACCCCTCTCATTCAGCACAAAGGCCGAGTTTCACGGCGGAAGCAGAAACGCACCGCGAACCCGAGGTGGAATGTGACGAGGAAGACAGGGTACTTGAAGTTGAGGGTGTTGTAGAGGTAGTTGTTGTAGATGATGACCGAGCTGGAGATTGCGATCCAGACTGGGATGATGACCGCCGTCGAGAGCTTGGGCTTGGACTTTGGCGCTTGAGCGGAGACGGGGGACGGCAGCTGGGAGTTGTCACCCTCCTTGACCTCGAGGAACTGCGCCGTCTCCGCGGCCTTGTCGTCTTCGTGTGCAGACATGGTGGTAGAAAGAAACAGAAAGAAAGGACGAGAGCGAGAGAGCGACTAGGGTAGGTTTATACAACACACGGACGGTGGAAGTCAGAGACAAGCTGCCTCTAGCTCCCGACGGGCCCATTTACCCGCTTCGCCTTGGCCGGCGCCGCACGCTCCGGCCGCAGCTAATTGACCGCTATATCTTCTGATCAATCCCGTTTATGTGGAAATCATGATCTCAGAAGTCGGCGTGGGCGCTCGTGGGTGTCCGCGGCTCCGTTATCTCTCGCCTTGACCACCATGGCCACAGTACTCGACGCCGCCCAGGGCGCGGATACGGCTTTTTCTGAGATACCAGTCATGTCTGTGTCGTGTTCCATGCAGATGGAGTACAACACCGCTGAGACAGTGTCTTGTCTGAAGAGACCTCTCCGCTATACACAACGCAGATTCAGACCCGGCCGAGCGAACAAAGGTCGTCGATCAAGTCCGCGACGCGTGCATCAGAGCCGGGTTCTTCTACGGTGGGTGATTTGCCTCCAATTACCCCTCGGACAACTGTTGGAGCTGCGGATACAGTGAAGAACCACGGTATTCCGGAAGACAAGATCACGGCTGCGTTACATGCTATGAAGACATACTTCGCTCTTCCACTTGAAGAGAAGATGAAGGTAGGTAGCGTCTGTGCGACCCTATATATGCCTTGCACCGGGCGATGACACTCGGCATGTGAAGCTAGATAACAAGACCACACCCAACTTCAAGGGGTATAATGCTGTTCTCACGAGTCACAACGATCCATTAAGTCAAGGCGATATGCACGAGGGATTCGAGTTCGGTTACGAAGCCTTTAACGGCTCTAGTCACAGTCCTGAGAAGGATGGTGCTATGGCTGGCGCCAATGTATGGCCAGACTCTCCAGTTGGCTTCAGGGAGGCGCTGCTTGACTACTAGTGAGCATTGGCCGGAGGTCGTCTTTGCACTAGCATTTACATCTGCGCCAGCCACGCAGCTGTAAGCCTGGGCCACTTGATGTTTCCGCTGTTTGCGCAAGCGCTGGAACTGCCCGACAACTTCTTCAAGGCTAAGGTACGCTAAGATCGCGCATACAGTCCACGTAACTGACGATCACATTCACCCAAGACGCTGAATTCGGCCGCCCTCATGCGTGTGCTTCATTACCCCCCTCAAACCGGCCCAGTCGATGACAGAGTCGTGGGAATTGGTGCGCATACAGAGTAAGTCCGGTGCTAAAACCTCGACAATTGGATCTAACCATCATCGCAGCTGGGAGGTATGTGCCTAACATATTTTCGAGAGTCCGGCAAGGGACCTTGTTACCAGGTCTTTACCATCTTGTGGCAAGAACCTGGCATTCAAGCCCTGCAAGTCTTAAATAGCGACAAGAAATGGATCGAAGCGCCACCAATCCCAGGGACCTTAGTGATCAAGTACGTCCTTCGGTGTTTAGACGAGACGCTTGATTGTGCTCAAATCCGGCATAGTTTGGGAGACCAGTTGGAAAGGTGGACGAACGGCATCTTCAAGTCGACCGTGCATCGTGCGATCAACCGCAGCGGCGTGCGTCGCTACTCGATCCCGCTCTTCTTTGGCGTGGACTACGATGTCCGACTTGAGGTATGTATCCATGATTGGTGAATGTTGACCTCACTGACGGCCGCAGCCCATCGCGAGCTGCGTCAGCGAGGATCGGCCATCGAAGTACGAGGTTGTGACAGCCGGTGACTACGTCAAGCAGCGCTTTGAGGCCACCTACGGTCACAAGCACGACACAAAGTCCTACTGAGCAACTTCCACAGGAGCAGTCCCTTGTGGAGAACAATGACATGTGTTGGCTAAAGGATCCATAGAATATGCTGCGCCGATGAATGTCCAAGCTAGTGTATGAGCAGGTCGAGCAGTGTTCCCGAGCAGCATTCGATTATTTCGAGGCAGCATCGTCGTTGGTATGCGGTCGGTATCACTCAGGAACACGCTTCCATGTGCAGTTAGCATCGTGTTCGCGCGTGCGCGGGGCGTGCAGGGCGCGGCTTGATCAGCTAGCAGCGGTGACTGCTGCATCCCACCCTACGCTCGGAGCTATGACTTGATACAGAAAATATTCTACAGGACAGTATTCGCTATGCCATGGAGTTCAGGATCCAAGTCGAGATGTTCGACACCGAGGTCCCGCGTGATGTCCCGCGGTGACCGATGACCGGTGATGGTGAGAGCGATGCGCATATGGAATCTTAGTGCTTCGCTGGTTGCGTTCTGATTGAGGGTTGGTCATTGAATGTAAAGATATGAGGGGGAGGGAGGAGAGGAGGAAGTGGGACGTGCGCGGCTCCGGTATCTCTCTCGCCTTGACCACCATGACCACGGTACTTGACGCCGCCCAGGGCGCAGATACAGCTTTCTCTGAGATACCAATCATGTATGTGTCGTATTCTGTGAAGACGAGATACTACCCCGCTGAGACAGAGTCTTGTTTGAAGAGACCTCTCCGCCATCCACCATGCAGCCCCGGCCGAACGAACAAAGGTCGTCGATCAAGTTCGCGACGCGTGCATCAGAGCCGGATTCTTCTACGGTGTGCAATTGGCCTCTCATCAGTCCGTGGACTACTGCGGGAGCTGCGGATACAGTGAAGAACCATGGTATCCCGGAAGACAAGATAACCGCCGCACTGGATGCTATGAAGGCATACTTCGCTCTCCCTCTAGAGGAGAAGATGAAGGTAGGCGGCCTCGTTGTATGCCTCGTTTCAGGCGATGACATTGGACACGTGAAGTTAGATAACAAGACCACACCCAACTTCAAAGGGTATAACGCTGTTTTCAGCGGTCAACACGATCCCTTGAGTCAAAAGGATATGCACGAAGGGTTTGAGTTTGGTTACGAAGATCTGAATGGATCTGGTCACGTTCCAGAGAAGGACAGTGCTATGGCTGGTGCCAATGTATGGCCGGAGTCACCCGCTGGCTTCAGGGAGGCCCTACTCGACTACTAGTGAGCTTTGCCTAGAGGTCCTTTCTGCACCTGTATTCATATCCGCAACAGCCATGCAGCTGTAAACTTGGGCCGCTCGATGTTCCCGCTGTTTGCACAGGCGTTGGAGCTGCCCGAAGACTTCTTCGAGGCCAAGGTGCGCTGAGATCGCGTGTATAGCCCACGCGACTGACATGCACATTCGCTGAAGACACGGAACTCGGCCGCTCTTATGCGTGTACTCCATTACCCTCCTCAAACCGGACCAGTCGATGATGGAAGCGTGGGAATTGGTGCGCATACAGAGTGAGTCTAACGCCACCACCTCGACATTTGACTGACCATCATCACAGCTGGCAGGTATGTGCATGCTCTATAAAGGGCAAAGCGTCATAGAGAACCTGGCGGTTAGGTCTTCACCATCTTGTGGCAAGAACCTGGCATTCAAGCCCTGCAAGTCCTGAATGGCGACAAGAAGTGGATCGCAGCACCACCAATTCCGGGGACCTTGGTGATCAAGTACGTCCTTCGGTGTGTAGACGAGACACTTGAATGTGCTCACATGGTCGATAGCTTGGGAGATCAGCTAGAGAGGTGGACGAACGGCGTCTTCAAGTCGACCGTGCATCGTGCGATCAATCGCAGCGGCGTGCGTCGCTACTCAATTCCATTGTTCTTTGGTGTGGACTACGATGTCCGCCTCGAGGTTTGTATCCTTGTTGTAATACTTGGCGAATTGGCTGCTCACCAACGACCACAGCCGGTTGCAAGCTGCGTGAGCGAGGGCCGGCCACCGAAGTACGAGGTCGTGACAGCTGGAGACTACATCAAGCAGCGCTTCGAGGCCACGTACAAAAACGGCGGAAAATCCTATTGAGTAACCCAACGTCCACAGAAGCAGATCCCGCCCAAGATCAATGATGAATACGAGAGCGTTGAACGGTCGATAAGATAGTATGCTGTACCAATGAATATTCGAGATAGCGTATGAACAGGTCGAGAAGTGCGTGATTCGCCCCAGTCAGGGGCGATGAAGTATCATATGCCTATACCAACACCTTGCGTAGCTGCCACGTCCGTGCGGGCAAAAGCGTAACAGGACATTTCCCTTCCCTTTCAACCCACTCGAACGCGCACCGGTAACAGAACACGTATCCGCTAGGTAGTGCCGTCGCGTTTCGCCATGGGTCCTTGCAGATTGGACAAATGCCATATGCGTGCGGGTCGACGCGTAGCCCGCGCGGATGTGGCGGAAGCATGCGCGGTGGGGGTACACGCGGCGCGCTGTCGGGCGCGGATAGGGCTCGGGCGGGAGAGCCGGGCGAGTACCACCATTCGAGGAATTTGATGAAGAATATCGCGGTTGGAAGCAGAACGCGCAGGGAGCCGAGGAGGGTACCCGGAGCGGAACGGACAAGACGGGTGAAGGAGAAGCTCTTGGGTGGGACGACGGTGGCTGCCTGGGCAGCAATAGCTTCTGCGCGCTAACATGGGGTTGATCAGTATGGAGCAGCGGTAGTGCCAGAATAAGTGACGTACGTAGTCTCCTATGCTCAACCGTCGCAGATCGACACCAACCCATGCGAGCCAGGGTCTATAGAAAGGTGTTTTGTCGAATAGGTAGGCGATGTTGTATGACAACAACCAGCCTTCGAAGGCGAGGTTACAATATGGATATGCCGCCTTGTAAGCTCTTCGTAATCGTCCCTTTAGACCCTGAAATGGTGTCAAGGGAAGGGTTCATGGTGTAAACTGACGAGGCAACTCACATCGTCGGCCAGCGCGCGAACGGCTTGGTAACTGCCACCCTCGTCCAGGAGATCCGAGTCAATGCCGCCACCGAGCGATTCGTAATAGTCCTGCGCCTTCGCTCTTAGATATGGTACACCTATCTATACGTTATTAGCTTGCAACGAAGAGTATCAGGGGCCATTGATGTAACCTACCAAGAGCAGGAGGGATCTCGAGACTTCCCGTTGCCGTAGCTTCTCTTCAGGCAAGGGCATATCCCCAGTCGCCGCACGTGCACGCTCCGTCTCATAAACCGGTTTCCTTCTTCTTTTCAACCCATAGAAGTTCTCCGCGAATGACGCGTCTGTGCAGCCTGGTCAGTCTACCGAACTTGACACAATACAGCTAACATACGCACTGTGCTTTACAAGATAGTACCGCTCAACGAGCAGCATAAGCAGAGCATAGAACTCTTCATGCCGGTTCACAAGCCGTATCAAGTATCGTGGATGCCGCTGCGCAAAGACCTACGCGCCGGACAAGACAGAGTTGAGCACGGTGTGGCGCGGGTTTAGCCGAACCCGGCACTCACGGAAAGAACGTACTTGAGCGCGGGTTGAAGGAGGTCCCGGAGCTGCTCCTGTGCAACGAGCTCAAAGAGGGAAGGTCGGAGGGGGTCTGCGCCGCCGACGCTACTGAAGAACTCCATGGTCGTCGGAAGTGGGGGGCGTTCGGCCTCAGGTCGGCGTCCACGCGATGCACGCGCCGCGCGAATTCACATGGGCGCGTCGGGCGCTTCCCGCAGGGCGCACGCCGCGTCTTGCTTTCGCCCATGATGCATGATGTCTCCAGGCGCCATCCTACCTTCACAATAATATCCAGTGCCCCAACCTACATAGCTGTGATAGAAATGATTGTTCTCGCTGGCGCGACGCTGCAAGCCTGGAAACAATTGTGGTGTATCCCACGAGAACAAGGACGCCATTTTCGTTCGCCTAACCGTGAAGCCCGCAACTGTAGTGCTTCACATTGACAACCCTTGTCTGGGGACAGGCGCATTCCTTTCGGTTGTATCACAGCTGGGTGGCTCTTGTTGGAGGATGGTATATAAGGCCGGTGCGCGCGTAATAAGCTCATGGCCGCAGTGCACTATCGTCTCGCTTCCTCCTTGACCAGACGCGCCCGCACGACTATGGGATATCTTCCAAGGTTCTTTGTCTCACATGCGTGGCCTGCCAGATTCTGATGGGAATCTTTGATTAGCTGTCCTATTCATAATCTTCCGACCGAGATTATGGACGAGATCATGCGTCTCATCGCCGAGTCTGGAGAGAAGTACGATCAACGAGCAGTATTTGAACCACTCCTACATGTATGCGCTCGATGGAGACAATCTGCTTTGATGGAGCGCTCTGGACTCAGGAGTCTCTGGTCTCGCATACCATTGCTTTTCGGTGAAACGTGTACGATGGCTGCTGTTCGTCTGTCCAGATCGTTTCCCCTGACCATCGAGGCCACGAAGCGACTAAAGCCCGGCTCCGATTCTGCGGCGTATGTTCACAGCATCGTCAAATTCCTTGCAGATCACTCGCACAGTGTATGCTCGCTGAAGCTCTTCTTTGGAGTACAGCCGGAGTACGATGGGTTATGGACTGCTCTACGTCATCTGAGCATGCCGAAGCTCACAACCTTAGAGCTGACGGCGAACCATCACTCATACCTCCCGGTCCACATCCCAAACCGATCTTCGCTGCGTCAATCTGTGTCCGCCGAAGATGCGATGGGTGATGGCCTTCCTGCCTTGACACATTTTGCATCTAACATCGAGTACCCCTTCGACGTCGCGCTCTTCGTGTGCCCACGTGGGTTACCCGCGACTTTGACATCCTTGGAGCTGACAGCCTCTGAATTGTATCTTGGGGATCTTCTGTCGTCTTTGACAGCATTTCCAAACCTGCAGCGGCTTATCTGCGACGGGTCCCTGGCCAGGAGGGGCCATTTCGACGCATGCCAGCATGCCCCAGAACAGTTTCTAGCGCCTGGCAAGGCGATCCACTTCGCTCGCCTGCGGACTCTGGTCCTTTGCGAATACCATCCTGGCCTAATCGAGTGGTTCTTCCGGAGCGTGATCCTTCCACCGCAGACGGATATCACACTTCACATAATGATGACGCTCGACGCCGATATCCAAGGGTTGCCTAGTCTTTATTTGAGAGAGACTCTTGAGCGTCACTTACGAGGGGCCTTAGATGCACAATGGAAATATGGTCTGCTTGAGCATCAGGGGGGTCGAAGGGGGATGGACGTGTGGTCTCTCAAAGATCCTGCTAAGCCAGGAGCGATATCTTGCTCTGGTGAAAGTTTGGGTCGAATCGAGATCCTGGAGTATACCACCGGAGACGAATACGATTATCCCGTCGGATCTTCTCCTTCGACACAAGAGACCTTTAAGGATCTATTGGTGTACAACTATAAGTACCGTGGACCCTAATGTACAGGAATTCGAGCTGTTTGACTAGGAGACTAGGAGTACTAGAGTGCAAGACATCCATGACTAACGTCCGTCCATCGCGAGCGTTCCAGAACTACATCTAGGATACAAGTACTCGACCGCCTCGCGTGCTTGCGTGTCTGCCGTATGATGTCGTCGACATGCGCACGAGCAATCCCGATTCAAGCTCTGCCACTATCAAACAGCAGCTGATGCATCCTTCAACCTGCGGCACGCTTGCTTATGCCTTCCGACTTTCCAGTCCCTGCAAACATTGGGCGAGCATGAGTAAGGCGGATGTGCTACATACAAAGCGCAAGTGTACCAACTTCTGCTGGCAAACGCGAGAACAGTAGCGCTATTGGTCTTGCGTAAGTATGATGCACACAGTCACTCGAGCTCGGACAAGACACGCACAGCTTTTCCACAACCCTTGCAGAAGGATGTCGAGGTCTTCGAGAATGAGACGTGGTGCGGACAAGTCGTCCAAGAACATAGTTTATCGGCATGCTTCTCGAACTCTTTCTTTTCCCTGTCTTCGTCCAGCCCAGCCGCAAGTCCAAACCGTCGCCACATCAAGACGAGACCTTCTCGTGAAGTAGAATAATGATGTTGTTGCAGTTCGTGTAATGTAGCGAGAGTTCCATACCACACCCGGCGCAGCGAAGAGAGCAGAAGCTTATATGTTGCCTCATCACCATCCTGGCGCTTGAGTCGCTGGGCCATGGCCTGATAGGTGCGGACTATGTCCGTGACACTGGCTTGCAGCATATCAACACAACATACACATGTATATGCGAGAACTCAAACCGACGTACTCGTATTCTTCGCATTCAATCGTGCTGATGACAGTAAACCGGTCGATACCCAGAGCATGCTGTCATACTCGCGCAGGAGCTGCGCCACGAGAGGGTTAGCATCCGCAGGCTTTGACACACCACTACCGCATATGTGAGCGAACTATCAGACACATCTGGAGTGTAATCGGGTGCACGAACTTTATGAATGGTAGTATAGTCGGAAAGAGCGTGATGTGGGTGCTCATATCATCCGTATCCAGCGATGACGCGTCCAACACTTTCCTAAATTTGCGCATTACGATTTCCAATACTCCAGATGATACGAGATGAGCGCGGAATGCAGGGTGGATAAGTGCCCTTGAGATATCCCTGAACGTGGTCATCGTGCTCCCTTCGTCGTCGTCTGCTTCAAGCAACTCCAGAGTCACGCGTAAGCGAGCGAGGAAGCTCTCTGATCCGTACACGGGGATGACGTCCTTCTCAAAGAACTCGAGCACTTCGTCATCGGAGACACCGGATAACGGGCCAGTAGGAAGTTGATTGCCAGACCAGAGTATACATGCGTACTGCAATATTATATTTGCATGCGTCTCTTCGTCCGACCCATCTTGAGTCCCGGAGAACCAGGCGAGCAGTAATAGACTGCGAAGGTATTTAAGGCCCTTGATATGCAGGTCGTGTGCATTGACAATTCGCACCCTACAGAAATCTTAACGCATAGAAGAGGTAAACAAACAGGTAGCTTACTGTCTGACAGGACAGAACGCATGCAGAAGTACCCGCAAATTTTCGCGAAATTTGGATGCCGATCCAGGAAGACTGCGGTCGTAGAGGTCGCCATCAGTGAAAATATCCCGGCGTACGGATAACATGTGCCACAGCTTCGCTGGAAGCATGAGAACGTCCTCTCTGGATGGTACACAAGCCTTGAGGGAAGGGGGAATCGGCCCATCTACATTTTCCTGGTAGTACAAGCAAAATGTTGAGATGATACCGAGCATCCTCCAAACAAAAAACTGCAAAGAAGAGCGCCCTGTGTCAGTAGCATTGATGGCTCCTGAAGTGAGAGAACGACTTGCCGGATGCTCTTGCACGAAGGTGTCTTCTGTTATGATTCGTTGACAGTGCTTGAATATTCCGGCACGTAAGTGCACCAACAGTGGATGATGAGGATTTGAGAGGGAAACTGGTCGGGTTTTCCTGGCGAAGTCCATCACCGTGCCAAACGCATGGGTCAGACTCCAGAGTGTGGTGTTCATGCCAGTAGGTGTGCGAGCGTCGAATGCGGCTTTCCAGAGCTTCACGCCTTTGGAAGGTTCGAGCATGACGAGCTCTTGAGTCGCCCTTTGATCGTCCATAAAACGCTGCGCGTATGCGGCATTCACGTAGGTGCCGACCTTGCCTCCAGAATGATAATAATCGGCGCTGGCATGAACAACAAGGCTTATTGTTCCGTCATCTGCTCCCGCGACGCTCTTGAAGTCTTTCACAGGAAATCCCTTCGTCTCTCGTACCCATATCGGGGCAGAAGAGAGAGTAGACATCAATTATTGAAGGGAATGAAGTATAGGGAGTGGCACTGTAATGAGGCCTCGAAGGGAGGATGGTGGTGGGTGACAGGTAGGAGTCTGTCTCGGTCTAACTGCGTGCCGCGTGGTAGACGCGTGCACCGCTTGTCCCGTCGTGAAAGCAGTAGCTCAAGTGGAATCGGGCCGGCATGTCTCCTCTCCTCGTCCACCACTTCCAATCATATCCATGTGTATCACTTCTGAACTCATTTGGGCCATGACCGTCAGCAAGAGGTTGAAGCAGTGACGCGCCGCCTTCCAAGCGTTCCGCGTGCCGCGCGCACGGCACGTTGCAACAGCTTCTTGGACGTTCATTTGAACCTTTGCCAACCACCTTTCAGCCCACCGCAACTCCTCTCTTGACATCATTCTTCGACGAAGCGATATATAGCTGCTCTTTTTCACAATTCCTACTGCCAAACCCGCACTATCGACCCGACGCGCCCCATTCTTGTGCAGTGGTTGAAACAACATGAACTACTCATCGTACCGGAGTGAGCCTTCGTACTACGAAGAGCGTAGCCCTGGAGGCGCCTCGGCGCGCACGAGTATGGCGCTCGCTACGGGCGTGCCACAGAATTTACCGAGCTTTGACATGTATGCCCGCCTACCCGAGCTTGCCCTCTTAAACTCACGTGTGGCAGACCAACTGCACCCTCAGACTCTGTCCTTGCCGCCGCAGCTCTTGCAGACGAAGCCGCCCACCGATTCCCTTCTTTCAGAACCGACGATGCGGTCACTCTAGGTCTCTCCCTTCGTAAACGCTTCCGCGCGTCGCGACGCTCCCGTACCCGCTCTATGGTCCTCTCCATCACCGCCCTATCAGGTGCACCACTCTTTCAGTGCGCGGTGGGTGATGGCGTGGGCACGGAAGACTGGGGCGTCCTCGGTGGCATGATTGAAGTTGTACGGCGAACTGGCCATTGCAGCTGGTACGTGGAGAAGGGACTGCAGGCCGTAGGGGAACCGGAACGCTATCGTGTGCATGGCGGAGGTACGTGTTTCGTCCCTGCAAAACATGATGTGACGGTAACTCATCGATATCGATTTCATATAGCGTTCCCCATATTCTTGGAGGTACCAACCTTCTGACATCAATACACCCTCGCGCTTCCGCGGATGCTGATTGGCTCGTCAGAATGCACCTGTGGCACCTGTGGCAGTCGTCGCGGCATACTCCGGCTCGAGCGAGGATGACCACCGCGTAAGCCCTATCAATGCCACGATGCTTCAAAACTGACGCTCTATCTGTGATTGCGATAGATGGTTGTGAACGCCGTGCGCGATTATATCCGCAAGTTACACGAAGATGCGGCGCCAACGTTGCCTCCAGCTTCGATACCGACCATGTCACAACCCGCTACTTCAATCCCTCCATCCTCTCGCGCTCAGAGCATCGCACCCAGCTCGCGGCCGCAGTCTGTAGCAGGGAATCGTGACAGCGGCAACAGCAGCGCTGTACGTGGCGCACACTAGAGTCGTGCACGGCCATCATTGCTAAATGTATATCGATGTCGCAGGATTGGCTTGCAATGCATGCTGCAGGCGCGCTCCATCCCGACGAGCTTGAAGGCGAGGGAGGCGTCTCTTACACGGACGGGCGCTCTGTGACTGGTAGCGTCGTGAGTTCAAGCTCGACTGCTGAGCCTTTGCCTCTGCCGCACGGACAGAGTCTGATCAGCGCGCATGGCCAGAGCGTCATGAGCGGTCACGGCCACCGTAGCGTCATGAGCGGATCGTCGGACCGTGATGGACCCAGGAGCCATATCAGTGCCGGGGTCGGCAGAAGTACAGTTGGAGGCCAGAGTCGTGCTGGGTAATGTACAACGCATGGAGCAACTCATCGTCCGGGCGACGGAGTTGGGCTAAGGAAAACCTTGGATCTATCACAACCTAGCATACGCTGAATGACGCGCTACAGTGCTTCGCGACCTCGAGTTCTCATCCCACGCTCATGTACAATGTATGAGAGGGCCATGTCGTGGAAGTCGTTTGTCATGCCACGGAATTCGTACCCGCAAACATTACCCTGAGGACACTCTCACTTGCTGTCGCAAAGAATCACTCTCAATACCAAGCAGTCACAATGCTGGGTACGTCGCGAGTTGGGTTTTCATCGACATCTCCGAACTCCGTGAACCGCGAGGGATGCCCGAACCAGCCCCGAGGGTCTACGTGTTCTAACACGGTAAGCTAACATTGCTCTGTCGGTGAGCAAGTGGGACCGAATAAGGTGTTTCTTGTATCATATGGCCTGGATAGGACAACCCGGGCGCCGACCGTGAGAACCGCCTGCGCACCGTCCATGGGTGACGCGCCCTCTTGTGTTCGCGTGGATGGCAATCGCCTATGAGGAGCTTAACTCCTCAGCTCCGTAGGTAATGATATTGGCACATCCCGGTTAGCTTGCCGCAGAACTCTACGACTATCGGAGTTCAGATCCTCTACGCTCGTGATCATAGTGGGTTAACAAACCGGTTAGAACCTTCCCCCAGTCCGGCAGAAGTGTTCAAACTCGCAGCAGGCCGTGTGTATAAAGACGTCGCTTCACTCGACGCTATGATCTCATTCTTGTACCTGCTGATTTCTACAGCTTCTACTCAATGGCGTCCTTCCATACACCCTTCCTCTTTGTTTTCTTGATTCCTCTCGCGGGCATCCTTCTCTTTGTCCAGAGGTATAGGCGGCAGCGATCGTTGCGCAAGATCCCAGGCCCAGCCAGTGCCTCTTGGCTCAGTGGTAAGTAGCTCTCATCAACATCGCATTCACTATCTAAGTACTCCACAGGAAACTTCACTTCCTTCTTTGTGCCCGCCGCCATTCCGTACCAGGACCAGCTCATAGACACGTATGGCAAGACCTTCAGGCTCAACGGATACCTCGGGGTACGCCCTCTTGCTGTATACCGTGACCATAGTGCAGATTTCTCGACGTATATCGCAGGACCAAATGCTTGTGACGTCTGATCTTGGGGCGCTGTACCAGATCATAGTCAAGCATGTTGACATCTTTGACACGGCCGAGTTCTTCCTCGAGTAAGATCGCCCAAGTGTGTTGCCCCTTACATAGAGACTCATGCTTTCCCATGTCAGATTGACGCGTCTTGGGTTCGGAAAGGGCCTTTTGGCTGCGCCAATGGCTGGTTAGTTTGCCCGGTCGGTTATCCTTGGCAACTATGCTCACTTAACTGGCAGGCGATGTTCACAAACGCCAGCGCCGTCTTCTGAATCCAAGCTTTTCGGCAGGTCAATACCACGATCTTCCGATTTGCGTCATAGGTGCTTACCCATCGTCCACAGCGCATATGAAGCGCATGATCCCGATATTCCATTCGATCTCGAAGCAGGTTCGTGTCCTGGTTTCTCTTGTCCATTATATGGCTCGAACGGTGACCTCATCCCGGCCCACTCTCACAACAGCTTCGCGAGCTCATCGCTGCTGAGATCAAGCGTACAGGGAGCGGGGACACGGATATCATGGATATGATGGGACGTGCCGCACTGTATGTTGCCACAAGTTTCTTCTTATCCGCCGTCTGAATCGCATGGACATCCAGGGAGCTTATCGCCCAGGCGGGCCTCGGATACAGCTTTGGCGCCTTGGATCAGGGAGACAACAGCTATAGCTACGCAATCAAGCGTATAGTGTGAGCTCAGGGAGTCTTTCAGATGGTATGATCACCGGTAAATTTGCTTCTGCTCAGGCCCACCGGCGCGAGGCTCTTCAAGTACCGCCCCATGCTGCCGTTCTTGACTCGCACGTTCCCACCGTGGCTCCTTCGTGCCGCTGGTAAGCTACTACCGCTGGACGCCCTGCAGCAGCAGTTTAACTTGGTCGACACCATCACGCTTTCCGCCACGGAGATATGGGAGGAGAAGAAGCGCTTGCACGCTCTCGGAGAGAAAGCGAGCAACTCGGAGATAGGTCAAGGCCGCGACCTTCTCAGCATCCTACGTGCGTCGCTCTCTTCATCTCACGCTGTAGTAACAAGGCTCATTGTCTCAGTGAGTGAGAACGACAAGGCCTCTAGTGACGATCGCTTGCCGGACGACGAGCTTCTCGGACAGATCAACACCTTCCTGTGAGTCCATCCGTCGGTCATGTCGCATTTGGTCTGAAGCTGATGTCAAACCTGGCAGGTTTACCGGCACCGACACCACAAGCAACGCAGTCTCGAGGATCTTGTATATGCTGGCTCTGAACCCGGAGGCACAGGATAGGCTCCGCCAAGAGCTAGTTGAGGCGGGTGCGCCGGACAACCTTGACTACGACGTGCTAGACCGTCTTCCTTATCTTGAGGCTATCTGCCGCGAGACTCTTCGCTTGTACGCGCCCGTGCGCTTCATCCAGAGAGTGTATGTCCCTCCTCAGCTGCTAGTTGGTAGGTGATCTGACAAGTGAGAATGCAGCGCAAGGAAGGACCATATCTTGACCCTCGCTAAGTCCGTTGTAGATGTGAATGGCAACATGGTCTCGGAGATCTTCGTACCGAAGGGCACCACCGTGTTCTGCAACATCCCGGCTGTGAATACCGATCCGACAATCTGGGGCGCCGATGCTAAGAAATGGAACCCTGAGCGCTGGTTGAAGCCGCTTCCCAGCTCGGTTACTGAGGCGCATATTCCCGGAGTCTATTCCAATATGTGAGTATCGTTGGTAGCTAGCAGGGCGGACTGGACGCTGACGGGACTCTGTAGGCTGACCTTCGCCGGCGGCAGTCGCTCTTGCATGTAAGCCCCATCTTTCTCCCATTGCTGAACGTCCTTGCCTGACGACATGGATACGCGTTAGTGGCTTCAAGTTCTCGCAGCTGGAGATGAGTACGTACATCCTACGATGAGTGGTGGCAGTATGCTGATAATGGATTGTAGAGGTCATACTCTCGCAGCTTTTGCCCGCGTTCCGCTTCCAGCCGTCAGATAAACGTGAAATTATGTGGAGATTTGGTGGCATTGTCACACCTGCTACTAAAGAGGGTTTTGCGGGGAGCAAACCCGAACTTCCTCTTCGTATCTCAATCCTGTAAGACTGGCGAATGCATGCCTAGACCATCTATTTCGCTTGTTCAAAGGATTGATGTAATGTTGCGCAAGCGCAAAATTGGAAACATGCAGCCTTCGTGAGAGTCGTTATGATTGCACCATCTATCTTGAGATAACGCGCAGCGTTAGACGTTGACATGGTTGAAGTGATTGGAGGGTCAGCTCATAGAGAATAGAGAGAAAAGCATCTGTCTGCGCGCGATGAGCATAGAGTGAAGGGTGGGGCATGCATTAACAGCAAAAGCAGGCGTAGCATAATGGTATACAGCTGAGCAGTCAAAATAATATAAAGCGTCCAAGCTCATGAGCTCTCCTCCTCGTTGCGCGGCTGGGGACGGCCCAGAACCCGAAGGGTCTCTGCATTGGTATCTTAGCATTGACCTGGCTTTATGAGATCGGGACGCACCGTGGCGAAGGAAAACCTGCTTATTCTTGGGCGCGCCCTCAACACCAGTATCTGTCTCGCGCAGCTCGTAGTTTGCCTCGACATATACGTGCGCGCCGCGGCTCAAGGTGCGCAAAAACGCGTTGGCTCCGTCATGGAATGAGTAGACGTTGTGCCATGTCGTCTCAGCGGGCGGACGTGCTATGGCTCACGTCAGTGTGCGGCCCTGGAAGTGAAGGGATATACACGCACTGCCGTCGGGGTTGGCGGGAGGCGGCGGGTAGTTGCTAGTCGCCACAGTATACGCAACGTATTCCTTGTCGTTGCGCGTCGTGCGCAACTCAGGGTCGCGACCGAGACGGCCAACAAGGATGAGTTTCGCTACATCCGCGCGAGCGGCCCGTGACGTTGAGAATGCCTGAATAAACAGAATTAGCCACGGGGACAACTCATGAAGATGGTAGCATTCGTTACACGGGAAGTAGGCGCGGCGAGTGCACGACGAGCAGTAGCGACAGCGGAGTACATGGCGGTAGCGTCCAACTAATGACGCCGAGCGACGCGCCAGACTATCGCGTCGCGCAGGCGAAGTTCACGGTCACGCGAGTTTTCTCCCATCTCCAGCGCGAAGCGCGCTGGAATTCTAAGAACCTTGTCCAACTGCGTATTGTGCGGCATCATGTTTAATCCTGCGCAGGCATACAAAGTCAAGTGCAACATCACGATATGTCCGAGCGTCAGTTCTGCTATATATGTAATACAATAACTGATATCGGGCGAGGAGCATCAGAGAAAGAGAAAGGAGTAGGAGCGTCCAGAAAGAAGTATAGTAGTGACGGTCTCGTGAATATCCGCCACGCGCCAGGCGAGTGTCCGTGTCAATGTATGCGTGAGTGATGCTGCTCACAAAATCAACAACACCTGTTCGCACGCGGTAAAGTTGAGAGAGAGGAGGGTCTGAATGATGCTCCCAAGAAGGCCAACGAGCTGGGCGATGACAGACGAAAGAATGCCGCCGCCGCCCACGAGGCCCAGAATAGCAGATATGAGTGCAGCTAAAGGTCCGCTGCAGTTGATGTTGAGTAGCTATCATATCCTTTGAGAAGAATCACACGCACTCGACCAGTTTCACAATCTGGAGAATGACATCCTTGTCGAGGCATACGCTGACAACATGGTTGATGGACGTGATGAGCAACTGCACAAATCAGCTCTTTGTAGCACAGATGAGTAAATGGAATTCGAGCCCACCTTGATGATGGCGGCGAGGAGCTGAAGGATATCACCGATGCTAGAGCCGAGAGTAGCGACACCCTTAAGTATCTCAACGGCTTCCTCGAGGACTACCTTGATCTGGTCTATGATTGCTGTCGTATTGGCCGGAGTAGCAGACGTTGCCGTGAGCTCCGCTGATATTGAGTTAGTCCCAGCGCTCATGGAGATGCGTGTCGACGCATGCTTACTGAGCTTTAGGCAGAGGGGCGTGACGTGTACGGTCAAGTTGGCGAGGACTATCGCGACATTGGAAGTAGTCTTTCGCTCTACGAGAGCGCCTTCCTCGACGGTCAGGATGGGAGCCGGGGATGGAATCGCCGACGCGAGGGTGCCAAAGGCGAGGGCTGCGAAGGTAGCAATCTTCATGAACGAGAACATGGTGGGAGGTCGATGTTGGAGAAATGGGGGGATTGAGATGCGGTTGGTGAAGTTTGCTGACCCTTGCGCTGCATTTTGAGGTATGAAGCCTCCAAGTATATATACACGGGTAGAGTTGAGCTGAAAAAGACGCTTTCAGACAGCTCTCGCGCTCGGATAGACGCGAGACGCAAGTCTCCATGCCCTGGTGTCTCGTACCTTATGCCCAGGCTGTCAGAAAGAACACAGACCGTATGCACTCCGAATGCCGTCCACACGTCACCGCCATCGTCGTTGTATGGTCCTACACTCGTGGTGCATTGCGAAGAGATCAAACCAGGTGACCGTGTCGCCAGCGATGCGACCACGGCACTCCCGGACTCCTCGGGAAGCTTGAGCTTCTCTGAGCCCAAGATACTCAGCGCCAAGTCGATTCTCGCTCGACACGTTCTCTTCAAAACTCAGGCAATAGTGCCGGAAAGACCTGTGTCGTATTGCAGCCGGACGTCATGCGCACGATATGCGCATGTTTGATGACAGTGACCTTTAGGTAACGACAAGGATCGAGCGGCAGTGCCCCGTACAACGTCTGCCTCCATGGCAAGCAGTCCTTGGTTGCTTTGTCAAGCGAACCGGACACTTCAAGCCTGATGCAACGCCAGCAGCGCTCTCACTGTCGCAAGCAAGATATACCACAAGATGGCTCGGGTTGGAATGGCTAGAATGAATGCATCAGTGTGAGCACTCTAAAGTAGACTGTCCGTCCGTGTAGGAAACCCGACGAACACGGATTGGGCTCGAAGGTATTCGCCGCTGCCTCGGGTCTATGTTGTCGTACAGCAGCCCCCTCAAGGTCCATCATCATCCGAAGAACGAGTAGTTGTCGGACTGATGATGCAAGGCACCCGCGGCAACCCAAAGCACTGGACATCGAAGGCTTTAGGTTGACACAAGACAAATAGGACATGAGTGTACGCTACCCATGAGCTCATGGGACTACTCACATGAAACAGTATGAGGGCGGGAATCGGTGGTAACCGGGCGCCCGAGTGTTGTAGTAGTAGAGTGATGTCTGTTATGCTCAGTAGACATCGTGTATTGATGATCTGAGGAACAGACATCGGCATGCATTGTCAATTTCATGACCACAATATATGCTGAATGCAGGGAGTTCCAATCAGGTGTAGAGAGCCCTTCTGGGATCACCCATCTTGATAGTTTCGACGCTTTGGGACGTTTCGACTTCGAAGAGGAGGGCCTAAGGCCAGGATCTCGCACGGCCTACGAAAGAGCTTATTCTGCGGTGACGTCGCACATCATAACACGATTCATTCCTTTCACCTACTAGATGGCCAGTACGGCGCTCTCATCAACTTATGGAGCATCTGTCCACGAGCCTCAAGAGTACCGTGAGCACTTGTCGTCCGGTTTCTTGAGGCGGGTTGTCCTCGGAGGTACAAAGGACACCGTGCGCGCTGATGTCGCACATAGAGCGGTGGCGACGCATCATACGCATAGAAACGTAATTGAGACGGTCAGAATACGATCCTCGGCGTTGACAGGGTGCTGAAGTGGAGTGGAAAATGGGTCTCGGCGCGCGAAGGCGACGCTCGAGAGCCGCTCGAGACTCAAAGTGAGAGGGCGTTGTGCATCATATGTATAGCGAGTTGGGCTTCATCGGTAGGGACCGTGCAAGGGCTCAGTGCTCAGCGCTCAGCTCAGAGGCCTGAGCTGACATGAGTGTCGAGGAAAAGCGGCCAGGCCGCCCGCGCGGCGGCAGAACCAAGGTCACGGTAGCCGACGCCTACAAGCGCCCTCACCCACGAGCTAGGATTTCTGACATCGATGATGCTATCATGTCTCGCACTGGCTGTACTCCTTATCGACAGAACAATGTCACCCCATCAGCGAAGTAAGGACCTTGGGGGTAGTCGCCTCGGGCGTGTGTTTACTTGCACAGCGGCCTGAGGCTGGAGTCTAGACCAATTCTTTCGCAGATTGCACCAATGTCGAGATCACCGGGATCCCGACAGCCGAAGTCTGACAGGGCCCTGGCTATACCGCCGACGCCTGCCATACTTACTGTAAGTAAATTCACAAGCGTGCTCCATTAGGCACCAGGCGCGGGAACACTAGATACACTGTCTGGTCGCTCTACAAGCCGTACACGTTGGCGAGGTAGGCGTACAAACACAGCAGTAGTGCTGGCATTATATTATACTAGGGCGAGGCTTATGTTTCCGGGTATATAACCGTCTAGGGTAAGCTTTTGTTCCGGCACACTCGGTTCAACATAGGCACACTGTGGACCGACAAGCCAGCATGCATTGACAAGTATCAATCGTCCTTCTTGCTCGGCGGCTCATCGTCGCCCTCGTCATCCGAGCGCACATCGTCCGTCTCGCCGACCATCACCGCTCTGTCAGAATGCGTCAGAACATCCCGAGTACGCGGTGAAAGGACAGATACGTACCTCCATAAGATGCGCAGGATAAGGTAGTACCAGAACAGGTTGAGTATTTGCAACAGCAGGATCGGCGCGAAGACCTGCCACTTCATCCACCACACCATCCACACGCCGTCGTCGGGCGCCCATCGCTTGCTCGTTTCGGGCATGGAGTCGAACTCGGCGTAGACGCTCCAGAGCATGACCAGGTTCAGCCAATGCCTGAAGTACGTCCAGACACAAAGGAAGATGACGAAGGATACGACCTTCGCGCGTTCAAAACGAAGATAATTCAGGATCTTGGAGAAGGCGAGGAAGGTATCGGGGATGTCCATGGAGGTGTAGACGGCGTTCCCAATCAGGGTCAGGTTGATGCCGTAACTCCAGCTAGGCAACGGAAGCGAGCGTCAGATTACTTGCGTGGCAGAGTAGAAGCGGACTGAACGCACCCGACGAGCCAGAGCGTAACGAGGTGATGCGCGATCAGTTCATAATAGTCCTTCCGCGGCTTTTCGAGCCTGAGCGCAAGGACAATGAGCTGTTGGCACCAGTACGCGGCCTGGGCCAGATAGTATGCCTTCAACTCCGGGATCATCTGCCAGTGTGGGTACTCGATCCAGAACGCGGACGTGTTGTACCACCACGTAGGCAGCATGCCCATGATGCGCACCCCCCACGTGCCCATGAAAGCGAAGTATATCACGGCGTAGCCCTGTTCGCCGAAACGGTCGAGTTTCGCTTGTTTGTGTATACCACAGTAGCGCGCGAAGGGGGCACAGAGGTGGATGGTGATGCTTTGGCGAATGAATGACCAGAACACGACGTAGTAGGATATGAAGACGAGGTCGAGCCAGCCTTTGCGATAGCGCGGGTCGTTGATGTCATCGCCGGAGGGTGAAGGTGTTGGATGGGATATGAAGAGCAAAGGCGCGAAGGGCGAGGGCGTGCGTTCTCCCGTCAACAATGGCACGAGGTATATCCAGTTCAGGTGGAGGATGACCGGAACGAGCAGCAACCGGAAGGAGGAAGATGGCTTGACGATCCAGCGGAAAGTACGGAGGTCGTGTAGAAACCCTGTTTTTGGTGCCGATGGTACCGGGACGCGCAGGGATGGCGCGGGGCTGCCGGACAGCGGTCTGCGTGGCGCGTGTCAGAAGAAATCGACGCGAAATCGGGATTACAGTACGTTTGAGGTGCGAGGCCATTGATATGGTGCGTCTTGTCATTCCTACGCAGTTTAGAGTTAGGGTAAGCCCGTGTCGAATTTGCGAATAGTGCTTACTCGATCTTGGAAATTGTGGACGAGCGGCCCCTGCGCTGTTGAGGCATGGTGGCAAGCAACAAGTCGCGTCTCACGCGCCACAACGGCTTGAATTGGATGTTTGCCGGCCGTTTGCAACTTGGACTCGGAGGCCATGTTCACGCCTTTAGGTTTATTCAGGAAGCTGCCCTGCCCGCTGCGCGGTGAGTGCGAGCGGGTCCACTGCCTGTACTCGCACGATGCGGGCGTCTCTGCGCCAACGTACGCGGTGTCGTACTCTGTCCCACTGCCGGCCGCTGCGCCGTCTCAGCCAGTCCAGCGCGCACAGAAGCGGAAAGAGCCCGACAGCCAGCCTCCGCCCGCGAGCTCGAGCTCCGGCGTGAGGCCGCCGCCGACAAAGACGCAGCGAGTCGGGCCGACAAAGGCTAAGACGGCCGTGCCCACGGCGACTGAAACCCCCGCTCAAGTACCGTCTCTCCTCCTTTACCTCCGCCCTCTGCCTTTTTTCTGAGCGGGCCTATATAGACTGGACCGCCGGTGCTGCGAGTGAATGCAGGGGCGAGCAAAGTTCCCATCCCGACGAGGCAGGTCAGTCAAATGTTTATTTGAACATGCCCGAGGCCGAGGGTCTGTAGGCGCGTCGATAATAACGGCTCCGAGCGGCGTCTGCTGCCGTCTGCCACAGACCCTCATGTCCATGTCCTCCCCGCGCAGGCGCTGACTCTCGCTCTCTCCGCCCACAGGCCATGGTGACTCTGCTCTACAACAATTTCCTGACTCTTTACGACCAAGTCCTCGCACAGCAGCCGTCGCTCGCTTCAGAACACGCTATCCGCCAGGAGAACGAGATCTACTCTCGCTCGTCAAAGCTCACTTATCGCAATGTACTTCATTTCCCCTTCATTTCATCTACCATGTAACCAATCGTTCCATAGGCTGCAATATCTGTCGTCGCTTCTATCAATGCTCGAACAAAGCCAGTAACACTATCGCACCCGTCCGTCGGCACACAGGCCGACCTCGCAGAGCGTACCGCGCGCGCCCAATCCCTCGCCTCTCATGTCCTGACTCCCAGTCAACTCGCACCCTTTCTCCTTACTCGTGACGAGATGCACGTCGGTGGATACATCGTCGAGGTACCCAACGGCCCTGGTGGGACTGCCCCCTCCGCGGTGGGCACGCGCGTGACTTGCGACCGCTGCCGCTCTCCATACGAGGTGCGCGCAGGGCCAGACATGCGCGAATGCTGCTTCCATTGGGGGAAACTGCTCCCCTCGACCGTAAACGGTGCGCATTCTCTCCTGAGTCGGATAACATGGGGCTCGTGGCTGATCATCGTTGCCTGCAGGCGAGCGCACCAGGCTTTACACGTGCTGCTCACGCACTCAAGCCGACGACGGCTGCACGCGCGGCCCTCATGTCTTCTACGAGTCGGATCCAACTCTTCTGCACGATCGCCATGCTTTCACCTCTTCCGCGGAATACTCGACCGCGGCACCGAATCCGCTCGCAGGGCCACCCTTCAATGTTCCCACGCCTGGCAGGTCCACAGCCCTTGATATCGCAGCACTGGACTGCGAGATGGTCTACACGACGGGCGGCATGCGCATCGCACGCGTCTCCGTCGTCGATGCGACTGGTCGTGAGGTTCTCGACGAACTCATCGCCATGGATCGTGGCGTGACCGTCGTCGACTACAACACCCGCTTCTCGGGTCTTTCGGCGGCCTCCTTCCCCTCATCCCCCGCCTCGCCGGTGTCTTTTCCTTACCAGCTCGCCCAATCTGCTCCTCAGTCAAAGAGCAAGACACCGCTCCCTCTTGCGTCTGTTCGGCGACTCCTGGCCCATTACGTCGACGCGCACACGATTCTGATCGGCCATGGGTTGGAGAACGATCTGCGCGCCCTCCGCATGATCCATCCATTGGTAGTTGACACAGCCGCGCTCTTCGCCCATCAGCGCGGGTGGCCTTTCCGTCGTGCTCTTCGAGATCTTGCGCGCGAGCACCTCGGGCGGTCAATCCAGACCGGTGGAGCGACTGTGGGACACAGCAGTGTCGAGGATTCGGTCGCCGCTTTGGACCTGGTCAAGTGGTTCGTGGTTAACAAGAAGAGCAAGCCGAAGATAGATGTGAACGCGGCCCAGAAGATGAGGAGGGGATTAGCGCCTATCGCGCCTGTGCTTGCCCAGGCAAAGGTTGTTGCTCCGCCTGCAGAACAGCGCAAGCCGCCACCGGTTGATGTGAGCAGATCGCCGGACGACGTCGACATGAGGTACTCTCCGCCCACGTCGTCTGGAACTTCGCCGATATCTGTGTATATGCAACAAACCGCGGCAAGGCCAGCACGCCGTTCCCCTCCAGCGTCTTCGCGCCGCTCGCCTCCGGTGTCAGCGCGGCAATCTCCACCTGCAACTGCCTACTACACTCCACCCACTTCTGCGCGACCAACCTCGTCTGCACCTACACCAGTGACACGGCGCTCGTCGCCGCCATCTTCGCGATACCTTACTCCTGTTGATACGCAAGCTCCACCTCGGCCTCAACCCTTTACACGCGAGCCACTCTTTCTTGTTGACGACGACGAGCCCATTACGCACTCCCGCTCGCGTTCGCGTACTCCACCCAGTGTACCGCGGGTGTCACCAGATCCCCCACCGCCTACACCTGTCATATTCGCGTCGGGGTTATCTTCGCAGCTCCCGCCCACTCCCTCAATGCCGGTCGTCGCGGCGCCAACACTTCGTAAAGGTCATCAGGCTCCTCCCAGCACTCCCACAAGTCCATACCTTCCCCCGTATTGAACCTTGAACTTTCCTTCGCCCTTGCCTCTACGCGTCTATGTAATAGACTACTCATCCTCTCCTTATCCTCTCCTTATCATCGCCTCGGCCATGCATCCCCGCATCTGTACTATAGACCACCACGTTCACGACCGTCTCTCATACTTATTTACCTTCTCGCTGCGCCCCTCGTTGTCCTGTTGTCCACATCTCAAGCGAACCCCTCACGTCTCGGATCCGACTGCATACATACATCCTCGTACAGTGTACATAACTCTTTCACGTTCTTTGCATGTTTACCCCCGTCCCACAGTCATCCTGCTCGCCTCTCCTTCCGTAGTCTTCCTATCTGCTATCTTGTACTGTCTGTGCCATCTATCCGCCGTCTCTTGGATCTATCTACATCTGCTTGCATCTGAATGTCTGCTATGTGCATGCTGAAAGACTGACCGACGGAGCGCCACCGGTCGACACACAAGAACATGTGTTCCAACTTCCAAGATGGCGGCTGGGTGGCCGCCCTTGACCGTCGTGGGTAAAAGCGGCGGCAGACGCCGTACTCTGGACATGCGACTCCGCTTGTCGTTCACGAACGTTCACCACGTTATGCCCAGCTTTCCATAGCTATTCCGTGCAGATCGAAACTCGCCCGTCTCTGTACTCCATAAAGCTCTTTTCTTGACGTTTCTGCGATGCGACAAACACTCTCGCCTCGGCTTGAAGAGCCAAGGCGCCAAAGAGGGACGTGCATCGCTTTTGAGCAGGGCGGCATGCAGAAGCCTTCGCATCACCTTCTCACAGATCCCGTTCATCATCGGCGTTGTATCCGATGCACAGTGATTCAATCTACAGGACTGTTCTCGAATCTCGCTGACGTTAAAGTTGAGGTTGTATCCCTGCGTCGACTGCAAAAGACTTCAATGGGTAGCCGACACCAGTTTGCTTGTAGCTTAGCAGGTCAGACGAAAAGTTGCGCACTCTGTATCAACTGCATCTACGATGCGTAGGGCCATCACTTGAACTCAAGGCGATCCTCCTGCATGTCGCCTGCGTACGGCAAGGAGAGGCGTATAAACGCCCAAACCTCGCCTTATAGCGCCCACGCCATGCGTCAAGATACCCATTTGGAATGCAGCGCCTGACCTACAAGGATCAACGCCGTACAAATCAATGCGTGCAGCGGCGACACAAGACCGTCTAGGACAGTACACTGTACCTGAGGTCGACTCGGGACTCAGAGTTTGAGTCGGTTACGGTACGCCGCCTCCGAACACAGCGAGGCGGCACTCGGTGGCCTTGCTTGACAACGCTGAGAGAATCGCCATACTGCGACATGTCAGAGCTAGTCTTGGTACGCTATAAAGGCAAGTGTGCCAGTAGCAAGGTTCCTCAGTCGAGCTCATTCGCCTGCCCATTCAACTTCCTCTCATATCCGCTATGGTATCTGCATCGCTCTTGGTCCTTTCCCTTGGTGCCCTCTCGGCCTTCGCTGCACCTTCCAAGCGCCAGTCCGCCGACAACGGTTCATGCCGTGCTCTGCAGACCACCTGCGCCGGGTCAGTCAAGTCCGATCTCAGCGACGCCTGGAACATCAAGGCCTGCGTCTTCGGCGCAACTTGCTTCGGTGGCCAACACCCTGTGGACGGTTTCCTTGCCGCTGTCTACGCTGACCGTGGCCTTAGCGGTACCGCGCCACAGAGTGTCAACCTGCCGCGTGTGACCACCTCCGTACGTGAAGTTCCAAACACCGTACAGATCGGGCAGTTCACTCACCAGCTCGCCCTCAGCTCTTCAACTCCATCTCTACCGACGGGAAGACCGTGAGCCAGCAGAACTTCATCGACGGGTACTACTCGTACGCACCCCTCCTCATCACTTAGTGTCTCGCGCACGTCAATTGACAAGCTCCTGTACCCGATAGCTCCCTCGATGCCACTGGCGGCCCGTACCCGACCAGCGCCCAGTATGTTATCGACCTCTTTGGCAACTTGCAGGACTGGACGGCCTTCTGCAACGCGGCTATCCCATTCCAGAACTTCGCCGACTACGTATGTCAATCCACCCTTCTCGGTACTGTACCGACTGGCTGATATGTATCTTTAGTTCCAGTACTCGTCCAGCGTTAGCAGCTCCAATTGCGGAGTTGCCACGGCCGGTATCCTCTCGCCCGTCACGTCGGAGGCGTCGGCGGTCTTCACGTCAGTGCTGGCCTCGACCTTCACGTCGCGCGCATCTTCAGCTGTCACGTCGCAAGTGTCTTCAGTGTCCGCTTCGGTGCCCTCTTCGGCCGTCACATCGCGTGCATCGCAGGTATCCTCAGCCGTCACGTCGGCCCTGCCGGCGTCGGCTGTCACGTCTAGGGCCTCCTCTGCCGTCGCCACCGCCCCGTCTGTTGAGACCACTGCCGCCTGATGGCACAGTCAGAGAAAGTGCTGATACTTACTTCTCTAACGCTGATTTGATATTTCGGACATTTGTGGACATTTGTCAAGACAGTCTGTCACTCTTTGAACACGACCACATATGATTATATATGTACTACGATGTGATGAACGTCGGTCTTCTCAACATAGGACTGGCAGATTCAATGCATAAGTATGTATGGTCGTATGCTTTCAGGGGCATTGGTCACCGCTCGGGCCTGCCCAGTCACAAAATGCCCGTACTCATGCGGAAAACCGAGACGCCTAAACGCCGACTGGTCTGCGAGTGCGCTCTCGTGATGAGGATGACGAGAGAGATGATCGGAGGCATCCTCCGAGTTCCCTCGTCCAACCACGGCCGTCGTTCTTCTGCGCGACCCATCAGGACCGTCTGCGTCGGTTCATTGAAATATATTGAGCACGGTCTTTCCAATGCTATAGAAGGTCTTTCGTCCGAGCACTCAAGCGGATTTAAAGACGACTCTGGCCGTTCGGCGGCCTCCCCATTCCCAGCTTCGAGTACCCAGTATGTCAAATCAGCGAAGAAATAAGCCTGCGACGTACGGGCACTCCTCTCTTTCGACGCTGTCCACTCTGACGCACATCCTCAGAGAGTCTTCTATGGAGCCGACGCGCCCTGCTCATGAGCCATCCAAAACGGGATTCCTTCATGACCTGCGCACCGCCCGGTGGATAATACACCCTTCGTCGTCCTTTCGACTTCTGCTCATACCCATCATCCTTCACCTCAACTGGATTTACCTCGTGCCATTACTCACCGGCTCGCATCCGCCCTCACCTTTTGCGCCTCTCCTCTTCATATCCCATCCGACGCCATCCCCTACCGGCGACAATATCAACGACCCACGCTATAGCAAAGGATGGCTGGACCTTGCCTTCATATCCTACTACATCATAGTCTGGTCCTTCATCCGGCAGTCGGTTACCATACACATCTGTCACCCCCTTGCTCACCGCTGGGGTATCCATAAACCCGGGAAGGTCAATCGCTTCGGAGAGCAGGGCTATTCACTCCTGTACTGGGGCGCTGTCGGCATATGGGGTGTGCGCGTGATGTCAAAACTGCCTACATGGTGGTATGACACCTCTGCCTTCTGGATCGAGTATCCTCACTGGCAGATGATCCCAGAGCTGAAGGTCTACTACCTACTGCAAGCGGCATATTGGGTACAACAACTGCTTGTACTCGCGCTCAGGCTTGAAAAGCCACGAGTAGATTACAACGAGCTCGTCGCTCACCATATTGTCACGGTCTGGCTCATTGGGTTCGTCCTCCCTCTGCCTCTATGAACAGATCGCGGTTCTGACCAACCGACTCTTTATCACCTAGGTGGAGCTATGGGATCAATCTGACGATGATTGGCAACGCCGTCTACACCTCAATGGACATCCCCGATGCCTTCTTCGCCTTCTCCAAGCTCTTAAACTATCTCGACTTCAAATACGCCAAGAATGTTTCCTTCCTCGTCTTCCTTTGCGTCTGGACATACTTCCGACACTACCTCAACATAGTCATGCTTTGGAGTGTCTATGCCGAGTTTGACCTTATGCCGGAGACCAGCAAACGATGGGCGCCGGAAGACGGCGTATGGATGGTGTGGTGGATGAAGTGGCAGGTGTTTGCGCCCCTTGTGTTGCTCCAGGCGCTGAACCTGTTTTGGTATTACCTCATACTCCGCGTGCTCTATCGGTTCGTATCATTCGCTGCCATTGCGACCAATGTCCACAGCTCATCTTCCAAATAGGACCATCACGATCGGCGATGCCGACGACGTGCGCTCTGATGATGAGGGCGACGAGGACCTCAGCAAGAAGGAAAACTAGGTGTTGTAAGAGACAGACCGCAGATCATCATGCCTGTACATGTCCGCAGCCTCGATGTATGCAATGGCAACAAATCTCTGCAGGGTGGACGCTGTAGACGTCGAGTACACATATCCCTGCGACAGGAACATAGAAAAGGAATCGTCACTTGTGATGACAGGTCTGCGACACTCATGGCTTCAAACCCAAGATAATCAATATAGCCGTATTCATCTACCTATCGATGGTCTAACGTGGGTCGCCATTGTAACACTTCGCGCGTCTTTACGGGTTCGCACCGTAGAACATGGGAAGGAATAGACGTCTGAATGGGCCAGAGGGCCAGACGTGTGCTCTCCGTCCCCTATTTAAGCGATCGTCTTCGCTCATCCTATCGCTCACCATATGATTAGAACATTCCCAACCCTGATCTGACGTCTTGTGCTTCTTGCATCTCGAACCTCATGGACACGGCCACGTCGGTGCCGCAACGTTGACAGCTCGCTACCGAAGGATGCATGATGGCCTGCAGACTGCTGCGAAGGAGCGCAAGAACGCTCACGCCGGTGCTGCTCCTGCTGTGCTATACTTACGCTTGTGGATAAACCCGCTATGTGTTTGAGCCAGAAGGCAACCTCGAACGGTTTAGCGCGATGTAGACGTGTGCGTCGACGGCGTCAGCGGCGCCTTGTACCCATTGCTGACTGAGTGAAACTGCACTCATATTCTCCCGATACACCCCTCACCAGACTGGCCTGGTACGAGGCCCCAATGGTTGTTGTTCAGTTCTGGGGAAACCACATACGGTGATTTGAACTCTCCAAGTTACTGGACGCACTTAGAAGTGGTGATAACATGTGTCTCCCTCATATGGTGCACGCGCAGGGGGCGCCGATGTGCCGAGATCGTGGTATCGGGCGTGCCCCAAGCCGTACCCGACTCGGCACCAGAGGTGGGTGTATTTTGCGTTTTTACGTTCGAACTCTCCGTCAAGCCGTCACATTTCCGTCTTCTCGTTGTTGGCACGGTATCCCTGTGTGTGGGTACCAGAGCGCCTCGAACCCTTGTGGTGATGATTGGAGGGTTCGTATCGGCCGTGAGGCCATCGTGAGAACATTGACGGCCGAGTGGCGTCGTTTGGCTTCGTAGGTCTGCTACTCTCTCCCGAACCATCACCTTGAATGGCCATTTCGCCCTTCACTGCATAGAAGCGTATGCACGACATCAAAGATCAGCTCGTCTCGCATCGCTCTTGCGATATCGAGGCATTCTCGAACTTGCCGCGTCGACGAGATCGCCCTGACCTTCGATCTGGCGGCCCGCTGTCGCTAAAGACGCCGCGGGTAATACCGTGGATGCCCGTAACCCCAGTTAGTCTCTCAAGGGTGCTGTGCCCTGGGTTGATTCTCCAGCCTTTTCCTATAGCCATCTGGCTAGATGTCGGCTAAACAGCCCATTTAGGTTGCTATGCCGAACTCTCTGGTATGCAAGCCTTCATCCGCGATGTACGCGAATGGGCGCCAACCTCATGGAGCGCGGACGGGGCATTGTCACTCTGCGTAAACCTGAAGCAAGATCTCAAGTTACTCGTGTGATGTGAAACGTGAGGCAGGTGAGCAAACGGCGAGTCGCACGCAGCTCATGCGCCCTG
Source organism: Peniophora sp. CBMAI 1063 (assembly GCA_900536885.1). Taxonomy (NCBI): domain Eukaryota; kingdom Fungi; phylum Basidiomycota; class Agaricomycetes; order Russulales; family Peniophoraceae; genus Peniophora; species Peniophora sp. CBMAI 1063. The sequence continues at coordinate 83,045 of UWZB01000079.1, forward strand.
GTGGAAGCAACGGACCTTGTGAACGGCGGTTCTCCGAGAACCATACATAGTCCCTTCCCCACTTCTCACTTCTGTGGAACACCGAATTGAGTGCCCTCGCACAGAGTCTATTACGCTGTAGCCTGAGGCATGCCGAGCCTACCGCTGTCTTGGGCAACTCAACCATACTCTGCTCTCGCGTTGCTCTCATGACTGACCCCGCGCCTTCTATACAAAGACCGATTCATATACAACGGATAGTTGGGATGAAGGCGAACTTCTTTGCATTACGCCCCCGTTTGGACGATTGCGGAGGCGGTTGTATGATGTCCACTGATGCGCCGCTGGCCTCCGCACTTTGGATCCCCCATTCCCCTCCGTCAGTCGATTGATCTCGTGCGTTCGCATACGCTCTTAGTTGATGACGATCCTTGTAGCGACTCTCAACCTGGGGCCTTTTGCGAGCTCGCGTCTTTTGGTGAGCATGTCTATGATCTGAGACTTCGTAGCGTCATCAATCTAACTTGGTGCCAGTGATCTTGTACTATGATTTCTCCCTCACTTTCTCGCAAGAGATCGCGCATATCTGGCCGCGACCGCTGAGTCGGCCCGCACTTCTATTTTTCTTCAACCGTTATCCCATGCTCTTTGGAAATGTTGCCTTCATACTCTTTGACATCGTCGGTGTACAAGTCACATCAAAGGTACCTTCAGCAGACTCCATAGCACCGTACGAGAGTCATTGACACTAGAGCTTAGGGTTGCGACAGCTACAACATCGCACATCAGGTGCTGATTGTATTCGCACAAGGTTTCGTCTCTGGTGCGTCGCTGTATCAGCGCAGGCAGTCTGACGAGACCAATGACGCGGGATCCAATCACGCAGTTCTGCTCGCTCTGCGCATAGATGCAATATACGAGCACGCAAAACCCGTGCGCTATCTACTGGTGTTCCTAGGAATAGCGCTTCTAGCAGTGGCTTGCGTTAGTATTGCTCCTCGGGATCTATAGATCTCTCCACTACTAATCGATTATTCGTAGTGGGCCTGTTTTGGCGAGACTATAGGCGGACCCTCGGTCAGCCGAGTAGTGAACTCGCACAACTGTTTTGAGAATGATAGAAACATGTATGCATGGCTCTTACCGGAAGCGGTTCAAGCTTGACTTCCTCATATAGGGCGAGCCGTGCGTACCTGCTAAGGCTCTCGACATTGAATCTAAGAGCATCGTATGGATCGCAGGTATAGCCATAGCTTGGGGCGCGCAGGCCGTCTTCGATGTTAGCGCCTTTGCATTGACGGTATGGCATTCATTTCGGAGGCGAAGGCGTGGGTTTACCAATGACCTTCTCATCCACGTATATCAAGGCGGTGCTGTGTACTTTGGGTGAGCGATGCGTATTCTTGATCAAATGCGAACCTTGAGCTGAAGTGACTTCGGCCATAGCGTCATCGTGCTCGCGAACACGATCAATCTAGTATCGCTTACAGTGCGTGATGATGAATAAGATCGTATGTTTAGAACTGCTGTTGACGAAGGGGCTGTCAGTTCCAGCCATGGGTGCGCTTGCCCGTATTTATTCGGTATTCAAGATGCTGAAGTGCACCTAGGAAGCATACGTGCGCGGATCATTCACCAACGTCGCGAGCTGGTACGCTCTCTCAGTCTATGTACTGCATGGCGTGCTCACCAGCGTTCCGCCAGCATATGCGTGACGATGATGTCTCGGCTCATCCTCCACCTATACGATGTGGCACCGGTACCGGCCAGCACGTTGAACGACATGAACGTCCTGTCTGTCGGCTCTCTATTCGCCACTGAGCTTACACAAAGAGCTGAGGGGAGCGAGGAGACGTGGCACGAGGATGATCCGACAGCGATCGGACATGCGGACGGACAGGATGCAATGCCCTCCTCAGAGGGGGAGTATGCTGTAGAACTGGAGCAACGGACAGGATCAAGAAGAAGAGCATCGGAACATGCGAACTATGTACCATACTCAGGGCACGTATGAGAAGCAAGTGAAAAGGTCTGCCGAGTGACACAAATGTCAGGTCGTTATCGCCTTTGCCTCGACTCCTGTTCGAGGTGGTGAGGTTTATGAGTGTGGCTCAGAATTGGACGGCGCTTACCAATTCGACTACTTCGGCCTGCAACCTTGCTAGCTCTTTCTCCAGTTGTTCGCGGTTCTTCTCCAGGACATACAGCTGTCGAGACTCTTGTTTATTGACGTTCACAGCAGGTTTGCTAGCTCGGTTACGTGCTTCATCGACCTAGCGCCGCGTGAGAAGATCCTAAGAGATGTACACAAATATCGTTAGATCACCTTATCCTGCATAAGGCTTTGTCTTGTCTGTAGCGCGTGCGTTCCCTTTTGCGCGCGAGAGATGAGCTCATTGATCTGCGGCTCGACCTCTTCGACGACATCCGCCTTGTATCTTCGCACTGTACTCTCTCCAACTAGTGTAAATACCTGTTCGCTGTCATTCAGGCGGAGAAACCTTGAAGATGATGGGTACATACACGTTCATGGTCAAGCACACGAGTCATGCGAGGTAGATCGTAGGTCCCTTTCCTCAAGGCATGTTGGACCTCGTTCATCTACTAGGCTTCATGCCTTACATATCATGAATTCTAACGATCAACCCTACCTCTTCGCAACAATCCTCCATGGATAGCACGCATTCTCTCAGGCTTTCACTGAAGGCAAAGCCACTGGGTTCGTCGCCACGATATGGATCACTCGCAAATATGGACTCGCGCCCTCGCGGGTGCATAGACAGCCTAGATCGTGTAGACGCAAGCGATGCGCGGTAGTTATGCATAGCGAGTTCGTGGTCGTGGAGTGAAGGATGGTCGGACGCGACCCCGCGTCCTGCGCAATATTGGAAGCCACGTGCCAGATGTTCAAACGGTGATTGCCGAGACGCGCTTCAAAAAGCGCGCATCGCGTTTGGCGCAAACTTCCAAGTGTCCGTCCGACTCTCTTGAAGCGTTAGCTGTCTGGCGCAGAGGTTCATTCTTCTGGTGACGTTACAGGTCGGCGGAGCGAGGCGTCTCTTTACGGGGCGCTCACGAGAAGGAGCGTAGCACCTTTCAGTCTCGCCTCCACTCAACGTCGTGCGCGGCTGAGTCCGCTCTCGGGCGTTGACTCGTCGTGCTCGGCGGGGGGTTGAGCTGGGGTGTCTGCGCGGCGTTATATTCCTGTACCTCCCGTACGGTCACTACGTGGCCATGACGGTCTGGTCAAACCATAACGCATACACGTCGCTCAACCTGTTTATTTAATAGACTAGTCTGCAATATACTTCGTTAACGTGCTCAACATGGAGAAAAGCCCGGTCGTAATTATGCAGAACGGTATGACCAGCGCATATTATAGGATAACAGTTATCTGGTCTGTGCCCTACCACTCCAAATCAAGCCATGCTACCAGGAAGTGGATTCTCCCGGTGGTGTACTGCGTTGGCCACTGTGGTGCGCTGCTGCCTACGCGTGCGGCACCAGTCGCAGCCTGTACTGCTTCGTCCACCACCAGGGGATCCGCACCCCATGGGAGTTTCAAAACCTGTCGCCCTCCCTGATCCAAGGCCACTTCCGCCATCCTCCGCTCAACGAAGGCTTCAAGAAAATCGGCGTCATCTCGATCCACCACGGCCACCCACCACTCAGTACCCCTCCTATGCAGCGTACAGCACATTGCGTTTTCGGCGACTTGCCTGAGTACTTCACGCGTATCGTCGGCGCTGACTTGCAAGTAGGCGCACATTCGCTGTGACGGCGAACGGCGGATGACGGAGTAAATGTAGTGCCAGATGTCGACCATGGCCGCGTCTTCCCTTCTGACGTCTTCGGTCGTATCGCTCTCTTCAAGATACGCTGGAAGGTTCGGCGGAGATACGAGAGAGCCAGCCGGGGTGCCGTATGTTGCTCCAGGTGAGGCGGCATGGTGGGCGAGCTGGCCATCCTGCATGGCGCGGTACACTTCGCGAGCTGCGACCTCCTCGTCATTTTGCAACCCTGCCGCGCCAGATCGCGGATACCCGTGGCCTTCGTGCGCCACGTACTCCTCCCTCCGATACGCTGCTGATGCGTGCGCCGCCATGGCGTCGAACAACGCGAGCTCCTCCATCGTCACGTCAAGGCCAATCGGGTCCGCGCGGAGTCGCCCTGAGCTGTCCCCGAGCATGACATGAGGCTGACCCTCTACGATTGGGTACTGAGCCATGATGGCTAGTAGCGACTCCTGTCTGCGCCGCAAAGGCCGAAGGGGGGTATGTACCATACCCGTCTCAAGAGAACGACGGCGATACGAGCCTGAACGAGCCTGTTGAGGAGCCTTTCCTTTCGACTTGTGGGGAGCGTCGTGGGTCTGACGGCGGAGCATACGACGGTGCTCGCCAAAAGCAACCTGGCTCTCTACCCACGACCTAGCTGAACTCGAGGTTCGGAGACGCGGCGCAGATGTAGGAGATCCCATGCGAGGAGGCGAGGCACTCGGCTCGGTATGCGCTGAAGAGTTGCTCGCTGTGACTGACGAGAAGTCGCTGCCGAGATCTTCAAGGAGAGAGACGGGCTCGTCGTCGCCTTCATCGTCAAGAGAGACCGCTAGACCATCCTCACGACGAAAGATGTTAGAGCTCGAGGGGATCGCGGGGGAAGAGGGGAATCGCCTCGTCGATACAGAACGACGTCCGGCGTCGCGACTGGATGTATCGGGATTCATGAACAAGGAAGGGATTGAGTACAAGCTATGAAAGTCTTACGGTTCAAGCACCCAGTGGGTCCTTATGTGCCCTCCTCAAAAACAAGGCGTCCCCATGTGGGTGTAACGGTGAACTGGAGAACAAAGGGCACCCGGATCGAGAACAACGCACGTCATCACTCTTCGGCGTGAGAACGCAACCATCAAGGAGCGTGTAATACATTGTATACATATATGTACGTATGATAGTAGTCTGTACATGACTTAGCGGGAACAAGCAAGGATATGATACAAGCATCTACAGAATGTGAATCCAAGTCCGAGTCCAAATGCATGTATGCACGAAAATGAAACGATATACTAGGCTAGTCAGGTCGAGTGACATGTGGAGGTATCTGTAAGCGTCAGGTGTCTTAAGGGAAGTCTATGGTACTGTCATTGGCAATTGGGGTAGACAGTGTTTCGATAGTTATGGGAGCATCAGAGTCGGTGTCCTAGAACAAGGTCAGCGAGCTGTGAGAAGCAAGATGTCGGGGGTACTTACTCCGATGTTGCGGTCAAAATGCTTTGACAATCGTTCGATCACCAGGGCATACGGGAGGTGCTGAGTGAGCTTCTTGCGAGGCTGAACATTGAGCGAGTGCCTCGCGTCAAGAGCCGAATCGAGTACGTTTGACGAATGTGCGCCTTCGCTGAGAGACAGCTTGATCGAATACTCTTTATCCGATTTCCCGCGCCCATGATTGCGTTCATACAGCTCGAAGGTGATGTGGGACTGCAAAAACTGGTCAGGAAGGGCGCATTGACGATGACGACGAGAAACGCACCGCGTAGTCTAGTTCAGGAATTCGCCTGTTCGCTATTGGCAGGCCGGAATGAAGGACCAGGTTGACCAACGTGTGAATGTGGCTCTCCTTGGTGAAGTAGCAGGTGAGAGAGCTACCACCATGGTTGCGAGCTTCTTCCAGGTCCTCGACAACCTTTCTCAAGAGCGGGAGCGACGTGAGCACACCGATCTCCTCCCTGATTGAGTTCGCGTCAGTTCAGTTCTACCATAAAGGGATAACGACGCTAACTTCTCGTCTGGTTCGATGCCGTACTCCTGTGGTGCGACAAGATCGAAGAGTGCCTTCGCGCGAGAGTACAGTTCGTGCAGTCTGCGATCTCGCGACTCCGCGTTGTCGGACAGATTCTCATCGCTGAAGATGCGGAAGAGGAACTGCCGGTGATGTAGCGCGCAGTACTTGATTGTGTCATATAGCTCGGAGACCTGGAAAGACCGATATGAGAAAAGGTGGGCTGCGGAAGAGCGAAACATTGCGTACGCGTGAAGGGTCGAATTTCTCCTGCTTGACGTCGCAGAAGTCCTCAAAGAGCTTCTCCCAACGTTCACGGAAAAGTAGAGGAGCGTCACCGCAGCACCAGCGATCTTGGATCTTGTCCACGTCCATGGTCTCGTAGTTTTTCCGCATGGTGTCGCGGAAAGACGACATGAGCTCTATCACTTCCTGTCGACGCGTCAATTCAGTCCCACACGACGCTCACCTACTGATCAAAAGGCGCACCTTTACTACTTCTACTGGCTCCTTCTTCATGCTCTTTGGCCATGTGAGCTCTGGGCGCTTTTCGGGCTCGCCTGGGCGGAGCAGAATCTTCAAGCGCTTCTTCACATCGTCCATCAAATCTTTGGCGGCATTGGAGTCGTCCAACAAGTCCTTGCGGATGATGAGCTTGAGCGACTCCTTGAGGGGCACTGAGGGCTTGTGACTGAGCGTTGGTTGGCCCGTGACACTCCCATCAAATGAGGAGCGACTACTGGGGACCGTCGAAGGAGCGGCAGACGTTGGAAATGCGCTGGCCTGCGGCTCGACCAGCGCCGCAGCGAAGATCTCGGCGGATGCGATGACTCGCCGCTCCGAAGAGGTATAGATCTGTCAGTAAGTCAGAAGACTGGAAAGGAAAAGGTGGATCGAATAACGCCGCAGGGCGCCTCTGACCTTCACGTTGTTAAGGGCGTCCTTGTCTGCGGAGGCCGCGCATCAGCACACGTTCGTCCTCTGCGCCAACCGGAGAGACGCACTCATGATGGAAATGTCCTTCTTCATGTTTTCTCCCAAATCGCGCGACTGATACCGAGCCGAGTGCGTGAACTCGCCGCCCCACTTAAATACCAACGTGAGCTTGGCAAGCTTGCGCGCCTGCCCCGCCTGCTTCTTCGCGTATACCGGCTTCAACTGGGCCTTTGTGCCAGGCAGATTGATCTTATTAAAGAGCGCTGTCCTTAGCGTCGTTAGCTTCGTAAAGTCCTCGCCCGTCGCACCCAACGCCTGCGCCTCCTCTACCGCCGTGGCGACGCGGTGCAGCTCCTGCTCGCGCAGGATGATCTCTTCCCGTTCGCCGTTAAGCAGCGTGATGAACGGCTGCGTCCACTCCTCCCCGATCGGGAAGCTGAACTTGAGCTTCTGCTTCGGCGTCCGGTCGGCGTGGCGGAAGACGGTGACGTTGGCCTTGAGCAACCATGTCGGTGCCTCTTGTCGTATGCCCTCGGAATATGTGAGCGAACGCTTGGGCGAGGACACGGCTTGCAGGCAGAGGCCGGTCAGTATCTCAGCTGCACGGTCTAGTAGGCGCTTCAGTAAGGCTAGGAACGCCATGATGGACGCAAGAGGAAAGGCTCTGGGTACCCACCATAGTACGTCTCGTTGCTTTTCACGAAGCTCCATCCGTTCACGTCGATGACCTGGCTTCTAGTTCCATTATCGCAGCGGAGCATGTCGTAGCCGCACACCCTCTGTCCGAACCCTTCGCATATCTTTCCTGCCCACTTCTTCTCCTCGTCGTTTAGACGCGTGATGAAGCTGCGTACTGAGTCAATATTGCCGACCAGATAGGGGCTTCGAGGCAATGTTCTCACCGGATCTCCTTGCCCTCAGTATTGCGGCGCACCACTCCATCGACGACAGGCGACTTGCGCGTTTCCGCGTGCGTGAAGTCCTTGCCTACTGTGTAGACCTTGATGTCCTCGGAGTTGTCGACGTCGATGAATTGCTCATAGATGTATGATCCGTCCGTGCGAGGTTGGTTGAGCGTAGAGTCTAGCTCACTGCTCTTGTTCCCAACCTATTGAACGTAAGTCGTGCATGATCACTGAGGCGATTCCCAGATTGCTGACCTTCCTGAACAGCCTGCGACCGCCTCCACCGCGGAAATATATGTAGACGTTGTGGTCTTCCCCACTGACAGGCTTTTCGACAAAAGGCTTCTCGAGGACCTGTCCGTCGACGATAATCGCATCTCCATCCTCGCGCATGGTGACCTCAGGGGTAACGCGGAATCCGCCCAGTTCTATGCCCAGTTTCCCTTTGATGTACCGCTTCAGCGTATCATCCACTTTGGCGCCACCATCTCGCGAAACTTCAATGCGCTTAGGAGTAGGGACTTGCAAGTGGTCGAGGACGTTCCCCACAAGTCGGCGATCCCATAGAAGAGCCTGGGGCACGAGGTCGTTGATACAGAATGGTTGTCGTAACTCGACGTATGAAATTGCTTTGTCCAAGGGGAAGTCCGTCGAAAAGAAAGAAATAAGCACGTCGCATCGCGGCCAGTTCTCGACATCTGTATTCAAAGCAGTTTGACGCTAAATCAAGCGCTCGCGAGCCAGACTGACGTACCTTCGTCCAATATAACTTTATCCCCGAACACCTTGACCTCGATCCCTCCCCGCGCCCGGTCGACGATGCGCGTCAATATTTCACGCATGGCCTTTGAGCGCGCCTTGTTGTCCATTGCGCATATCCCCAGAATAATGGGGGGTCTGGAGTCGTCATTGAAGAAGGGGTCCATGCTCGAGCTCGTCGGAGAGGGGGTAGACGCCCGTGAGCGGTCTGTGAAGATCGAGCTCGAGCGCTGGGTCGATCTGTCGTGCTGGGGCATGAACGTGAATCGTGAGGGCCTGTCCTTATGCATTCCGCCGATTGAAGCGCGCTCCGGACGTGAACGTATCGGTCTGCTTTCCGTAAATCTTGAAATTGAGCAGCGCGTTCAGGGCGCGCGGGGCCGTTTACACGTGGCCGCGCGGATCAAGCGCCCGTCGAGGATTCAAACCTTGTACTCCGGCGCTTTCGTCCCATCATGATCATATTCCCGCCCTCCGCCATCGTCGCGCCTTGCCTTTCGCCGTCATGGTTCTCGGGTCTAAGCCATACAAGGTCTGCTGTGGTTTGGCAGGCGTCGAACGGCGCCTTGACGGACGGACGTGCGACGTGATGTCGCTCAACGCACTCAATCCGGGCACGGAACTTCTTCAATCAGCCATGCGTCGGCTATGTCAGCACGCGTGACGTCGATGAGGCAATTCTGCGGCAACGTCGGGGTGAGGCATTTTGTGGACAACGCCCAGCCTATCCGGCGCAGATCACAGAATTCCATATATACGCCGGCTGGACGTCGCCTCAAGTGCACTTCCAACGCCGTCTGAGTGGTTATGCAAAGCCTCAGTTTTCTGAATCGCCGCGCTCTCTCCGAGCGCGACGTCGTCCATACCGAATCGGCACACGACAAGAATAGCGTGACAACCACCGTGTTCTTGCACAACCTACACTGCAGCAGGTGCGTGGATTGATATTCTTGTCCAACGCATGTATACTTACGTGGAAATTAAGCTGCGTTGAGACGATCGACGAAACGCTCTCCAATCTCGAGCCTCCGCCCTACTCTGTACAGACTTCCATCGTTTCCCAGGCCGTCACTATCAACCACCCTGCCGCCCTCTTGTACGCTAACATAAAGAGCGCCCTCGAGGATGCGGGCTTCGACATTGCGACGGAACCGATTCCTGGCCCTTCTCGCCCTCTGCCTCATAGAACCCTCACCCACCGGCGAGAACGTCACTTTCAACAGTGCTCAATGTGCCAAAAGAACCTGCCGGCGCACGATCATCATGAACAATCCTCCGGAGCATCTGAGTTCGGCAGTTGTGTCGTCTCACTGTCAATTGGTGGCATGACTTGCGCCTCCTGTAGCAATACCATCACCGATGCTTTGACCGAGCTTCCTGGCGTCCGAGATGTCACCGTCTCGCTTCTCAGCAATTCTGCCTCTGTAACCCTGGAAGACGAAGCTCTGTCCGCTACTATCACTCAGGCCATTGAGGACCTGGGGTACGAAGCCGCCGTTATGGATGTGAAACGCGATGCGTCGACCAAGCCGACCGTCAACGCCACCGGGTCCCAACGCCTCACATTGTCCATCGGAGGCATGACTTGCGCCTCCTGCGTCTCGACTATAATAAGTCTCCTAGCGTCTATGGAGGGCGTGTCAGACGTGGCCATTGACCTCCTTGGAAACTCTGGCACGATGCAGGTCGAACGACCCGAACTGGCGAGGACGGTTGTGGAGGCCATTGAGGACGCAGGATACGAGGCGGCCGTTGTCGACGCCGAGTCCGTACAGAAGACGCTACAAGACGAAGGGCATAATACTCGCACACTATCTTTACTCGTGGACGGCATGTTTTGCCAGTGAGTATTTCTGTCCCAATATGGTACCTCGCTCACACCCAACTATAGACATTGTCCAGCAAGAATCATGTCGAAGCTGGACGCTTTTGGCGTGCAAGTGGCGATAGACAAACCTCTCACCGAGAGTGATCCCATCCTTCGCGTCACGTATCAGCCCTCGCCGCGCTCGCTCACGGTTCGTGACATCGTGGCCGCAGTTGCATCAGCCAAGTCGCCTCCCTTCGCCGTCTCCGTGTATAAGCCGCCAAGTTTGGAAGACCGCGCTCACGCCATGCAAGCTCGCGAGCAGCGCTCAATCCTATGTCGCCTCTTGTTCTCTTTTGTGGTTGCTATACCCACATTCATCATCGGCATCGTCTACATGAGCTTGGTATCAAACTCGGACTCGACCAAACAGTTCTTCATGCGCCCAATGTGGACAGGCAACTCTTCGCGCATGCAGTGGTCGCTCTTCTTCCTCGCCACTCCCGTCATGTTTTACAGTGCCGGGATGTACCATTTGCGGAGTTATAAGGAGATTCGCGCACTCTGGCGACGGGGTAGTCGGACTCCCATCTGGAAACGCTTTGTCCGTTTTGGGAGCATGAACTTGCTTGTATGTGCACTCCGCGTATCCACGAAAGAGCTTCACTGACTTGCAACTCAGGTCTCGGCCGGTGTATCCGTCGCATACTTCTCCTCCATCGTTCTTCTCGCTCTGTCGGCGTCTCAACCTGCGACGGATGGCGACACGACGACGTACTTCGATTCAGTTGTCTTCTTGACCATGTTTCTACTTATGGGTAGGTGCCCAGGGCGACGCTTGATGACTTGAGAGCTGACTTAAACCTAGGACGCTATCTGGAGGCGTATAGCAAGACCAGAACCGCGGACGCTATCGCCGATCTTGGCAAGCTTCGTCCAGCTGATGCATACTTGCTCGTACCAAACTATGTCTCGAGCAAGCTCTTTGTCGTTCAGGACGGCAGCTCGGATCACGACGTCGAGAAGGGCGACGCAGATGTCGAGGCGGCGCAACGAGACGCTCCCAGCGGCTCGCGTGTACAGAAGATCTCGGTAGACCTTCTTGAAGTAGGCGACGTCGTTCGGGTGCAGAATGGCGCGACACCACCAGCGGATGGGACCATCGTCTCAGGAGAGTCAACCTTCGATGAAAGCTCTTTGACAGGTGAATCGCGACCTGTTCGGAAAACGGTCGGCGACCAGGTCTTCCTCGGCACCATCAACACTTTACGCGCTGTCGATATCCGGATCGGCGCCATCGGTGGCGAGACGATGTGAGCTTGTTCTTCATTCACCTATTCACAGACGAGATGCTAAGACGGAGTACAGGCTTGATCATGTCGTAAGAGCCGTCAGGGAGGGGCAGACAAAGCGTGCTCCCATTGAGCGCATCGCGGACGTGCTCACCGGCTACTTCGTCCCCGTCGTCACGCTTCTAGCCATTTCGACCTGGATCATCTGGTTAGGACTTGGCTATGGCGGCGCTCTTCCCCAAAGCTACTTGGACAATCCTGTTGGCGGTTGGGGTATGCCCTATCCATATCCGTCAGTGTGGAGTTATGCAGATCCACTAATACATCCATAGCCATATGGTCCCTAAAGTTCGCCATCGCCGTCTTCGTCGTGGCGTGCCCCTGTGGCATCGGCCTTGCCTCTCCGACCGCTCTGCTCGTCGGTTCGGGTGTTGCTGCCAAGTACGGTATCCTTGTCCGAGGCGGAGGCGCTGCTTTCCAAGAAGCCGCTCAATTAGACATCGTCGTCTTTGACAAGACTGGCACGTTGACGCAGGGCGGGGAACCTTCGGTGACGGACCATTCCATCTTGTCTGGCGGAGATTGGAAGGAGGAAGTCGTACTTGGCATGGCTGAAGAGCTCGAGTCGTCTAGCACGCATCCTATCGCATCCGCCATCCGCAAGTTCTGTGCTAGCAAGGGCGCCATCTCCGTGGGTGCATCAGCATATGACGAGAAACCCGGTCGCGGTTTGAAGGCAGCCTTTGCGTCCCGACAATCCGAGGCCATCATTGGCAACGAGCGGTGGATGGAAGAGCACAACGTCGAAGTCGGGCAAGACGTTGCCGAACGTTTGCAAGCTTGGAAAGCACAAGGCTGGAGTGTTGTGCTGTTCGCCATTCGCGGCGCGGAAACACCGTTTGAACTCGCCGCGGTCTTCGCAGTCAGTGATCCGCTACGTCCGCAGGCGGCCGTGGTCATCGGCCATCTGCAGGATCGCGGTCTCAAGACATGGATGATCTCCGGAGATAACGCCACGACAGCACAAGCCGTAGCGAAGCAAGTCGGTATACCATCATCGCAGGTTATAGCCGGTGTCTTGCCACATGAGAAGGTGCGATGAACCGAGTCACCTTCTCTCTTTGATCCATCTCATCTGTATGGGCAGGCCGAAAAGATTCGCTCTCTGCAAAGCTCGCAGCCCATACGCCGACGTTGGTTATCTGGGCGCAGGCTTGATGAAAGGAGCATCGTGGCGATGGTTGGTGATGGGATCAACGACGCACCAGCACTTGCATCTGCAGATGTGGGTATAGCGATAGGCTCGGGAAGTAAGTTGTCGACTTTCACTTGGATGGGCCTGATACTGATTCGTCGCCATAGGTGACGTCGCTTTGTCCAGCGCTGCGTTTGTACTCGTATCATCCGAGCTGCAAAGCCTCATCACACTCTTTGACTTGTCGAGGACGGTGTTCAGGAGAGTCAAGTTCAACTTCGTGAGTACTTCGCACCCGCAAGATTACGATCACCCTCTGACTTCTATGCAGCTCTGGGCGCTTGTGTACAACGTCGCTGCCATCCCTATTGCTGCAGGTGTGATATACCCTGCTGGTCACGCGAGGCTTGACCCGGTCTGGGGATCACTGGCTATGGCACTGTCGTATGTTGACTGCCGTTACTCTCAGAGGTCTTGCTAATGTTCTGTCCAGGTCTGTGTCCGTCGTATGCAGTTCTATCGCCCTCAGGCTATACCGGCCACCGCGCACATCGCTTAATAAGGATGTGCCCATCAGTCGTGATACGTTACCGACGTAGAAAGCGGCAGACCCATACATGATATTGCGATGACATTATACTAACGATACAAAACGATACAATGATACCATGAGTTCATGACATGCTTTCTACGGTGCTTTCGACTGCTGCTGAGAGGCCTCTCGTTTAGTCTTGTAGAAGTCTGAGAAAGATAGCCGAACGCCAAGGAAACGGCAGTCAAGGTCTGTATGACTTTGGAGGCCATGCACGATGCCATGAACCTTCTCTGAGAATATTGAGGCGTACTCCTTACATTGCTGAAGACCGCGCAGCAACTGGTCGGATAAGGGTGCTTCTTGATCAGCGCCTGCTCCGGTATAGACTCCCTGTGAAGATCTGAGTACGCCGCCCGTAAGAAGACGGCGAAAAGCTTACCCGCATGGCATCCCGCTCGTTATCACGCCGCGAAGACTCGGATAGGCAGAGATTATAAAAGTGGTCCTGTGGGGAGTCGTGTTACCAACGTAGGAGTGACTGAACACTGATGCGTACCATAGCTTCCCTGAATTGCAGGATCGTCGCCAATGCGTCGCGCACTTGATTGAGAACAACCTCCTGAGAGCGAGATGAGCAAGAGTCCACTAGTTACATCGGGCTACCTCTGAATCACGAACCTCGCGCCCAGCTTTGTTCGATAAGAGTAGAATCTTCCTGACCAAGCGTCCAAGATAGTCACGGTGAGCGGCTATGAGAGCATCCAGGTCCCCCTCCTTTTTATGCACAAAGTCCATAAGATCGGCCCACGAGCATTCGATGACCTCAAGCTGACTATAAGCTTGCATCTGCCGAATGAAGTGAATCATCTCAGCCACAGACAAGCGCAGCTGGTGCCACTCCTGCTCAAGCTCTATGGCGGTGTTAGCGCGATCATGTGAGAGATCCGATCTACGACGTGCCAGGTAGGTGAATAAACACTTTCGTGCCACTACCGGCCCTCAGCCAGCCCTTTGTCAGCGTCATCTCGATGCGCTTGATCTTCCACAGGTGGTTGAAAAGCTTCAGGTATTTAACCATTGAATCCGGGTCAAGCACAGTGTCCAGGGGGGCGTCGATCTTGTACACCAGGGTGAACACATCCCAACCGATCTCACTCCGAGTGTATTCGAGCATCTCGGCGTCCAATCGCCTCAAGATATCGGGAGGGTCGTTCTGAGCATTCGAGGAGCGCACCGCAGTCTCCAATGTAGCGGTTAAGTTGTGTCGGTACAAGGTGTTAGCGGGTTTCGACAGGCTAGGTCTAGGTGATGGATGAGCTGATGGCAAGGTATGGCGTGTGCGTTGGAAGACTGACCCTAGTGTCTCCATGAGGTGATCCACGAAGTCGCCGTACCCCAGTAAGAGATAGTTCTTCACAGCCTGCAGATGATCCAGAAGTCTGAACTTGTCAAAGAAGATGTCGAATAGTCGCTGGCTCGCAATGCGGTAGGCGGTGTCAATTGATCTCTCCAGACCGGAGATGTCGCTGTATTGTAGCTCTATCGGAAGATCAGATGCGTTGACGTGGGAAATGGGAAGTGAGCGGCAGACCTCCTCGTTCTGTGTGGCTCAATTTCTCCCTCGTCGCCACCCAGTCACTGTCATGACAGCTATAACGGATGAAGTTCAGACTGCGACCTGTAGAGAATATCTATATGGAAGTCAGAATGACTCTGATCATCGTAGACGAAGATCGAACCTTGCGCCCAAAATTCTCATTCACAAACGCGGGTAGCATATCTTGTCGGAATTCGAACTTGTTCTCCCATAGACGCAGGCTATTCTCTTTCTCCCCTATCACGTCTTCCTCAACGGATAGTCCGAACCCTCCATCGGCCACACCTCCGCCTGCGTAAGCAGCAGCATGAACGTATTGAACGTGCGCCAGATCGGGGTCTACTCCAACAAAGAACTCGTTATAAGGATCATAGAGTTCTCCAGAGAAGAGCCATTTCTGCAAGGTCGCAAAGAACGGCATGGATACCTATGAGTAGAATGAGTATAACACCACCCATCTGTGAGTGAACTGACCTCTTCCAGTAGATGATCCGTGAACTGGCGGACAAAGGGGTCTCCGTTCTCTGTATAGCCGTGAATGAGGTTGACAAGTGCACCTCCGTGTGTGTCTTGTAGAGCATTAGCAGGAGCTCCAGGATGCATGACCTGATATGATATACCTCTCGCGGCCCCTACACACACACTCATCATACGCATTCGAAGTCGCCATTCGTTGATCCAGACATCAAGACGACGCAATGTAAGACCGCTTTCCTCGGCACGAACTTCGTTACTGTCCGATTCAGTCGCCACAACGGAAAGTTGGGATTCTAGCACAGCGATCAAGCGGTAGTACTCCGTCAATTGCGATTGTAGGTGGTGACAGAGGCTCTGTTCGATCATGCCAACGTCGGTACCAATCTCTCTATCCCGGACGAACTTGTCCACCAACTGGTACAAGTAGCCGACTTCAGACAGCCTATGTATAAGCTCTTTGGTAGATTGCCCTATGCGAGCCTCCTGATGTAAATGGTGAGATGGGGATCAGATGTGGCGTAGATAACTCACAGGTGCTTCGGAGAACACGACTTGTTGCATCGACTCCCCACCATTACTGGATGAGAACCGAATGTGCTTTCCAGAGATGCCTTGCAGAAGATATAAAGTATCGCGTAGCAGGATATGCTCTGGCATTTGTAGTTTGCCTATGCGTGTAATGAGAATAGCAGATCACGGAACCAGTAGTATCTTTCGGACCGATTCTTTTGCGATATTCGTAGAGGATCTGCGCTTTGCTTTTACCGGCAGGCTCGCCAGTGGTGGGTTCCATAGTGGGTGTGGTCACAGTTGGACGAGCACGCGAGGGAGCAGCAAGTGATGGAAGAAACGTCGAAGTTACTGTAGCTTTGCGCGAAGATGACGCGGACAGGGTATGTAGGAATAGAAGGGTATCGTGTTTCTTGGACAGTACAGGCTAGATAGCATAGATCAGATTGGCTATTAGCATGGTTGGGTAATTTCCGCACCTGATCTAGCAGTCGAGATAGAAGATTGGTGAACTGTAATACAGACGAACCGGGCCCCGGGGCTTGCGATACTGTAGTAAGTCAGTATGCGCGTGCTACCACAAGCCAACCGAGACTATGCACACACTCACATTGCCGTTTGATGATGTCCGCCAGCAGGCCTATGTCGGCTTCCCGTGTATTACCTATGTGACTTCATGGACCTAAGTTATGTGATCCCTCGCGGCAATGACGAGGGAATACCGACCTAGAGAGTATATCCTTGCAGCGAGCCGATAGATCTTGACGCAGGTGTTCTTGCCGACGAGCTGTGGGTACAAGCGAGCAGACCAGCGCGTCAAGGGAGTCGGACAGAGAGGTCATCTCATCGAGCGGCCAGTCGACTCGGAAAGTAAGACTCTGTACAAGGGTGATCGACGTAAGGGGCGAACCCGCTAAGCACGCGCGCCGCGCGGGGCGTGACCGCGTCAAGGTGGTTGATCGCTTTCTCACGCTGGTCGCACCAGAAGACAGGCGAAAACACGACAGTAGTCCATGAACATGAATGATGGTCTGTAAGGCTATGATACAACATGAGGCAGATAGAAGAGATGTACGCCGGCTCGAATAGAAAGAGGGGAAGATCAGGTCAGATGCTATGTCTCCTGCGCTACTCGAGAATTACGCGCCAGCCACAGAGCCCTCGTATGTGAGAGACCCCGACGAGCTCTGTGCATTCTGATAGGAAGCGCCGTTGATTCTTGCAACCGACTCGAGATCCCACCCGTATTGAGCGTACTTGGGGAAGTTGTCCTTGAAAGCTTGGACAGTAGCGCTTCGGAGTTCATGCTCGAGGATGATCAGCCCGGGCGACTTGGAACCACTGAGCCACTGGGTGAACTTGGCGTCAATAGCGTCCTGCGTTGTTCCGCCCGTAGTGCCCAGGCTCCAGTCGGACGTGCTATGGTACCGATCAATAGGTGTTCAGAAAGACGGATCATAAACGCCTCGGCTACTCACTCTTGGTTCCAAATGACAGTGGTCAAACCAAACACCGCTGATGCGATAGCGTCGACACGAGCGTCGGTGTCACCGTAAGGGGGGCGCCAGTAGCGGGCGAGGCGTCCTCCCGTTGAGATATAGATGAGTTGCATTGTCCAGCCAAGCTGGGCCACTACCTGGGCGTTCGATAATGTGGTCATGTATCTAGGGTGTATTCTATTGAGATATTGTACCAAATATAAGAAGGAGGACGTACGGGTGAGTCCAAGTGTGCACTGCAATGTCACTCTTCAGCGTGGAGAAAGCGGTCGTGAATTCGTTCGGGAATTGCAGAATGTTGGTCCCGATGAAAAAGTGTGTAGAGGGTACGTTGTTCTGTTGAAGGAAGGAATACAGCTCATCGGAGGCCTGTGAGGGATGTGAGAGAGATGTTCCAAATATGCGGCGCAAGGACATACAGCCAGGGGACCGTCATCGAAAGATATGCCGACTACGCCAGATGGAGCATCCCAGATCTGCCCAGGCAGGCGGCAGTGTGCAGACGCGGAGCATATGGGCTGCTTGCTAGCGTCCTGGTCTTGATAGACTGGAGTCGTGGAGGGTCCGTTGGGCTGCGACGAGACGGGTACGTTGGGAATCTTGCCCGCCGCGACCGCCGCGTTCAGCGCGTCTGTCCAAGCCTTTGGCACGGAACCCGTGTCCGCGGTCTGGGGAAAGCCCGCCTTCCATTCTGGTGAATCGATCAGGGCAAACACGGGATGAGATAAAGGGAGCAGCGACGGACCTGCTGAGCCGACTGCTGGAAACGAGCCGGAGGACTGACGACGAAAGAGTGCGTGAGCGGGATGCGTCTCGCTTTGGTACCAAGTGTCGGGAAGAGATCGAGAGTCTGTCTCCGCGTGGGCATTGACGAGCGCACACGACAGTGCAAAGGAGAGGGAGAGTGACCATGCATACATGGCTGATACAGGGTAGCGCTGAGAGATGGGAGGGGGTGAAGGGTAAGGGATCGCGCAAGTTAAACGTATGAGAGCCAGATGTTTATATGCCAGAAGGAGGCGAGCATCCGGGGCTCCGTATGGTACCTGAAACAGCGACCGTCTTAACGGCTCTTCGGGATGGTCAAGTGGTCGTTGTGTCTTGGAGATGCCAGGGCATTTCTTTGCAGGGTCACGATACTTGCTCCCGCCTCCCAAGGAAAATCGGCAACAAGCGCCGCGTAGCACGGGTTCCCGCGACACCTATACGCGAGGACATCGCGCTTATGGACATGTAGGAACAGTGCACCTAGGTCACGACTCTTGGTCTCAGTCTGTACGACGAGACCGGCTAGAGGACAGCCAGATGTCACAAGGACCACATGGCGACTCGAGATCAAAGAGCGTCCAACCAAGCGTTCTCACTATGTGCAGGTGCACGTGCGCTTTGGCACTTCTCACATTGACGGCTGTCCACGAGATCGCACTAGCCTCCAAAGTCAAAACACGGTGTGCGTCATGTCAAAGTCATGGATCAATACATAGCTCGTGTCAAGACAGGCCATCGGCGAATAGCTCAAGCGATGGGCGGTAGCCATGAAGAAAGTAAGTAATGGTACGGCCAGAATGTCCGGGGTAAACGAGGGTAGTACAAGAGGTGCAGGGTATACTTAAAGAGTCCGCGCTCAATTACGTGTAAGTAGTCTACTAAGTCCATAGTCCCATTACAGAAGAGTAACGCCCAACAATGCGGTCAAAAGAAGAGCCGACAGCGATGCAGAAGGCATGCCGGCGAGAGAGGCTGCACCACTGTGCGATACGTCCGAACCAGTACCCGAGGAAGATGAGGACGAGGACGAGGCGCTGGGCGACGCCTGCGAGGCGGCGGTCGCGGTGGCTGACGCAGATGCAACCGCCTCGGAAGATGCGAGCGCGTACGCGTTACCGAGGTTCTTGCCAGACGTGATATTTGAGTTGCCGAAGATGGCGCTCGTTGAGTTGATAGCGTTTTGGTAGGTACCGTTACCGTCTACCGCGGCAACGGACACGATGTTCCAGTTGTTCTGAACCATGAGCGGATAAGCGTCAATGAATGCTTGCACGCTCTGCTGGCTCAATTCGTGCTCGAGAACGATCAGACCGGGCGAGCGCGCGCCTGAGAACTATCAGCTGTTGAAACGATAGGGACGGGGGCGTCACTGTACTCACCAGTAAGCCATTTCTCGAACTGGGAATGAATCTTCTCAGCGCTGGTGTAGTGGCTGTTGGTGGTCAGGGTCCAGTCGGCAGTATCTTGATTCCACTGAATGCTTGTCATGCCGAATACCTCTCGTGCGATGGCCTCAACGCGGCTATCGATATCGCCATAAGGTGCCCTCCAGTACCTTGGGATGCGGCCACCAGTCGAGTTGTAGATGAGCTGCGCGGTCCATCCAAGTTCGGCTAGCACGAGATCATTGCTCTGCGTCGTCATGTACGGGTGCTAAAGATGTGGTCAGCACTAGTGCAGGGCGGTGCAAGTCGACGCCCAACGTACAGTCCAAGTATGAACGGCAATGTCGCCTTGCAGAGTCTTGTACGCCGTGTTGAATTCTTTGGGGTTCGAGAGGATGTTCGTGCCGATGAAGAAGTGCGTGGCGGGGATAGAGTTATTCTGGAGGAAAGCATATAGTGTATCCGACGAGCCAGGCAAAGGACCATCGTCGAAGGAAATGCCGATAGTGTTGTTGGGCCCGTCCCAGATCGACGTTGAGAGACGACAGCCGTACGTCCCAGAGCAGATAGGGAGCTTGTCAGGGTCTTGACCGCCGTAGGTCGGGTTTCCGCTTGCCGATGGGGTCGAAACAGGAATATCGGGTATTTTGCCTGCCGCGATGGCGGCCGCGAGAGCATCCTGACGTATGGTTCATTCATGAGGTATGGCTATGATGAATGATATAGCGACGAACCTTCCATGCTTGAGGAACGTCGTCCGCACTCAATTTGTCTCCTGGAACGGGGAAGCCGCTCGCCCAAGCTGAATAGAGTTCAGACCTGGTCAGATGGCTAGATCGAACAGTCAAGAGAAGCACAAGAGCGCACCTTCCGAGCCCACGGCAGCGAAAGTATTAGAAGAAGACGAGTCTGCACGCCGATAAACAGCGTCCAGCTTGGGAGTCGAAGGCTGGTACCAGGTATCCGGCAGTTGGCGGGCTTCAACGTGATCGTGGCCCGGGGCAGCGATCGCAATAGATGCCGCGGAAAGAGACGCAAAGAGCGTGGCGAAGAACATGATAAACCGGATGGAGGAAAAGCTGGACTCTGAAAAAACGGGACGAGACAAGCGCGCTGCAACTCGCAAGGGGCCAGAGAGCAGACGTCGGAGAGCGGGCGAGCATACGTTTGACTTTTATAAGCGCGAATCTTCGGGCGGCAGAGCCCTCTGTCAGAGGCTAGTTGCCCTGGCCGTCAAAATCGGCGCTCGCGAGCGGCGGCCCTACCCCGTTGCGGTACAGTAACATGCATTCACCCGCATGGACAGGACGGCCCGTAACGCCGAAGGGCATAGAATCCCCTCCTCTGGGCTCCCTCTTCCCGTACAGATATGTTCGCGCAATCACAAATGGGAGTCCTCCAAGCCCCCGCGTCTACAACGAGGGCCGCTTAGTGCAGAACCGGAACACCGGAATCGCCGCGCGCCCAGGCTGTACAACATCGATATAAACCCTGACATACTTTACCAGTGATAGATAACGCAAGGGAGGTAATGAAGCAACACGCACGGCGTCGTTTGTCCGCGTTCTGCACTAATCAATAACTCATTTGGACAACCTGCGGGTCTACCATGCCAAGGGCATACTCATTCCGTCGCCATATATTTCCTCGTCGAGCGAGCGCCGAGCGGTGGCGAGGAGAACCGGATGTACCGAGTAGGTCGCGATCGTACGCAGGCGGCAGGTCATCACGATGAACGCCGAGAAAGGATGGAAGAAGGAAGCATCCGCGCTTCCGTTCGGATCACGGGCTCGAGTCCGCATTTCGGAATATAGCTCCGGCCGCTAAGCAATCCTTGTTTCTCATCGGCATCGACGGATCTCTAATGCCGCGCGGTTTGGATGTTCGGTCAAATCTGCCTGTAGTCCTGCCATGCGAGCAGATCTCGCAAAATAACAGTACGGTCATTGAATTACTACGATCGTGATGATCAAATCAGAGCACACTAGCGAATGGTGTCAATAAGTTTCCATCGTGGTACGTCGCAGCACAGTAATAGCACTGAGTCAACAAGAACAGAGCACGGCATACAGCACAACATTGAGACGATCACAGGACGGAGTAGGGGTGAATATGTCAGCAAACGACAAAGCCATCACGAAAATGTACACACAAACCCAATTGAACAGTCTAGTAGCCCTGGCATTACTCGACGTTTCCGGCGAGATAAATTAACTCGAGAGTTTAGAGGAGGTTTGCGATCAAGCTGGAGATCAATACTGTCGATCCAGCGACCAAGGCGAGCGGGTGTTGTAAGCCGGTAGCGTCGCTCGTGTGGACAGCGCTGTCCGACGCAGCAGTACCGCTGGGAGCTGCAGACGATCCGCTCCCACTCGCGCTGGCGCTGGCGTGATTGCTCGAGGAACCGCTCGCACTAGCAGTAGCGCTCGAGCCAGCAGTGGATGCCGCGGTGGAGGATGATGCAGAAGCGTCCACGATGATATTGGCGACAGTGGGCTGGCCCTCCGCGCCCTCAGCATTCTGGTACGGAGTGTTCAGACCATCGAGTTGAGCAACGGACACGGCCTTCCAGCCGGCGCTCATGGCCGCCGGGAACGTGTTGATGAAGGCGCCAACGGTGTCGTTCGTGAGCTCGTGCTCAAGGATGATCAGGCCGGGCGACTTGGGGCCTGCGCGTGTGTTCAGCGGTGATTACCTTCAGATAATGATACTGGAAACGCACCCGCGTACCAGCCGTGGAGGCTATTTTCAACCGACTGAAGCGTCAGGTCCGTCGTTGCCATGGACCAGTCCTCGGTACTGTGGCGTATCAGATCCTTTCCCACAACAATGAATTGAATATATATGGGCGCACTCTTGATTCCAAATGACCGTCTTAAGGCCGAACACCTCCCGAGCGATAGCGGAAACACGGATGTCGGAGTCACCATAAGGAGGGCGCCAGAAGCGGGGAATACGACCGCCAGTCGAGTTGTGGATGATCTCCATGGTCCAGCCGAGCTGAGCGACGACGTCCTCGTTCGAAAGCGTGGTCATATACGGGTGGGTCCAAGTGTGCACGGCGATGTCCTGACCGCGTGGTTCATTGAATATGGCGCTTGTGCGATCAAAAAGGAAGACTCACGTCTTGAAGCGTCTCATAGGCAGTCATGAACTCCTTCGAACCCCACAAGATGTTCACACCGATGAAGAAATGCGTGGCCTTGATATTGTTCTCCTGTAAGAACTGGTAAAGAACGTCCGAGCTTTCCTACAGGGAGTGTGTGAGCACATAACCGACGGGTCCCAATAAGCGCTCGTACGGGAATGGGACCATCGTCGAACGAAATGCCGACTTGGCCGTCAGGAGCATCCCACAGGTCCGTGTCGAGGCGGCACTTGTACGTCGCCGAGCAGACTTTGGGGTCCATGGGATCGACGCCCTTGGGGTAGACCGGACCGGCAGCCGGATCGTTGGTCGAAGGAGCCAGGTCAGGAATCGTGCCGGCCTTCACGGCGGCGTCAAGCGCGTCCTTCCACTCCTGAGGCATCTGGCTCGAGTCCGGAGTGCTGGTGGGGTAGGCGGCCGCCCATGCTGCATGGTGATCGTGATGAGCGGCAGCTCGGGCCGATTGCGCGCGCAATCACTCACTGGGGGAGCCGACCTCGGGGTAGGTGATACCGTCGGTCGTGGGTCCGCGTTTGAAGAGCTTGTGCGCAAAGTGAGACTCGTCGCGATGCCACCAGGCGTGATCAGACGGGGATGTCCTCGACGCCAGGCTGCGAGCTATGTGGGCATGATTGTGGCCGGGGTGTGCTTGTACGGAAGATGCGAGAGCAAGGAGGGAAGTAAGGCAGAGCCAGGTGGAAGCCATCGTTGCCGAATTAAAACAGAGAGCCGAGACCAAAAAACGAAGGACGGTAAGAGAGCGACTAAGCAACGCGGCGGAGGCCTCGGAGAGAGGTCGAAGGTCAACCAGTTGAACGGGGCGCACAGATCCCGCATGGTCTGCCTTTTTGTGGCATTAGGTGGGCTCTGGCGGGAGACGGCACCGGCGGAATCAGGCCGCGAAATCACTTGGCGGCGGGCGCTACCGATTATTCCACGCGGAACTTGGCTTCGGCTCGTCCACTTGCGCCGTCCCCAGATACCTGTACACAACGTAAGTTCGTACATACTTGCGACGGTTGCATGCACTGCCCTGCTGACTCGCGGTCAGCATGCGTGTGTTAGAAGGGCAAACTCAAATCAGCACGCAGAACGTCCAACCAACAGATGCTGATCTGCAACCGTGTCATCCCTGGACGACCTATTTGGTCCTAGAACATATGCGCTTCTACAATTCAATTATCAGCGCCGGTCACGCTAGCGCCGGAGGGCCCGGGAGGTCATATTGCGGTATGAAATCGATCAGGATAATCCACGGCGAGAGCCACATGCGCAATTATCACTTACTACACTCTCCTCGAGAGCGGCAGAATATACAGGCCAACACTAGTTGGTCATACCCGGTAAGCGGTATCATCGGAAGCCTCGAGGTTGACACGAACGACTCGGAGTATGCGGAGACCGGCTTCGCCACGTAGATGAGCGCTTCGCATGACGGCCTGAGGCCACCGCAAGTGACGAATCGGACGATGGACCAGGCAGGGAGGCGTGCATGCGCACAGAAGTGACCTGATGGGTTCGGGAGAGGAAAACATAGTCATGGCTTGCCCAAGTTCTTCGACATGGCGGTACGTTACAGTAGTTGGCAGCGGCGTTATATACCTGAAGACGGACATCAAGCCGAGCCCAGTGCGTGGGTAGTCTGACCGGCCCAGGGAGACGAGATCCGTCGGAAAAGCGCGAACACCTTTTAGTAGTAGTAGTAGACCACCATCGGACCCTTAGTCGGTCCCGGCTGGATCCCGGCTAGCCCCTGTTCCCAGGCGCGACACGTTACGCCGATCCTCCGCATCTCTTCGGACCAGACCACGATCAACAACCCGAAACTGGGCACCGGTATGGCCATGGCGGACTCTCGTAGCGCCAGCTATTCAGCACTCGATAGAGCTCCCCGTGTAACACGCCAATACATCCTTGCGGCATCATAGAACGTCGCGACCCCTGGCGGGTTTGTATACGTCACCCACATATTTCTGGCTGAGTGTCGTTGCTTAGTGCGTCGGCGTTTACCTTGACTGAAGCTTCACCCCGGTGTCCATTCTGAGATCTCAAGATCGGCGGTGATGAGCTGCTTATCTTCATGATCTACCGTAGTCTCGCTGTCAGCGGGTAGTGTTGTTGACGTCCGTGAGGTGTCACGCCACCCCACGCGTCCAGAAAATCCGCGGGGTCTCTGCCGAATGCGATGAATCGGCAGTGGCGACTCAGGGCAATAAACTAAACTCTTTGTATCAAGCAGCGCCCAATGCGCTATGCTGACCTGACCTCTACGAGGGGAACCAGGGGGAACCTTCACACGACGCCAGAGCGCTTTCCGACTTGTCGGGAGCCCCTTGTGTCTCTCGCTATTGACCGAAAGCTTCACAGTGGTCCATTCAGCATCTAGCACGCCGTAAAGCGCGCGAGAACCCGCATCTCCTTTCGACTATCAGAACACGGCGTCTGCCCTGAGGAATGTAAGCGGCCGCTGCGGCGCTCTGAATGGGTTGCATCTGACGCCGTGAAAGCGACCGCTCCTGTGACCACTACATCAAAAGTGCCCCACTATAAGTTTGGTGGACTGGGGGAGATTACATTTGTCGGCACTACCCACGACATGGCTCCCTCAGTTTTGAGCATGGACGAAATCGAGTCTCGCAAGCTCACCCGACGAATCCTGCTCAAACTCGATCTCCGTATCTTGCCCATCTTAGCTCTGGTACGTGTCGCTCTACATACATCATGAGCTAACTTGACATCAATTGGAGCTGTTCCTGGCTAGCTTCATCGACAGGACCAACATCGGCAACGCGGGGTAAGCACCTTACAGGTCTCCCTATTCAGTTACTGAGCTGGCACCTAGAATCGCGGGGCTAAAGACCGATGCTCACCTGAAGGGCGACCAGTTCAACATCACTCTTGCCGGTACGCTCATCGATGAACTTTGCGCTGCGCCATTCTGATGGAAAGTAGTGTTCTACGCGTCGTGCGTGCACTGATTGCACTCGCGTGTAACCTAGTCTTCTAAAGCTGATCAGATACGTCGTCGTCGAGTTACCGTCCAACTGGGTGCTCAAGCGGATACGCGCAAACCGATGGCTCTCTCTGCTGGTGTTCGTATGGGGCACGGTAACAACTCTTATGGGATTGGTCGATAGCTTCGGAAGTCTTGCCGCAGTACGCGTCGTATTGGGCTTCTGCGAGGGCGGTCTACTCCCCGGAATGGTACGGTCATCGACGGCGATCTCAATCACATACTGAGTGTGTTATATATAGATGCTCTATCTCAGCACCATGTACAAGAGGCACGAGCTTCAGTTACGGCAAGTGAATTCGCGGTGAAGTAGTAGACGTATCCTAAACGTTCTTCCTGTACCAGAGTCGGGATCTTCTATGCGTCCGGTAAGTGCAATGATTCTGACAGTGCTACGCTAGTCTTGCTCAAGTTCAAAGCATCGCTGTCTGGCGCCTTCGGAGGTGTGCACATTTGTTCATTATGATCATCGTCGCCCATTCATCGTGCGCCATCACATAGGTCTGCTTGCTACCGCCATTATCAGGATGGATGGCGTGGCTGGCCTCTCTGGCTGGCGTTGGATATTCATACTCGGTACCTTTCACATACTCACTGCCGGCGGCACTTGGACTGACAGCGTGTGGTAGAGGGAATCGCGACCTGCATGATAGCAATTATATCTGCAGTGGTACTGCCGTCAACGCTGTCGACGGCGCGCTTCTTGACCGAAGAAGAACGAACATTCGCGCGTCCGTGTCATGGCTTCTATTTGCCGTGGAGAAGTAACTCACAATTGCCACTTTCAGTCGAACGCTTTCACATGGCGGACAGCACGGCTGCGAGTGCCCCTCTCTCGGAACCGGCTCAGAACATTCGAGTCCACGAGAAAGATGCCGAGAAGGAAGAGGAGAGGCGAGTAGAAGACGTCAGCGTTGTGAGCTCGATAGTCGTGCATGAGGAGGACGAGAGGTTTGAGTGGCGTGAGGTCGTCCGTGGTATGTGCAGCATCAGCAACCCGCTGCCTGAACCCTCACACTCGGTCATTACTTGCAACAGGTCTCATCGACATCCAAACATGGCTCACAGCAATCGCGTACCTGGGGATGATAGTCGGCCTGTACTCTTTCTCATTGTTCCTGTGTGTTTGATTCCCGTCCTCGTGAAGGGCTCAACTGACGTGTCACTAGACCGACCATTGTGGCGGGCCTGGGATATTCTGGTGGTCAAGCTCAATTGCACACAGGTGAGCCGGCGGCCGGGATCTTGCGAGGCTCGGGACTTATGACCATCACAGTGCCCCCGTACATCCCAGCAGTTGTCCTGACCGTTATTGTCGCCTATCTCTCTGACAGGTGCGAAGCCGACCTCGTCAATACTTTACCCCATGGGAGCTGAAGATAATATTAGATATCGCATGAGAGGCCCTTTCATGCTCATACTTCTTCCGATCTCGATGATAGGCCCGTCTTATTCGGTCACTGTTCCCTCTGATACTAATATCGTCTACAGGATACATTGTGTCCATAACAGCAAAGAACAACAATACACGCTATGCCGCTGTGTTCCTGATGGCGTCTGGACTGTGAGTTGGCTATATGCGCTGGATACACCCTGAAAACCGACGTGCCTGTATAGATATCCGTCTGCACCTTGTGTACTGTCCATCATCCCCAACAATACCAGCGGGCACTACAAGAAAGCCACTTGTGTCGCACTCCAACTTGCCTTCGCAAACTGCGGTGTGAGTTCTCTTCGCTCTTTTTCCAGGCTCAAGTTTTGCTGACCGATCTTGTACAGGGCTTTGTCGCTACGTTTGTCTATACAAGCGGTCCGTCTGGCCTGCCGTTTTCTTGTATAGTGTCAGACTAACCACTCATCTCTAGATCAAGCGCCTTCGTTTAAGAAGGGCCACTCTATCGTGCTGGGCTTCGTTGTACTGGCATGGGTCTTCACCGCTATCAACGTGTATGTCCCTTTACCTGATACACCGTTATCCCATGTTGATCATCATACAGCGCATACTGTCACTGGGAGAATCGCGCTCGCGCTCTTGGGAAGCGTCAGGGCAATATCGAGGCATACCAGCTGCTTTGGGAATCGGGCAAGACACGCGCTCCCATCGGCGATCGCCACCCAGACTTCCGCTTCACACTATAGAATGGACCGAGGATGGTCTACACTATGCCTACTTGAGATGATCCGAATGTAACTTACGAACGTGTACTTGTATGTAGACCTCCGGCTTTGAACGCACAATCGGAAGTAACGTGTTTGCACATTATATTCGTTGATGCGCCTACCCTGAGATAGGCATCCTTGGGCCGGTCGTAAATGTCGTGGGTCGGTACAGTGGGTACTAGGCATGGCAAATGTCCGAATCAACAACATCTGCAAGCGACGGGCTCGCAGAACAAGCGAACCTAACAAAGGATGGGGAAGTGGACGAAGGATATCGGATGAAGCAGGGCACCAAGGGCGAGCAGGTAGGAATGTGTGTATATGGAATAAGTAAGATACTAGCAAGATGGGTACGCGTCGTGGGTGTAATGTCATGCAGAGGGTCAAAGCTATTTGGGAGTATGCAGATTCATGTCATAAACAGGTGGGTGGAGAAGGTGGCAAATCGAGTACAAGGCGCCAAGACATCATTCAGGGATGACAACACGAATTGTCCGGGAAAAACGATGCTTAGCAAAGCGAGGGTAACAGAGATACCGTGAGGGAAGGCTAGATAGATCAGGGCTCAGAGAATGCTCGGCCATTTGAGCTTCAAGCCCTCCAGCCAGCGCATGTACAATAGCTCTGCGATAGGACTACGCTTCATCCCAGAGGACGAAGTTGGGGATGCAGGGCGATCCGAAGCAACAGCGGCTGTTGTAGAAGGGCCATCCAGGATCTCCTCCGTCTCTGTTACGACAAGACCACGGCTTGTGAGCTCGCTCTTCCGTGTAACGCGCTTATGTGGGAAGAGATTGCGCGATGTGGCAACATGTTGGCGCACGGCGTCGTTACTGCAGAGCGATCAGACGTAGATCAATACGGGACCGAAGGAGAACGCACTCATTGATACCCGATAGTAAATCAAGTACGATCCCATAGGCCAGTTCAGGGTTGACGTCACGTAGCTCTTCGAAGCCCCGAGACAGCATGCTCAGCGCTTCTATCTCTCTAGCATCCTGATCATCTGTGATTGACTTCTGCAGCGTCGGTAGCACAACATCGTCAACGATGGCCCTGCCTGCCTTCGCCATATCGCTTGTGGTCTTTCGAGACGCAGACTTGTCCTTAGTAGGTGAATTGGGGACACTGGATGCGGATCCCTCGCGCGCACGCATGGAACCGACGAAGTCGGAAGAGAGCCGCAGACTTCCCGCGGCGTCGACCTTCTTGACAGGTCGAATGGTATCCACGCCCGTACCGAGATCGATGTCACGAACAATGGTACCTCCCTCGGCCGTGCGCTTTGCATACGATGCGCGCCGGGGTGTCCGTACATACGCGGGAGGGGCTTCGTTTGAGGGTGGTGTTACTGGCCCAGCACCAGCAGTTTCGGTACTGCTCCCGTCCTCATCAAGAGCGGGCACTTCCGAGTTGGTTTGCGCAGCCGCCATCTCCGAGTCCGTATGGACGATCATCGTCGATTGCGAAGCCGTCTTTCCTACAGCTGGTATGTCGCTGCCGCTAGCCGTCGCCAGCGCCGAGTCGGGAACCTCGCTCTCCTCGAACTCCAACGCTTCCTCCTCTTCTTCATCCGGTACCAGGCCGGGTTGCATGATGTCCCTCGCTGCACTTCGGAACGTGCCCATAGCCATACTCGAACGCACAGTGTCAAAGTTCCAGTCGGATCGTAATGTGCCCTCCCAACTTGCGATACTGTTGCGCACAGACGGCGCATAGGCAGGTTGGGGTTTCCCCGACCGAGCTCGGTAATCCTGATAACGCTCGACAAGCTCGGACAAATACGTCGTTTTGCGAGCACCACGGATGAAACGGTGCTGAAGTAGCTCCTTCGCTGTAGGGCGCTGGAAATATCACGTCAACACTGATGTTGAAATTGGGACGAGTAGTTGTCATACCATATTCGGGTCTTTCGTCAAGCACTGGGTGACAAAGTCCTTGAACGCAAGCGAGAACGCGCCCTCCAGTGTTGGCGGTTTGGCTTTGGGTATGAGAAAGAGCACACGCATCGGGTGATATTCGGCCAAAGGCGGTTCTCCCTTCGCCATTTCGATAGCGGTGATGCCGAGGCTCCACATGTCCGCCTTCTGGTCATAGCCAGCCTGGCGGATGACTTCTGGCGCCATCCAGAAAGGCGTACCGACGAATGTGTGTCGGAGCGTGTTGGTAAGCTGGGCGGCGACGCCAAAGTCGGCAAGCTTGACCTTGCCAGACGCGGAAAGGAGGACATTAGCTGCTTTGATGTCGCGATGAATGGTGCCTTCGGAGTGCAGATAGTCGAGACCGAGGAGCAGCTCGCGGCATATGACCGCTATGTGGGCTTCGGAGAAGACACCGGGCTTGAGAAGATCAAGACATGACCCTCCGGCGAGATACTCCATGACGATCCAGAGCTTATAGTCGACGACAAAGGAGCCGTAGTAGCGCGTCACGAATTCGGACTCGTGCTGGGCCAGATTGGCGATCTCCTGTTGTATCTCAGAGATATCGTCGTCGGAGTCTTCCAAGTCTATGGAGACGATGTCAGCCAATGAGCAAATTGCGCCGAGAAAGGCCAGGCCGGCGACGCACCGATCTGCTTAATAGCGACTACTTGCTTCGTCTCGTTGTGCATGGCCTTGTAGACGGTCCCGAAGGAGCCCGTCCCAAGCTTCTCCATCAGGGTATATTGGCTGGCCGGATTCGAGCTCGGCATTGGGTATGGTTCGCGGAGTGCAGCTCGAGGAAGGTCGGGAGACGAGGGCGGCGACTTTGAGAGCTTGGGCTGTGGAGAGGCAGACAAGCGGAGGTCAGAATTTGTGCGCTTCCGGAGTTTCGAGCCAGCCATGACGGACGTGGGGGCGCGGGCAAGGATCGTCGTGAGCGCCCGGACGAAGACGTATTGGACGTCGTCGCGGACGAGTATTGTTTCCGAGGCCTACGGTAGGGCGCAACGGCTCTACACGTGCCTCGGACGAGCACACGGTCGTGCGTCATCCCACCAGTAGTGGTTGCAGTTCGCGCCGCCATCGCTGTATCACGCGTACCCAAAAGCTAAAAGAAGGGCTCACCATGATAAGAAAGAAGACTGTAATCCGGACTAGTACGAGACTCAGAGAAGCGTCGACGAGTCGTATCCGTGGTCGTTGCCAGGAAAGCACGCTTCAGACTCTTGCCACGACTCGAGCCGGTCTGCAGCTGGCGGCGCAACAAGAAAGCAGGTTGCTCAATCGGAGTGATGTATGAGCGGAGATGTGCGAGATGGCCGAGGTTGCGTGGGCTGAGCGTGGGCGTCTAGGCTGTTGGAGCTTCACGAGGCGGCGGTGTTGGCAGTGATGCGGAGACAACACCCGAGTAGCCGGAAGTTATATATCACCCGCAAGGCCAGGACCACACTTCCTGACGTGGTCGCCGAAGACGATGGTGAAGGGGGAGAACAAGGCGAACTAACAACGCGCTCGGCTCGGCTGAAGCACTGATCAATTGACAAGAGGAAATAAGCGGCGACAAACTGAGACGTCATTGGCCACGAGGCTCACAAGGCCCACCCGCCCTTTTTGGGACCAACAAGTCGCCTCCGACCGCCACACGGTTTGTCCACGGTGTATAAGCAGAGCAATGTTAGAACCAAGTTCTTGCTCTGAGTGTTCACTGTCTACTCGTGTGCCGCTGCCGCGAGGGCTTGAAAATCAAATCGAGGACGGCGACTTGGTACTTGACTCTACTTCTCGTTGGGTAGCTATACGTTCCAGCAGTTCACCAGAGTCCTACTTGACAAACACCTTTTAGGTCCCGAACCCATCCCATACTATGCGGTACATATATACCGAGCTATCGTCGTGGAGGGTCGAGGGTGTTAGGAGTTGCCAGCCAAACTCGCAAGGCTCCATTCTCCCCATCTCACCCTGCGCGCATGCACTACGTCGGACCTGCGCGGCTCCGGTCGAGACACGGCAGTGTGACAGCACGGTTCACTACGGCTCGAGGACTACTGTAATTGTATTCCAATATTATGACGTCCGGCCCTATTTGCACCACGTTATAATCGCCAATGGGAATCCCTGTGCCTACCCGCAGACTTGATTGACACCGTAACGTCCACCCAAGGGCCGCATGCGGCGTCCGTGGTCGGGGTGGTCGCAGTGGCGTGCCCCGCAACCGTATCCAATCCTCCGCTTTTCACATGCTGCATGGGACTCACTGATTTCGTCTTGAGACTCGACAGAATGGTTTGACGGTCAAGCAGTACGGCAGAAAGGAAGTAGAGCTTGATGCAGTCGTGAATGAATAGGCTAGCGCTACAGGATTATGATACACCTAATGTACATATGCACAAATGAGGATGCGGGAGACATTGAATGCGACGTGGAGCGTGAGGGCATGAAAACGTGAAGTGAACCGTGATGCGTAGTAGAACGTGAAAAGGCGTGTCGCATGAGTGAAGCGTGAAACATTGACGAAGTCATCGGGGTCGTGAAAGATCTAGTGTTCGTGAAAGAGACGTATTATGCAGTGCTGCGAGAGCGACGCTCGCCGAGGCAAGGCGTGGCCAGCCACGCAATGGTATAGTAGAAAGTCCAAGCTGAAGCCCTCAAACTTGTCGCCATCCAGATGTGCCACCATCTACCCTGGTGCACGAAGCAGCACAGCACTGGTCAAAGACAAGGATGCTGGTCCATGGTCCTGGGAGCTAAGCGTGTTCAATGCCTCCTTCCATAAAGGTTCTGACCGACAGAGGCATGATATGTCCCCAGATACTGGTCGTAGTCGTACTTCACGGGTTTCGGGTCCGCGTACGGCGCGTAGTAGTCCATCTCAGGAGTGGTATGCCGACTGGATGACCGCGAGGAAGAGCACGCGGAAAGTCGCGAACTTGCAGAGTGCGGGGTCAAGGGCGGAGTACTAGCCGGGGATGACGAACGCGAACGGCCGAACTGGGACGATGGGAAACCGTAGGAAGACGACCGAGACACGCCCCCTGGAGAGTGCTGACGCTCTCGCGTGTACGCTGCAGTTTCCTGATAACCCTCAATGGCGTGCAAGAGGTGCTGCAGAGGAGAGGGTGCAGGTTTGTGTTGTCCATGGGCAGGAGTAGGTGTCGAGAGGGGCCGAACACGTGGCGGAGGTGGAGGCACAGATGGGAGAGCCATGGCAGGCGTTTGGGGCGAGAACGACAAAGGATCAATTAGTTGCGCCCGCTGAGGCGACGAAGAGTGTGATGAAGCCGAAGGCTGCACATGAACATTATAAGGATGGTACGCCTTGAAACTCTCGGCGGCTGGGTCGCGTACTTCACGCTTTGACTTCTTGACCCTGCTCTAGAAGGATGCATGCTGTTGAGATGATATTCGAGTCGAACATATAGAACACCACTGACAGAGTTCGTTGCGCGAGGCTTCTTGGCTTTATGAGGGTCGTACATGTACTTTTCGCAGATGGAGGTCCCGCCTTTGTATGACATGTTGTGGTTGTAGTGTGTGGAACGAGACGTCTAGAGTTGCAGGCACGAGAGGCGGAAAGAGGAGTGCAGAATGGTCCGAGTGGTCCTCGCAGAGGCTTGGGGCATGAGGCTACGACCACCCGTTCTACTTGTACCCATTGCAATGCATCATCATCAACGAGCCCTTGACCGTCCCGAACCCGATTCAATACAAGAGACGCCTGGCACCCAAAACAACAAGCTTGATGGCAGTTTATTCTTCTCGTCTTCGTTGCCATACAGCGCCTCATCGCGGGACGCCAAGCAGACAAGCACCGGCGCCAGAACAGGAAGGTCGAAGCAGCGAGAACAAGGCCCGCCAGCCAAAGCAATTACAATAACGGGGGTAAGGCCGGTAAGGATCGCTTAAGATGCCCGCCGCCTTGTTCTTGTCCTATCGTGGGTACTTGATGGTGTTGAAGCTTGAAGGGCAGAGCATCTAGGCAGTTGCCAGGGTACACAGTGGTACACGTTTGAGCTCGCCCGCGCCAGGGGTAGAACAAGGCAACTCCAATTGCAGTCGGAGCCAACGACACGTATCCGAGCATAAAAAGTCGTAATAGATGACTTGATGCAGCGACCCCGCTGGCGACGGGTCATCTTAAACCTGGCCCTAACAAGGACCCACTCCTCCTTGAGAACAAAGCGCCAATTGCAGCTCGCGTAGGGATAGTGACCATCAAGTTTAACTTGATGCTCTCAAGACGCCGAGCATAACAAGAAGGCAGACGAAAGAAGAACAAAAGAGCAAGCTGCGTAGCCCAACATGCTCCAACAAATACGACATGGTAGTTCGGATCCACCTGTGATCACCTTCAATTGTGAGCTGGCTGTCTCGTGGGATTTTGATCGCATTTGACCGACCCGGCGGCCGTAAGCGGCCGATACCCGATGGCCGAGGTAAAGATATTCGTACTCCTGTGCAGACGCTACATATGAAGTACGATCGATAAATCCAGAATGTGTATTGTTGTCTCGAAATGTGTTGTACGGCGCCAATCGGCTTCAGGGTCATACTGGCTCAATGACATCGCGAATCCACTACCGCTTCGAGGATAAAACATGATAAACAAATGTGAGCGATAAAAATGCAACGTGAGTGGATGGGAGGATGGATGGGACATGGGAGAGATCTATGCAAGGAGAAATTTGGTTTGTACATCCAGTGAGCCAATATACATGCGTGGGGTCCACAGAGAACGATTCGTGTCCAACAGAAAGCAGCACCATGTGCGATCATGCATTCGCGAGTGTCTTGCTCTTCACATTGACGGTACGAGCAGGAACCCGTCGAGGCACCAAGGGATGAGCGGCGGCAGGCAGAGGGGCGGCGGAGCGAGTGGCTTTCGATGAGCTCGAAGACGCAGTGCGCGACTCGGCCAATTTGGTTGAAGCTTGAGACCGCGTGGTACGGGACGACGCGCCGCCGCGCACGTTGCCTACAGTCCCTCTTGTCTTGTTGGCGTTGTTGAGGCGTGAACCGGCGACGGATCTCGAACCTGCGGGTTTGGGGAGAGCGGGCGCAGCAGCTTTGCGCGGGGATCGCGCGAGCTTGCGACGCTTCGGTGCGGCGGGGGCCGGCGCATCGCTGTCTTCGCCGTCGGCGGCATTACCAAGAGACTCCCCGAGAGATGGGAGTCGATTCATGGCAACGCGAGTTCCAACTGGCCGAGTGCGCGTTACCGCGCGGCGAGGGGTCTTTGGGCGATTTCCTCGCGAGATCGGCGAGGGCGCAGAAGCCGCAGGCATATCCGGAATAGGCTCGAGCGGATGGGGGCGTTTGCGCCCGACGACACTAGGCGAGTCCGAAGGTGCTAGCGAAGTCGTGCGAGATAACGTGCGTAACGTTGGGGCATGCCGCACGGTGCTCAAGCCGGTCATATCGCTGAAGATATTCGAGCCGTCGCTGGTGGAGCCCGAAGACGCCAGAGTTGCTTCTGTGGCTATAGATACATCACGAGCCAGTGCGGTAGGTAGTGGTGGAGGTGGGGTCAAGACAGCAGTCGTAGTTTGCGGTGCTGGCGGTCGTATGCGAAGGCTATATGGCGTGCGTAGAGTCTTGTTGAATGAATCCTCCTCCGTTTCGTACATAGAGTCATCCGGGTCGTCGATATTCATGTGGTCGTCCTCTTCATCAGAAGCGCCTCGAAGTTGTGTTCTCCTGCGAACCCCATTAGCACCGTTGTTGTCGCTCGAGCCACCTGCAGGGCCGGGGTTCAATAGCTTTGCGGCGACAGGAGCGACTGCCGAAAATCCGGCGATGAAACGGGGCCATGGTCTGCCATGGAAGGATACGGTGCACCGTTTAAGTTAGGTGTGCTATGCATAACAGGGTAAGGCGGCTGCGCGGGCGGTGAATAGTAGGGGTGTGTTGGCCCATTAGATGCGAAAGATGGGATGTGTGGCTGAGGCATAGGCATACTGGGTGTTTCCTCCACTTCGTAGGCGGCCGGAGGAGGTTGCCAGAACCGAGGATCCGGTTGCGCAGCGCCCGACGCAGAGGCGTAGAACTTGGACATGGCAGCATCGAGTTGCGCCGAACGCGCAGGGTCAGTGACCGCCGGCCCCTCGCGAGCAAGGTTAGCAGGGTGGAGAGACGCGGTCGGGTATGGCGGCGGAGGGTCACCATGGTCTGATGCATCCTCGTCCGAATCTTCTTCCTCCACCGCGGGATAACGTCTGCGCCACCAACCCAGTAAGGGTGCGAATGGAATCGAGACCAAAAGGAGGACGAAGTCGCCGACGCTATGGAATATGTCCAAAATCGCATCCAAGGTAGAGATGTACGGTTTGAGAATAGGACGAATAAGGTGGAGATATATGGGCTCGGCTCCCTGGGAAGTGTGTTAGCGCGCACGGCCCTGGGTCAAGAGATCTGTGAACTTACGCGGGCGCGCGCCAAGATGAAGGCGATGAGAACCACCGACTTGATCTCGCTATAGAAAGGCACGAAGATGCTGATAACCGGCTCTACGACGGCTTCATACGTCGCCAGACAGCACTACCAGGAGTGCGGGGTGAGGTTAGCAGCGAAAGTACGGGCAACGCCTAAGACCTACCCAAACGATCCAGATCGTCATGCATCCTTTCATGTCGCGCTTTCGCTGAGCCATTGCGCGTATTGTGGGCTTGCCGCCATTCCGCGAGGATGGCGGGGGCATCTTGAGTGTCTTGAAGGTGACATAGACATTCTGAAATACGAGATAGGATCGGAGAACGAGCACGAGAAGGCCCATATTTAATGAAGCGCTCGGAGGGACGAGAAGAGTTCACAGCCCGGGCGCGATGAAGCGAAGTACGAATCTGGTGGTGGTTCTGGTGCAGGAGATGATGTGGCAGGAAAGAGGGCACAGCCTGCCGCGCGCTCGAAGCGTTCTTTGGACGAGGCGACGTTCGAGACAAACACGCGCTGACGGTGCGAACAAGCGCTGACGTCGCGTGCGCGAGGGGCGCGAGAACGCCGTCAACGCGCGCCGCGTCCCGACTTCGAATCTGCCGCCTGTCAACTCTCCATCGAACAGCCATGCCCAAGATCCGCACGACGAGGACAAAAAAGCCCCCAGAGGGCTACGAGGAGATTGAAGCGGTGCGCGTTCATTGGATCATTGGCACTGGCAGACTCGACTGAGTAACCGCCCACAGATTCTCGACGACTATGCAAAGAAGATGCGCGACGCGGAGAACGAGTCGCACGAAGGAAAACGGAAGAGCGAATCACTCTGGCCTATTATGCGCATATCTCATACTCGGTCGCGTTACGTCTACGAGCTATACTATAAACGTGAAGCCATAAGCAAAGAGTTGTACGACTGGCTCTTGAAGGAGGGATATGCGGATGCCAAGTAAGCCCCCACTCGGACGGATAGCCACACTGGCAAGTACGATTGACACGCGTCTTCGGATTAGCTTGATTGCAAAGTGGAAGAAGAGTGGCTACGAGAAGTTGTGCTGTCTACGATGCATCCAGACCCGGGTACGTGTGGCTGTGTCTCCTCGGGTTCTGGGTGGCTGATGATACGCCGCAAAAAGGACATGAACTACCAAGGTTCGACTTGCATCTGTCGCGTTCCCAAAGCCCAGTTGAGGCAAGGAACCATCGTTGAATGTGTACATTGCGGTACGTGCGTGATTACCGGAGTCTTTAACCCAGCTCAACGTCCACCACGTTTGCAGGTTGCCGAGGTTGTAGTTCGGACTCATAGCGATACGCAGGCCGGAGAGGGGGGAGATATGGCGAGCATACTCCCTAGATCTCGTCAGCGCTTCCCTGGGATCGACCCGGGCTTCATCAATCACGGCACCAAGTGGTTGAGATGCCACTGCGCCTGGTCTGCGGCAGGTATCGCGCAAATGGTGCAGGGGACTGTCCCCGAGTTGCCCTTTAACGACCCTGCGTGTGGTTAGTCATGAAATGTCCAGAGCCGGGCTGCGTATTTTTTGCATCTTGGTCGCGTAGTATAGGGCCTATGTCTGTGTGCTATGTACTCCTTCAAGAGAGTATTTTCAAAGTCCCAGAGCGCTGGCAAGCCAAGTGTGGCACCTTGAGAATCCCGTTCTGACACTTGGATCCGCGTTTCTCGGCGACGCGCGGAGGCTTCCCTGATGTTCCGTTATTGGGCAATTCGGCCAACGATTCGGCGCCGCTAAGGTACCGCTGTCCCCCAATTGCCCCGTCGCGACCCTGCCACTCCAAGAGTCAGGGATGCGACATCCCTGACCGCTTAGCCAGGCTTCCCTCAAAAGCGACCCGCTGAAATCCTAGACACCCAGTGGAAAACTTTCCTCTGTTCACCTCCAGTCTCACCACCATGGGCGAGTTCTCCAGCGAGCTCATCAACCTCGGTCGCAGCGTCTATCGCCGCGCTGCCTCTGAGCAGGTTCGTGAACCTTGTGCGCCTAATTCCCCGCACTTGCTCATTTGATCGCGCAGTCTGGTATCTTCGCTGGACTCAACCCCGCGACTGTCAACCAACAGGACCCATTCGTACTATGGGTTATCCAGTCCAGTCAGTACATTCCGCCTATCTCAAACTCTCCTTTGTCCTGATTATTATTGTGAACAGTCGTGATCATTGGAATGACATCGCTCCTCGCCTTCTTCCTCGGCCGCATCCGCCAGCCGCGAGTTATCTCGGAGATTATTGGGGGCGTCATCCTGGGCCCGTCTATTATGGGTCGCATCCCCGGCTTCACCAACGCGATCTTCCCGACAGCTTCTATTCCCTTCCTCACCCTCACGAGTACTGTTGGCTTGGTCTTCTTCCTGTTTCTCGTGGGCCTCGAGCTCGACGTTCGCCTCATTAGACGCAACTACAAGGCATCGTCTACCATCTCTATCGCTGGGCTTGCGATCCCACTTGGACTGGGAGCCGCCCTCGCCATACCACTCTATAACGAATTCATAGCCCCAAATAACCCGGACACCAATCGTGGCTATTTTATCCTCTTCGTTGCTGTCGCAGTCGGCATCACCGCCTTCCCTGTGCTTTGCCGTATCCTCACTGAGATCAAGTTACTCGACACGACCGTCGGTGTGGTGACGTTAGCCGCTGGCGTAGGCAACGATGTCGTCGGTTGGGTACTCCTTGCCCTAGCAGTCGCATTGGTCAATGCTTCAACCGGTCTCAACGCGCTTTACGTGCTCTTGACCGGTGTTGGCTTTGTCCTGTTCCTCATCTTCCCCGTGAAGTGGGGCTATGCATACGTTGCTCGCCGCTGGGGTGGCCTCGATCGTGGAGAGCCGACCACGCTCATGATGACCTCGACCCTCATCATGGTGAGCTTTTTGTGCGGTGGGTTCACGAAGGGAATCTGATGATCAATAGGTCATCTTCTCCGCTTTCTTCACGGACATTATCGGCATTCACCCCATCTTCGGTAGGCACCGTTTCGCTCTATAAGTTGCAGCTGTACTTACGTCGACTCATAGGTGGTTTCCTTGCTGGTTTGGTGATTCCCAAGACAAACGGTTTCGACATCGCGCTCGTCGAGAAACTCGAGGACTTCATTAGCCTTCTCTTCCTGCCTCAGGTATGTAGAGATCGATCATCCAATCTCTCACTCGCTGACGATAGTCTCTAGTACTTCATGCTTTCAGGTCTCAAGACGAACCTCGGCCTACTCGACAATGGTATCACTTGGGGTTACATCTTCCTCATCTGCACCGTCGCCTTCTTCGCGAAGTTCCTCTCTTGCTCCATCTCTGCAAGGGCCTGGGGCTTCAACCTGCGCGAGAGTGGCGCCATCGGCTCTCTCATGGCTTGCAAGGGGTTAGTCGGCTCTACCTGTTTCATACTCTCGTCTGACATGCGTGCCGCAGTTTGGTGGAGTTGATCGTCCTGAACGTGGGACTTCAAGCGGGTATTCTGGACACCCGGACGTTCTCGATGTACGTCTATCGCGCTGCTCGCTTTGACGTCTAACTTATCTTCATCACAGGTTCGTTCTTCACGCCATCATCTTAACCTTCATCACGACTCCGCTCGTGCTTCTTTTCTACCCTGAGCATCTGCGCGATCATGCCAGCAAGGGTGTCGAAGCCGGCGCTGTCGATGGAATTGTGGAACTTCCTGCAAGCAGCGGCGATAACGACGAGTTCAAGTCCAAGTTCTCATTGATCCTCGATCGCGCGGAAGATCTCCCTGCTGCGATGACCCTCGCACAGCTCTTCAAGACTGGCTTCGCTAGCAGCTCCACGTCCGTCGACCGCTCGAGCATCGCCAAGGGTTCTGAAGTCGACGACGGATCTGTGCCATCTCCGCTCACCCCGGCGCATGTTTCCGTGGAAGTCCTCCGTCTCATCGAGCTGTCAGAGCGTATGTCGGCTTTGACCAGGGCGCAATCCATCGACATTCTTGCTCGCCAAGATTCTGTAATCAACGTCATCCGCACCTTCGGTCAACTGAACCAGATCAACGTCAACACATCGCTCGCCATCGTCCCCGAGGAGGAGTACCCGACCAATATCTCCCAGCACGCCCGCAATGTTGGGTCCCAGATGGTTCTCATCCCGTGGACGCTGCCCGCCGACGAGAGCGTCTCCGACTCTACCGTATCCTCGGTGGCACCCTTCCAGGGCATCTTCAGGCAGAACTCCTCCAGCGGCGCTCATGTCGCGGCGATTTCGCACGTCTTCCGTCGCGTCTTTGCGTCGGCTACCTCTGATATCGCGCTCTTCGTTGACCGCGGTCTCTCCACACATGTCGACGGCGCGCCACACTTCCTCCTTCCATTCTTTGGTGGCCCGGACGATCGGCTTGCGCTCTCGCTCGTCGTCCAGATGTGCTTGAACCCTGCTGCCACGGCTACGGTCATCCGCATGAATAAGCTGGATAGCGAGCCGGAGAGCAACAGGGTATCGACGGAGAAGCAGCAGCTTAGCTATGGCAACGTAAGCACCTTGATACTACCTCTCTTCTCAGAACGGTTTCTGACGCATCCTCTCAGACCGTCGCTTTCCCGGATACCGTCTACGGCGCACAGACAACGCAGATGAGGCTGCAGTCTGACACCGCTGACAACATTGCCTGGGGCAAGTACACGCACGCGGGCATTCACACGCACCAACTTGCAAGCGCACTTAGCCGCGTTTCCTTCCTTGAGGAGAGCTCCGCCCAACCTCTCCACCATCTGCTCAACCTCACGGCACAACGCTCCGGATCCAAGCCGCCAGTAGTCGTCGTCGGTCGCTCGCGCCGCATGGCTACTGAGACGCACAAACAGGAGCTCCTCAACCTCGCTCAGGAGCACAACGCTGCGGTCTCGTCTGAGCTCCCCAAGACGATTGGGGAGGTTGGCGCGGCGTTCGTCGCTACCGGCGCGAACGTGTCGCTCATGGTCGTGCAAGCTGTGTCTACGTCTGCTTAAGTCTTGGTTCTCGTGTCTGTTTCATATCATGAAGCGCTTTGCTTGCTTGCTGCTGTGGCATACCCTATTCAATCCATAATTTATATCTCTTTGCTGTACTACAACGATGTCATGACCCCGCACATACCGCACTCTCCTTCGCATGTACATACTTTGCTCTGTAGGAACCTAGTCTCCGAATCATGACGTGCTTTGAACAACTATAGCTTCCTTGGTGGCGCAAAGGCTGAAGCTCTGAGATCTGAAGGATAAAGGACGTTCTTCCAAGCTCCAATAGTCACTTAACGCTACGGCGTGACACTACACCTGTAGGACTTCATCGATAGGTGACGGAGAGCAACTTGCTAGAAATATTAGATAATGCTCAGAAGGGTGGCGTGTGTTCCCGACTCGGGGCGGACCTGACACACATCAGACACAGCGTCTATATGCTAGTACATACGTAGCTGTGTCAGATGAATGAGGTGATATCACAGTGAGAGACATGTCTGATGGAATAAGAGCGGACAAGCTTGGATACCTCTACGTCTGTGCGGGCGCAGATTCTACTCAAACTTGATCTTCGTCCCTTGACTGGGCACTATGCCCACCTGCTCTCGCTTCGCGAGGGCCAGTGCAGCACCTGGAGCGGGACGATGGCGCTTGCCTCTATCCTTTCCAGCACCAGCGCGATCGCGACCGTGGGTGGCCGCGGGTCGTTCGCGGGAATGTGCAGGGTCGGATGTTGGGGCGTCAGCGCTTTCAACGGGTACATCCCCGTCGAAAACCTTCTGTCGCTTTTTGGGCGGATGCTCTCCACCCTGACGACCCTTGTATGATGCCGCGCCATCTCTCTCCCGCGGGGGACGGGGCCCGCCTCCACCACGGCGAACCGCGTCTGGCGATGCAAATTCTACGACAAGATCTCGGCCGTTCAGCCGGTGATTTCGTGGGTTTGTGAGGGCGGCGGTGGCATGCTCGATGGATGTAAAGTCGACGAACGCCCAACTGTGAGATGTCGGATTCAGTCGATACGTAGCCTTGAGTTTGGACAGGCTAGCTCGACTTACCCTTTGCATTTACCGGAATCTTCAAAGGTCCCCAGGCGGATCTTCCTCATCCACTTTTCCGGCTTTTGCTCCTCGGCATCTTCTTCCTTCGCCTTAGGTTTCTGACTATGAGCTTCAAGAAGCTCCCGCAGAGAGGCATCCGTGACGTCAAAACCAAGGTTACCAAAGAATAGTGTTGGGGCGGGCGGCTGCTTCTGATTCCTGAGGATCTTTTGGGCGGTCTTCGTCAGGCCAACCGTTTTCGATTGAGCGGCGCTACCTGCTGAAGCCTCAGCGTCTTCGGGTTTGACGGTGGGCGCCGGTCTTCCTGTGAAATCACCACCTATTTCGTACACTTGAGCACGCAGTCCAGGGCCACAAACCCCCTCATACGTACCGTCTTTTATTAGAAGCTTGCGTCCGTCGAGATGCTGTTCGGACATGGTGACCGCCACAACTTTGGCATCCGGCGTAGAAAAATCAACATAGGCAAATCTATCAAAGTAACGCTATTGATACATAGTATCGAATAGACGAAGACGGCCACGGACCCTCTATTCTCCTTTCGAGCACCTGCCGGCCCTCCTGTAACCATTTTCGTAGGCATATGCACACGAGTGATCTCTCCTGCTCCATCGAAGAACTTTTTGAGAGCCTCAGGCGTAGTTTTGAATGATAGATTGCCGACCCAGACAGAATTTTGTCGTTTCGGGCGATCTGTTGATGTCTCCTTTCCAGCAGTAGCACCGTCTTCGTCCTTGACCTTCCCAGAGGGAGAAGTCTCAGTAGTACCCTTCAGCTCTTTCTTCTTCTGCTTGCGCTTGGCGGCATGGGATAGTACGGGTTCCTCATCTTCAGCAGGAGCGTCAAGTTCAGCAGGAGCAGGCTCTGGCGCGCGCTTGCGCTT
The DNA here is from genome assembly GCA_900536885.1 of Peniophora sp. CBMAI 1063. Taxonomy (NCBI): domain Eukaryota; kingdom Fungi; phylum Basidiomycota; class Agaricomycetes; order Russulales; family Peniophoraceae; genus Peniophora; species Peniophora sp. CBMAI 1063. The sequence continues at coordinate 126,050 of UWZB01000079.1, forward strand.
TTTCTCGTTGACAGGTGGAGGCGACGGGGACCTAGAGGCGACAGAGGACGCGTCTGAAGAGGATGATGAGGCAACCGAACTACTTGAAGAGGAGGACATGATGGACAGAACGAAGCCCAAAGCTGCAGTTTCTTCACCATTTACGGCGCGCGGACATTTTCTGGGCTCGTGATGTTCGTTGTGGGCGCGTGTAGGCCCACCCGCGAGTTGAGCGCGTCGTGCACGACGCGTGTGTTGAACAGAATCGACCATGGCCTCGAGCTCGACCCAGCCGAACACGACGCTCTACATAAATAACCTGAACGATCAGGTACAAAAGGATGAGCTGAGGCAGCAGCTCTACGCTCTTTTCACCACATACGGCAAACTCATCGATGTCGTCGCGCTCAAGACGCCCAAGATGAGAGGACAGGCCTTCCTCGTATTTACCGACCTTGCCGCCGCGACATCGGCTCTCCGCGCGTGCGATGGTATGCTTTTCTACGATAAACCTATGGTGCGTGATATAACGTGACATATAGTAACATGATGTTCATATATCCCGATTTAGCGTATCCAATACGCGAAGAGCAAGTCACATGCGACGCTCAAGCGCGAGGACCCAGAGTTCATTCCACCGACTGCACCTGCCGCCGCAAACAGGTCCAAACGGGACAGGGAGGAAGATGGGGACGGAGGTGCGGCCAGGGCCAAGAGGGAGAAGCCCGATGAGGATGACGATGAGGGAGAGGAAATGGAATTAGATGACGATGACGACGAGGCGCCTAGTACGTTTTGTACATATGAACCTACTCGAGAAACCAATTTCATCGTCTTTTTCGTACCCAGCCGCACCTATTCCAGAGAAGAAGAAAAAGGAGAAACCAGTGAAGGAGAAGCCCTCGCATCGACTACTCTGCTCCAATTTACCGCTCGAGGCGACAGACCCTGCCGTCTCCTCTATGTTCCAATCGTACGTCCCCTACAGTCACTGGTCACCGGGCGCAACGCATAACTCATAGCGATAGATACCGCGGTTTCTTGTCTGCCGCCGTCGCGCTTGCGCCAGAGCCAAATGCTCAAGGGCAAAAGGTAAAGATGGCGCAGGTCATGTTCGACTCGTCAGAAGCCGCGGCCACAGCAAAACAGGCCCTGGACGGGTATACGCTCAGGCCAGGGTGGAATATGTCTGTCAAGTTCATCAATTGAAAGTCTCTGTATGGGCGATATCCTATAGTGTGCTCCAATTTGATCGCCCCTTGCTTGTAAACATGCATCAGATCTCCTCATGCCTATCGTCTCCCCATTTGTGCGTTTTTCTGAAAGATTCCGCTCAAAAAGTATAACCTTCCTGGCCAGTCATTTGGCGACCTCTTCGCCAAGACATTCTATGAGAAGTTGACATTCATCACTGATTGGGAAGAACGTATGCAAGCGAATATGACACTCGGGCATTATGCGTATGGCCTTTGTATCTGAGGTAGAAGGGCCGGAGACGCCGTTGAGTGTGCAATATGATCAGACTTATATCGGTGATTGCGCCGGTATGTGCGCTGCATGGCCGACGCACGGCGGCAAATAGGGGCTTTCGGCCGGAGCCGCGCGATACGCTTGAAGTTCGAAACGATTATACATATGCAGCTAGTCGCTATGTGCAGCGTTCGACAGAGAGTGGCATGTTCAGTCAGTACTTGTTCAAGCCAGTGAACGCCTCAATGTGTTCCACGAAATGGCACGATGATCTAGCAGAAATATGAGAAACTCGTGGATGCAGCGCCACGCTGATTAGGGGCGTCGGCACTCGCGGCTTGGCTCCGACCACGATCTCGCGGTCGACTCTCTGTTATCCTCCTGTAGCCGACGCCAGCCATGCCTGCCCCTATGGTATACGTCGCCGTCGGTGTCTGCACCGTCGCTGCTGCTCTGGCCTTCAAGGAGGTACGCCGATAAATCCAATTGTCGCTAACAATCAAGACACTAATATGGTGTTATTAGTTTGTGTACGACCCGCACCTTCGCCCCAAGTTACAGGAGTTCCTAGAAGAGCGCAGGCAGCGTCGTCGGTATAGACAGCAGCATCAGCCTATGGCTCAGCGCAGGCGTCGTGATGACTCGTCCACTTTGTCTGACGACGACGCCGACGACAATGTCCCCCTGGCTTTCCGCAATTCGATCCCCCTCGGATCCCCACACGGCGGAATAGAACTCGAGAGCCTTGTGGCACAGGAGGTAGATGCATGGCGCAACGGTGTCGAAGTTCGTCCAGAGACGAGCGGACTACGACAACGTACTGTGCGCGGTATGGACTCGAGCTCGACGTTCTTGCCCCCAGTACACCTAATGGACCAGGTTCGTTTCCACATATCGGTGCGGAGAACAACATCTCATCCGCGATCAAACAGCACGATTATTCGAGAGTATCCACACCGCCTATGCAACCCACCCGTGCCTCCGACGTGCTGTTCGACTTGGGCGATGCACCAGAGTTCCGGCCGGAGACCCCCACGCTTGCGTCCATATCCAGTCCCACGTTCAGCCCTCCTGCCGGTGCATCTCGCTCGTCTACACCCAATAGTGACTTGCTGAGCAATTCTATGCTCGCCGCTGCGGACGCGGCCTACTTTACGCCGGGATCAGCTTCCACTGTATCGGGTTCTCCAGCGCGCTCGCCGCCCACAGTCGCCGGTGCTCTCTCTCCCCGCGACGGCGTCATGTCGCCGTTCTCGGACTTGCTGTCACCAACGAGCGAATTCGCCGAACTCAGCGATGCACGCCTGAGTGACAGCGACGAGGATATGTTCACCGTCCCGAGCCACGTACCTACGGATTTGGAAGACGAGGACGGCCACTCGTCGGACGAGTTTGACAGGATATCTGAGGCCTCAAGCTGGGCGCACGCCGAATCGCACTAGTCTATCGCTTTCGTTCTCTCATGTACATGTTTACTATCACGACTCATAGGATCTCTCCCCTCGCTACTGCACTCTCTTTGGACCCCTGCTATCCGGTTGCATTGTCTCTCCTTGCTCATTTCTGTATGTATATATACGTCCGATCACACTGTACATCCGCGTAGACACGTCCGTCGCGTTCCCCTGTAAATTCGATCCACATTGCCGCGTCGCACGAGACCCATTGCCGCACACGCGTCTATGCGGGCGCCACAATGTGTTGGTTGGTACCTTCTTCATTCGCTGTCGTGCGCGTTCCTGCACGTTTTCGTGGATAGTTTCCGCCGCAGGCCCGGCTTCGTCAATAGTGGATCCAGAGTGGTCCAAGAGTATACTGTTTTTATCCAGGTCCGCCACTTTCAGGTCCTCCGTGCACGTTCGCAGCGCCTTCAGGGTAATTCCGATGCCATCTGTCGTCCGGCGTCGAGCGCGCGTCTATACGCATTCTATCGTGACCGATAGTCGCCGATGGTAGTCCCAGTAGCAAGCAGTAAGTATAGCAATGTATCCCCGATTACAATGACGATGTGTCGATATCTTCTGACGCGGTATCTAATGTCCTTGGTACATACGAATCGCCGCATTGGGCAAGGAGTTCTGGCGGTGCTGTCCATTGCGCCAGCTTTGACGGTTGAATAGCTATCTGCATGAGCAGACCTTGCGCCATGTGCCATCTGCGATTGAGACTATCAGTACGGGGCTATTGGACACAAAAGACGGCGTTGGCGCACTGAATATGACAGTGGAAAGCCCACAGCCCCGGGTTATCGGTCACTATGCGTATGACCATATAGTGATAAGCAGGGATGAAGAATGTGTCCCGGCGTAACGGCTTCTTGATGTTGTACTCTTGCCCGATGTACCGACCGGAGCCGACGGCCATGATCCACGGTGTGTAGCCATGTATGTGGAAAGGGTGGTCTCCATCGTCGAGGCTTGATATCTGAATGTCGACTACATACACCCCGTCCTCTGTGATGTAGAATTCGTCGCCGCGTGTTGAGGTGCCTTGCGGCGTGTATGTCGCGTCTTCTTGAACGTTAAACAGGGATGCGCGTCCTTCGACTGGTAACCAGCTCTGCAAGTTCGTGATCAGGAAGCGTTCTAGTCTTATAAAATTGGAGGCGCGCACCGTCATGTTCATGAACCCCAACCACTCGTGTGCCCAGGTCTTCTGGAAGCTGTACTGCACGCGCCACGCACGCGTCGCATCAGGGATGGGTACTTCGACCAGCGGCTCCAGTGTCGAGAGGCCATCGACAAGCGGGAGGCTTTTGTCCTCCATCCACGGGTCAGGAGAGTCCGCCGGTCCAGGCAGCATGCCTTCATCCGACTCGCCCTTGTAGCGAACGATACCGCGCACGTCCGTGTTGATGCCCCATTTCGAGTATCTGAACATGTCTGTCATCATCGTACTGCGCATCCAGTACGCGCCACTGTCGGCTCGTGGTGCGTCGGCTTTGACCAGTACAGAGTAGCGCTGGGCGACTGCGACGGTCACGTAGCGCGCGGTGAAGGGAGTGATTGGGGTACTGTCCGCTTCAATGACTGTCAGCTGGTGCGAGTCGATGGAGAACTTGATTGAGGCGAATGAGCCCGTGTTGAGGAGGCGTAGGCGATACCTGTGTTATGATCAGCTCAGTTGAGTGGGCTCAGTATGGACAAGACGCACGTCTTCCCGCGTTCAAGATTGAACGTGAAGTAGTCTCCATGGCCTTGCCACTGCCCGAGACCGTTGATCGTCTGCGAATGCAGTCAGTTCAATGGTGCTTGGGCTAGAAGATGTGCGAAGGTCAACGCACGGAACTGTCGGGTACTGGCTCATCTCCGGGTGTACCAGTCAACCCGATGTCTGGCTAAGCGGAGTGAGTGGGAGGGAGAGTATGGCAGATGAGGAAGGCATACCCGCATGAAGAGTTCAAGTAGATTCGTGCTGAAGTCGTGATACCAATCGGCCATCTGTACAAGCAGGTCTTCGTCCCATGCCGGCCAGCCCACGACATCCTGAGTCGGATGTACAATGAGGGCGCCAACGACTCCATCGCTGTACTGAGTGCCGGCTATATCAGATTTGAGATCGGTGCTCGAGTAACCATACGGGTCTGGGTAACGCACCGTCTGTGAAAGTTCGTTCACCAAGCATTCGTAAAAAGGCCATATCATCTACTTACGTGCACTAAGACGCCATGATGAGTATAGTGCCATAGTATGAAAGGGCGGATACGCACTGCCACCAAGTTGTTCCGTAGAACTCGCCCAGCGTAAAGCTGTGGGGCAGAGCGTCAGCGAGCTGAGCATCATGTAGAACGTTCAAACGCGCACTTGTATGTCAGAGACTGTCCTGGAAGAATACCGCACTCTGTTATCCCGAGTGTACCATCGTACCATGGCGTGGAGTTTTGGTACTGGAATAGATCAGTTTGGATACGCACTGTGAGAGTGCGGGAAGCTTACGAGGCCGTGCCAATGAATGCTCGTCCTCTCATCAAGGTTGTTCTGAACGGTGACCAAAAGCCTATCGCCCTGATTCGCTTCGATGGTTGGTCCGGGGTACATCCCTTCCAAGAGACTATCATGAGTGACATATACACGCGAGCCTACCCGCACAACGCACCGTTCACAACGAGCATATCCCTCTCCACGCCGTCCGGGGCGCCCACGACATGACCGACAGTAAAGTGGTACTCGCGGGTCCGTGGAGCTTCACCAGACACGGCAGTGCTCAGCCTAAAGTTAGACTCCAGTTGGCGCCTGAGATAGTCGGGTACAGCGTGTAGTGTGCCGGGCAATGAGAGCGCAGAGTAAGCATAGTGCCGCAAGCCGAAGGCGAGATCGAGCGCGACGGCAATGGCCAGAGTCACGACGACGAAGACGCCCGCGCCAATACACCTGGCGACCACTCTAGGGACGGTCATGGCACGAAGAAGGATGTGGCGACTCGGCCATATTTGCTAAACTGGAGTCGCATGCAGCAGGACCGGATCTCTGTTCGGAGAGCGCGGGAACTGATTGTGGTGGCGAAGCGATCACTTCTGTGGGCGCTCGTTCGTCGCCTGCAAGGTACGCTCATGCACGTTCGTCCTCTGGTCATATGCAGAGTGCAGGATTGGTCCTGCACGCGATATGCGCAGGCAGTATAAGTAAAGCGTGCGAGACACTGTGCGCACAGCCAGAAGCCCGTGTAGCTGCAGTTCATCATGCTTAACGCTCTCCTCCCTGTCGTCGGTCTCGCTGCAGCCCCCGTCGCTTATGCGGCCACGGCTTTCACGTTCTCGCCGCCCTCAGAGACCCCGTTGGAGGCAAGCGGCAACTACACCGGCGCTTCTAACGGCACTCTATCAACTCAGCCTGTCGTTCCCGGTGCTGTCTTCGATCGTTTCATCCAGGTTTGGCTTGAGAACCAGGACTTCGACGTGGTACAGAGCACGGTACGTTCACATCCCTCAACCTGATCAACCCTTTATGCGCAATCTGTACTCACATATACATTCGAACCCCCGCAGCCGACGTTCCAGAAGCTGGCTGCTCAGGGCATCCTCCTCGACTCGTACTACGCTCTCACTCACCCTTCCGAGCCCAACTACGTCGGCACCGTTGGCGGTGACTTCTTCGGCCTGGGTAATGATGATCTCATCAACATTCCCAGCAAGTGAGTGCAGCGCCTAACATGTTGTCATGTGCCTTGACTGACGGCCATGCCAGCGTTTCCACCATTGTCGATCTTCTCGAGGCGAAGAACATCTCTTGGGCTTCGTACCAAGAAAATATGCCGTCCGACGGCTACGAGGGCTACAAGTATGTGCATACCAACGTCCCTGTCACTGTAGTTGTCTGACAGCTCCCTGCAGCTTCGCCTCCGAAAACTACCTAAACGGTAGCTCTACGGAGTACGACTTCTACTTCCGCAAGCACAACCCGACCATCATGTACGACTCTGTCGTCAACAACACAGATCGTTTGGCGCGTCACCGCAACTTCAATGACTTTGCCGCGTGAGTCTTTGAGCGCTCTATCGTAGTCTATGACGATATTAATGATGTCTCCCTAGGGATGTGAACGCGTCGGCTCTGCCTCAATGGTTGTTTATCACTCCGAACATGGTCAACGACGGTCACGACACCTCGGTCGACTTCTGCGCGGATTGGCTCGAGTTCTGGCTCGTCCCGCTCCTCAATGACACTCGTTTCATCACGAACCGCACTCTCCTGCTCCTCACGTTTGATGAGACCGAGACCTACACGGAGAACAACCGCGTCTTCACCGTCCTTTTGGGTGGTGAGGAGGTCATCCCCAAGAACTTGACTGGCACGACGGACTCGACCTACTACACCCACTACAGCCCGCTCTCCACCGTCGAGGCTAACTGGGGTCTGGGCTCTCTCGGTCGCGGTGACACCAACAAGTACGTGCACTACCCGATCTCACTTCTCGCGCGTCTTCTGACTATATCATCTAGAACCATGTCCAACGTCTACGAACTCGTCGCGAACGTCACCGGCTACAAGAACTTGGATGTCAAGGGTGACGCCATCCCCCTCACCAACCTTACCACGACCATCCCTGGTCCGCTCAACGCCGAGATGTGGTTCCCCTTCACCGCGCCCAACGTCTCCGCTGTCGGTGCCGGCGGAGGTGCCGTCTTCGTCGCTTCTGGCGTCAACACCAACCTCACGATTTCCAACGCGCCGATGCCCGTCAACTTGACAGCCTCCAACGCTACGCTCCCTGCTGACGGCTACTTCAATGCCTCAGCCGCCAGCTCGGACGGCTCAAACTCGACCACCACGACCGCGTCTGGCTCTTCTTCCGCCACTGGCGTTCGCGTTGCCGCTGCTGGCGTCTTCGGCGCTGTTGTTGGTGCCATCGTCCTCCTCGCATGAACTTGAGAACGAGTTGTCACGGGTCCTGGGGGTCATTTATGTATTGGTTGTAATGTAGTGCTTGTCATGTAATCCCGGGGTTTATTTGAGATATACTCGGACTACGCCTCACTAGCGTCCTCTGCAGCTGTATCCATACTAGTACGTTATGACGCATGGGGTCTCTGCGGTAGTGACAAGGTCGGATCCCCTATTGTGTACATAACTACAGACTATGCCTCCGTGAACAATACGATAAGCGTCTGACTGCCACACATGCTCTTGTAGCGCTTGAGGTTAGGGTTAGGTAACAATGATTACCTCTGTGAACCGTGATGCGCCGATCATGCGGTCATCCCGAACGCCGAAGGCCCGAAGCTCGTGTTTGCCCCGCACTATACCGCTGCTTCGTGCACCCATCACAGCTTATACCACACGGACTCTGAATTCTTCACTCGACTTGTAACATGCCCAAGAGAACAACAACACACGTACGAACGTCTACGGACATGTATCGTTTCCACCGGCCTTCGGTGCCACTGCACAATACCCCGCATCCGCTCACCCGCGATTCCCGAACGTGCGCATACATCGGTTGCACAGCCTACATGAGGGTCTCGTCTGATTCGTCTACGCTTTAGATGTGTTAAGAACCTGCTTGCGTATCATATGCGACAACCGCCGCCTCCGTATCCACGTACTATGTGCGCTGCTGTACTGGTCGCGCTCTTCGTTGGACGCATGGGCAACTTGTATGTGCTACTGAGCCGGTGAGTACGTGATTCCGCCTTTGCTATCATCTATGCAAAGACTAAGGCCATAATGCAGACGCGCTTCAACTCTACGATCCTACGCTGGGGATACTGCGTTGCCTGGAGGTAAGGTGGACCCAGAGGACGAGTCTATCGAGGAGACAGCAGTGAGACTTCACATGCCCTGTCCCACGCAGGTCGAATGCTGACCTGTGGCCGGTTCCTAGAGAAGAGAGGCCTTAGAAGAGGTGGGTGAACCATATCACCATGGTCGTTTAGTGAGCGTGAGCTGACCCGCTCGTCGTAGATCGGCTTACCACGAGATAAGCTTCGAATACCTCTGCTATGCGTGCTCGACCCATTTCTAGCCGGAAACAACATTCTGGTGACACCGTGAGTTCGAATCAAGTGCATCCATACAATACATCCTCAACACGCTTTGTAGTGTGGTCGTCCTGATAATGGACAACACCCTTCGGCCCATCCTGAACACACCAGAAGTAGCCTCGCTATTCTCCCATCCCCTCGCATCATTCCTAGCGGACTCCGCGCCCTTCGTATCGTCCAATCCAGATCCGGAACAGGACAGCGCAGCCCCAGAGCAAGAGCCCGATGCACATGCTGAGCTGGTCGCGGCTGAACTTCCGTATCATACGCATAGTGACATCTCGTGGCCACAGCGTAGTCGCGGCGAAGTGCACGAGCAATTGGACGACCATGAGCGCGCGTTCCGTATGCATCGCTTTCTGACTGGGCGAGAGGCAGGCGGGATCAAGCCTGTCTTTGGGCTGACGGCGTACGTCTATCCAATCATATACCGCATCGACTAGAGATCTTGACATTTGTCAATAGTGCTATTCTCATTCGCACAGCCATGATCGGCTACGCGCGAAAGCCTGCGTTCACGCTTCATGCGCCTCACGAACCCGACATGCGTACGCGTATAGCTTGGAACGTGCGGCACTCGCGGCGCGTACGTGAGGCGGCTGTCGTAGAAGGCCTTGATATTGAAGATATCGCCCGTGCTTGGGAAGGTCGTTCACGTAGAGGCGGGAAAGTCAGAGAAGCCCATCTCAAAGCCAAGCTGTAAAGCACTCATTCGAAGCCGTACAACATCGTGATTGTTGGCACAGGTTGGCACCTACATTCTGTCTTCAAGGACGACTGTAGCCTCAACAGGTGCGCATGCGGTTTGAGCTACGTAGGCGCCCGACGGCCTCATGTTCTGAATATGATAGTCATGGTCGAGTTCACTAGCAACACGCTTGTATATCCAGCTATATAATCCAGAGAAAGCAATATAATGATCAGCGAAAGAGCTATGATACACTAGGGACGGATAACATGGGCAAAGTCGTGAATGGTCGTAAGGCAAGATGCCAGAAATCAGTACTACACGAACGTATGAGATAGTTCCGAGAATGCGAGTGAGGGCGTGAAAAGCATATAGAGCCCTGGGGAAGATGATTGGTAAATTCGGAAGAGTGAGGAGCATAGAGAGGGATTGCAAGGGGAGTATATGCATGAGGTTAAATGTGGTCTATTTGTTGTGCGAAAGTGTGAGAAGATGAATTCCGTAGAGGTCCATGCTGCGCGGTCAACGCTCAGCCCAGTCAAAGGGGTTCGTACTCGTCTCGACCTTCTCCGCCGCGTCCGGATCCAAGTCTGGGTTGGTGACACCGCCAACTACCGTGATGGGGCTACGACGTCCCGCGCCACCATCACCGTCAGGATCCTCGTCCGCATCTTCCTCGCCATCTGGGTCTTGTCCAGGTTCAGCCCACACCGAACTCCCTGTGCGAACGTCGACCTGAACCGAGAGACCCGTCCAACGCCTCCGTGCAGGCATAATCGGCGGTGGCACGCTTAAGGGCGTTGGTGGCGGTGGCGCCGGAGGAAAGGCAAATTCCGGTTCGGAGTGTACCGCGTCAGAGAAGAATGTGTAAACTGATACCGGAGGTGGCGGGTTTGACGGTGGTGATACAGTCTGCGCACGCGGAAGCCAGTACGAGGCCGTGGGACTGGTTGGAGAGACCACGCGTAGTGGAGCCTCTGGCGGGCCAGGCGACGGCGACGGGCTGGTTGTTGTTGAGAAAAGACCGGCTGCGGCTGCTTGACAGGGCGTAAAGATAGTTCCTAACGCATTTCCGCTGTGAAACGAGCAAAGTCAATAAAGGTAGGCCGAAAAGAGCACAAAGGGAGATTGCTCACCATACACGGCAGCCAATGCCAGTGCGTATGCAGCCGCACGAGCTCTCCATAATCTTGTCGACCACTCGGGTGGAGAAGTAGGCCCTGTCCAGAGGCGCGACGCTGGGCCCGGCATCACCGCGGGCAATCCAGACGCCGCACTTTCTGCGCGGCATGGCGGAGACATGCACGAGTGCACCGCACCCCGTTCTCCGCGGCGTCCGAGGGGCATTAGGTGCGGGCTTAGAGAATGCCGACGGTTTCCTTCTTGGGCGCGAAGCAGAGGGCGTAGGCGCCGACGAATGGTCGTGAGAGTGATGCGAGTCGAGGTCGGCGCCGTTGCAATAAATCGCGAAATAACCCGCGGTCTGGTCTCCCTCGTCGATCCGCATCTCCGCTTCGAGGTCAAGCCTGCGAGCATCTCGCTCGAGAATATCTATACTGGCTGCAGTGCCAGTTCCGAATCCCCAGGCTCCGTCCTCGTAAGTCTCCTCTTCGTCCTCCTCGTCGAATTCGACAGGATAAGCAGGGGCCGGAACAGCGAACAGAGGCTGCCTGCCTGCCGTGGGAGACATTGGGGGCCTGACTATGTGGGTGGTGGACATGGAGGGCTGGAGAGACGAGTTCTGGTGGTCGCGGATGACAAGCGCCCCGCGCCGGCGTAAGCGAGAGGCCTCCCCGGACCGGACCAGATCCGAGAGCACAATCGAGTCGTCGGCGTCTGTCAGGGACATGGCCGAGGACGAGGACGAAGATGGGAGCGAGACGGGCTCAGAGCTTGGGCGTCTGTTGTACACTATAGGCATCGTGGTGGTACTGGCCAAAGGGCTGCCTTTGCCCCGCGCCTCGTGCCCAAACTCCGAGGCCACGCGCCCGACACGGTCGGAGACAACTTGTCCACGACCTCCATCTGTTTCGCAGCAAAGGGCATGTAGCAGTTCAGGGCTTCATCACAGATGCACATCGTCGTCGCGGCCATTCATACCCTGTGATTTTCCCACCGGCGCGAGTCTAAGCCAGTAAAGTAACCGAAGGCCTGCGGCAATTCCGCGGGCTTCAAAGTATACGAACCGTTTGAACACTCCAACTTCAATTCTGCTCAACGCCCGGACATCCCGTTTGGCCCTCTCTCTTGCGTCTACGCCCCTCTTCTCGGAAACCCGACTGACGCGACTAACATGCATAAGACGGCAGCGATGCCGCTTCTAGTATTTATAAGGACATACGAAGTCGACAGGCGCTCTCCTCAGACATGTCTTCCCATCGCGTGCTTCAGATTCCTGCCAAGGCGGCTCCCTTCGAGATAGCTACTCGCCCCACGCCGAAGCCTGGCCCAGGGCAGGTTCTCGTCAAGAACGAGACAATTGGGCTGAACCTTTTCGACCACGTCATGCAGGCTTTCGGAATATATATCGCGGAGGATAAATACCCTTTTATCGTGGGCCAGGAGGCCGCTGGTACGGTCGAGTCTGTCGGAGAAGGCGTCACTACCATCAAGATCGGCGACAAAGTGTAAGGCTAACTTGAATCATGTGCGATCCTTGATTAACGACCGATAGATGCTTTCAGGGTGGCCCGGACCAGACTATGTTCACGTACCAGGAAAAGTCGATCGCCGACGCTGTCCGCTGCCTCAAGGTAAGATCCGCTGTTAATGACTTGTACTTGATCACTTATGTCCGACATAGATCCCTGAGGGTATCACCGTAGACCAAGCGGCCACCTTGCCTCTGTGCGTAGCGACTGCCGCCATTGGACTCTACCACACCGAGAACCAACGCGGCGGTCCCGGCGTCGGCCTAACACCACCCTGGGCTGAAGGTGGTAAGGGCAAGTACGCTGGTCAACCCATATTCATCTCAGGAGGTGCAAGTGCTGTCGGTCAATACGGTGCGCTCACTCAAATGCCTCTGACATATGATATAAAGCTCACAATTATTACCAGCCATCCAATTCGCCAAGCTCTCCGGCTTCAGCCCCATCATAACGACAGCCTCAGCATCGAGTAGCGCACTCGTCAAGTCTCTCGGTGCCACGCACGTCGTGGACTATCATACTACTCCACCGGAGGACATACCTGCTGCGGTTCGCGCAATCACCGAGGCCCCGCTATCCGTCATCTTCGACTCAATCTCGCAGCCGTCGACGCAGGAGGCGTGCTGGAAGTTGCTTGCTCCCGGAGGTGCACTCGCACTGACGCGCCAGCCCGCTCCCACTGTTGGCGCAGCCGGAGTCCGGCGCGACGACGCGGAGGGGAAGCTTGCGGTCCTCGTATATGGTATGGCCAACCAGGGTGTCAACCTTAAGTTCGGGGAGGATATGTATAGAGCGCTCGATAAGTATGTGAAGGACGGGTCTATCAAGGTGCGTCTTGGCAGTGCGTGAGGGGCTTCTGTATGTGCTCATCTACTACGCTTCCAGCCAATCAAGGTCGAGGTGGTTGAAGGTGGCTTCGAAGGCGTACAGGCAGGGTTGGACCGCATCAAGGCGGGCGTGAGTGGTGTGAAGCTCGTTATTCATCCGTGAATCAAATCCAAGATGTGAAAGGTGTACTGGGATATGCAGCGGTTTGATTGAGTATTTGGCAAACGATATGTTGTGTTCATAGTTGTTCAATGCATGGGATGGCGATGCCATTCCATCGCGCACGACTTCGGAAATGCCCGGCATTTGCCGTGATGGTTAATCGACGATCCTTTATTAAGTACTGAGAGATCGGGACACGGTACGACAGTAGATGTGGTAGCGTACAAATGCAGTTATGGTAAGATACAAGTCTATATGATGGTAGGTTACTTCATTTGCTCGCTCTTCGATGACGAGACAAGCGCGGAGTCCGGTAGATGAAATGATCAGATTCTGAGATAGTTTGTGGATCAGGCCAGTGATTAATCGACCGTGTTCAAGCTGTTCGACGCCTACGGTAAACGGCTCAGTCGCGATTCTACATGGAAATGTTAGCAACAGTGTAGGCGAGAAAGCTATACATCTCAAGCTCACGGATGTATACGCTTCTCGGTGCCCAATGTTCCAGTACGCCGCGAAGAAGCTGAAGATCATTGGAGGGCGGATATCCAGGTGTATTGAGATTCGAAGTCCAACCAGAGCTCGACCTTATGACCATGCATGCCTCAGGGACAACCAGCTGATACAATGTAAGTATGATTCAACGCAAACGACCACAGCGACATACCCCAATCGCGATTTCAAGTAAACCGGGCCCTGAAGTGGCGATGCGAAGAGCCGGGGCAGCAGATGCGAGCTCGCGAGCAGCGATCCCCGCTCTCGGATCTCCCAAAGGAGAGTATAGCTGGATAGACACGCCGCATGCTAGCACATATGCTGCAAGTGCAGTAGTATCCGCAAATGATGTTTGTCTTAGCTCGGCAGCTAATGAGTTTGCGCGAGCTAGAATGACATCGACGGCCAGACTCGAGGATTCTACGAGATGATCAGTTTCATGACGCTGCCTTAAGAAAAAAGGCGTACCTCCTCGGGCGATCAGTACCGACTGCTCGTACAGATAAGCGACTATGGAAACAATCTCCAGGGAGTTGCCGACATGCGGCCGGTACACTGAAGTTGGATCAGTCCCGCTCAGAAGCTCACGCAGTGAGCGATTTACGAGTGGGATTGCTGTCTGGCCAGTCTGTCATAATGAGCGTCGTCATTGAGCAGCTAAGCAGAAGATGGCTCACTTGTGCATAGTGCTCTGGCCGCTGTGGCAAAGGGGTGTGCACCTCCAGCGCTTCTAAGTTGATGCGGGCTCGACTTCCCAGGGCGAGTGCCCACAGTCTGTCGAGTGTCGCAGCTACCCAAAAGGCACATGTCCGTTCAGAGATCTCCACATCGTTTGCGTGCGGGAGCGGATGTCCGATGGGAACGGGGATCATAGCTATACCGCCGATCCCCGCGTGCGGATTGTGCAGTCCCAGAGCAAGCGCCAGCGAGCACGCTCCGCTCAAGAGCGAGGCGCCCTGCAGTGATTGTCCGGCGTTCATTGACACTGCACCCAGAAGTACGCGCGCCTGTATCAGGTGCAGAGCGTTTTGCGCGAACTGCATGCCACCAGAGTCTAGGTGCTGATTGACAGAGGACAGGGCGATTTTCATGAGTCTGTCTGCCGAGGCCGAGTAGTCCCAAGCAGAGGTGCTACGCGCTCCGAGAGCACATACTGTAGCCAGTAGAGCAGGATGAACCGATCCCGTATGATCAACAGAAGACATGGCAACCTCTCGGAACCATTCTTTGTGTAAAAACCATAACGGCTGTTCGTCGGAAAAGAAGGCGGAAACCCTGCCATTTTACTCAGAAGAGTCGGTAGGGAGGGAACAACATTCACTCACAGATGTTCCGTGTCATGTTGGGTCAGGATCCCATCGCCAGATGAACTTCTCACAGATGTACCTGAGTAGAAACAGTGACTCGTCAGTCAATCATCGAAAGATGAAGATGTATGCCAAACATACTCGGTGAAGTGCTGATGGGAGATTGTGTCCCCTCCGACGCGATGCGAGCTCTCTCCAGCTGCCGCAAGCGTGAGCGCAGTTCCCTTACTTTCCTCCCTAGTTGAGATGCTTCGTCTGAAGGTGGCTGATATGTGCAGCTCTCTCCCAAGCCTTCTCTAACGCAAGATGCGCACGCTGGCCGTGCGGCATCACATTTCTACGACCATCAACCTCAGAACACCGAGGGGCACGAAGATTAGACGTACTGTCTTTCGGCGCCTAAGAAAGTTACGTTAGGTTTTTCGGCTGTCGTAAAGAGTGGTATTCTCACCTGCACGTCAAGCAGGCTTGGCCACGACGGAGACTCGGGGAAGGCGAAGAGGACATGATCTCGGGGCTCGTCCGATGACTGCTCGTCATTGTAGTTCATCCAGAAGAGAATTGGCGTCGAAGATGAGGGTGCGATCATTCGTTGACGGTTCGAACTGAGGCCCCCTCTCGGTATAAAGCTAGAATCCTAGTACCGACGGCGAGCACATAGGAACCCGCAACGGCGACACGAGAACAAAAGCGGAGTCGTAAGAAGCCAGGGAGGATACCTAGATGTCGCCTAGTCTGTGCTGCTATGCCAATTAATCAAACCCAACCGTGCTCTGCAGTGCAAGTTTGAGCTGATGCGTTTGTGGCGACATTGTTGACGGGGATCTCTCCATGCGCACTCATGCCTCGAGGACATTGCTCCACGAGTGTAAGAAGCTAAAGATTGGATTTTCAGAGATAACAAGCACTGGTTATAGGATGCGGCAGCTGCCAAGGACGCACTGAAGGGCCTGTCTTGTACAGCCAAGTAAAGTCCCTATGTATTAGTTCCCCATGAGACGTAAACAGAGAATGCAGAGACAGGCGTCGGTGACTTGCGTGGTGCCACAGGCAGTGGTGTAACGCGTATCTCCGCGTCAAGACACTTTATCGAAGTTCTATCCAGCATCTGTACGAAGGAGCCACCATACCCATCACCGGTGTTCTGGAGTTATAAACCGAGCGTGGGGAACTTGGTCGGCGAGGATCAATCCCCACCTTGTGGGCGCACAGCGGTGCACAGCTTTCCACGTAGCCCGGAGCGGAGAGTTGCGAATGCAGAAATTCCACAATGAAATAAAACACCATCGTATCGTACTCGTGTCCGTTGTGCGCACCGCTCAGCTCTCCTCCGTATCGACATCGGTCGACTCCGCGCGGCCGTTCAATGCGGGCGCACCGCCTTGCTGCTCGCCCGCGAGCGCATTTTCCCAGCCCTCCTCGAATAGCTCAGCTTGTTCTGTCGGCGATGCGATGGCAGCCGCGATTTTAGGCCGGTTCTTGGACTTCAGCTCGTCTCGCCAGGCATCAACGACAGCAGGGACTTTGCTTGGCACGTATGTGCGTGCAAAGAGTGCTGCTTCCGGCAGGCGCTGCGTCTTCCCTAGCAAGTCGACACATCCGGCCGCGTCCCCGAGCTGGAACAACGTCGCGAAGGCCATGTTGTTTTGCCCCTTCTGTTCCGCGCGTACAGCGAGTTTGCGAAGACCGTCTGCGTCGCCGATGGATAGCAAGAGCAGCATCAAGGCGCTAAGGTCATCTGCCTTCTCGAAACATTCGCGTGCCACATCGAATCGCCACACGGCTAAGGCCCGATCCCCAACGGCCTTCCACTTTTGCTCGGCTTCGTTTTCGGGAATCGAACGGACGATCTCTAGCGCCAGATCCAAGTCGTCGAGTTGCAGAGCCAGGTCAAACTTGTGTTCAGGGTCGTTGGTCACCTTGAGTGCCAGCTCCTTGAGGTCTGACGCGATGTTAACATCACCCTGTCGTATCTCCGGCATATGACGTCTCACCTCGGCCTTCAAGGAAACGCGCAACCTTGCCCAGTTGGTCCTTTGGTACAGTTTCCAAGATCTCTGCGGCAGCATCCATATCTCCGCGCAGAACAGCCGTCTGGTACTCGATGACACTGAGCGCCAACGTGTAACCGTACACGAACATGTCCTTGTCTGAGACGTAGACACGATTTTGAGCGGGGAGATAGCCGAGCAATGACATGGGCCTGCGGAAATGTAAGCGCTAGTTTCACCATCCCAATTCGATTACTGACTTGTCGAAATTGGCAATTAAGTACGACTCTGAGCCGACGAAGTAGCTGAGGCGGTTGGCGGCTGTAGTGTACAAGAAGCAGTCGCCGATCCATTTGGCTGTCTTGACACTACGAATGTGGATTAGATGACACAATAATATTCGCGGATAGAAAACTCACTTCTCGTTGATCTCCGCGACAATGTCGAATGCCTCCTCAACGCCCTCGTCTCCGAGGTCAGCACCCTCCTGCAACTTCGCGTCGTACGCATCCCGATCGAAGCGCAAGATGTAAAACGAATCGTCTGACGTGATCGCCACGAGGCTGCCAGTGCTTGACCAATAGACCTGGATACCCGTGAGAGAGTGCACCAGAATGATTGCCGGTGGAGATCACATACATTCTTGGAATCGACGTCAATGCGGCGCACGACTTCTCCCGTCTCCCAGTCCCAAAACACCACAAATCCAGGACCCCGCGCCCCGAGGAGCACACCGCCATGGAGGCTCTCGATAGCCCAAGAACCGGCACCTTTCATGCCGGCGCCGGATCGTTCCCGGAAGTTCTTGTACATGCGAACCTTGAGTTTTCCCTCGAGCACAGCATACGTATTTGAGTCGCCCGCCCATGCGAACGAGCTCCCCGAGCCGAATGCTTTGTTGCGCCAGGCGAGAGCAGTGTAGATGATGTATTCGCCATCACCTACGACGGTTACGAAGCGGCCGTTCGGAGAGTGCATGAGCGATGTCGCGAACGTCTCGCTAGTACCGAGTTCCTTGGTAGACAACGGGATACGAGCGCCTTCGGTGAACTGATCGTCCGTGACGGTGGCGAGGTTGGCGGACAAGACTTCAGTGTTGCGCGTGTAGATGAGCTTGCCGGAAGGGTCCATCGAAAACGTAGGCTCATCTCGGCCAAGCTAATCGCAGTGTCAGTACAATACGGTGATACAGAAAAGAAGACTGGCGTGCCTTAACCACAACCGAACCCTCATCGTAACCGACCGCGATCTCATTCGCATCCTTGCGGACCGACACACACCAGGCTCGCTCCAAGCCGTAGCTGAGCGTGTTCTCGAGTCGGTAAGTACCACTGTTCCAGAGCTTGACGGTTCCATCCTCGCTTCCACTGATGATCAGCGGGAGGTTGGGGTGAAATACGGCGAAGGAGACGTTGTTGGTATGGCTCTCCATCGTCTGCACGCAGCTCTTGGAGAGATAGTCCCAGACCTTGACGGTCTTATCATCGCCAGTAGTGACGAGGTATGGCTTGTCGGCGCCAGGGTAGAACTCGACGTAGTTGGTGCCCTTCTCGTGCGCGTCCATGGTGAAGTTGGGGGTAGAGGACCCGAGGGACCACATCTTGACGGTACGATCAAGACACGAAGATGCAAAGGTGTTTGTGTCTTTCGGGTTAACGGCGATGTTCATGATATAATGCGTGTGGCCCTCATATTGCTAAAACCGATGTTAGTATGCAGAGTCTCCGTGCGTATATGAAGTTTGGATGCGTACCTGAAGGCATCGCCAGTTCTTGTCCCAGTCCCAGGCCTTGATTGTCATGTCATCGCTACCAGTCAAGACAATGCTCGCGTTTGGATGTACTGTGAGGCATCGAATATAATCCGGATGAGCCTCGAACGCGGTGACCTTCTCATGCGTGTTGTAGTTGAAGACCCGCAACTGGAAGTCATCCGAGCCGGCGACAAACCAATTCTTGCGCGCGATGAAGCGGCAACAGCGCACGGGAACTTCCGATACTTCGAAAGACTTCACGAGCGCGCCCGTCTCGTGGTTGTAGATGTTCACGGTCCCATTATATAGGCCAGCAAGCAGCCAGGGCTCGGTCGGGTGGAAGTCGACACCCTTGACGCGGTCAGACCGGTTGAACTGCTTGCGCTGCATATCATCTTAGCGCCTCATTCGATCTAGAATACCGTGGGAGTTACCTGTACGTCCAGGAGCATGGCGGACGGTGCGGAGACGTGTTTGCGCGACGCGAAAGCAGCGATGCCGTGTAGAGTCGCGCGCCCACGTGGTTAGACGCGCTCTCCAAGTTCGATTCCTGTCACCCGCGCGTCACTTGTTCCCGACGCGCACCATGGCGTCCTGATACCCTCTCTATCTTGCTCCTGCTTTTGTCTTCCGACTGCTTTGTACTGCTTTCAGTCTATTGTATAAATATAAACAATGTCTTCCACAACCGACTCAATGAGCCTTCTCTATGTCGACAATCCGGAGCCCGAAGAACCTGTCCCGTGCGTGAAGTGGCGAGACCAATGTCTGATCAATATTGACTGATTGCTAGTGCCACGGGCCCCGCACCACCAGAGGCATATATACCACGTGCTGGAAGCGAAGAGTTATTCGAGTACTCAAATATGGCACCGGAGGGTTATGTTCCCAGCGATGCATCTCCTGCCGTACCCACCTTCCCGGAGCCCTACATCGCGGCCACCCCAGAAGTCAAACGACGATCTACCACACATGCGTCGTCTCACTCTAGCCTGTCTTCTGATCCTCCGCCTCCACCGCCCGATGACCCACAGCGTCAGTCTCTGGTTCGCACCTCTGCCATCTCGCTAGATGCCACGGCTCGTTCTGCATCCGGCCATCGCCGCCGCCACACGCAGACGTCAACATACAATCTAGATGATATCCTGCAAGCATTTGCAAGCTCGCATCATGACTCGAAGGATATGCGACGCTCCCTGAAGGCTGCTATGCAGAAGCTGGAACAGGCTAAGCAGCGTGCTGACCACGCTGACCATATAGCCGCCCAACTGGCCGGGCGTGTGAACAAGGTCGCGGGTCAGAAGTCCACTGCCGCCCGTGAAGCGTCTGCGGCTCGAGAGGAGTTAAACCTTTACAAGGTCCAGTACTCGAATGCTCAGCGCGAGCTCGAGCGGGGTAATCGTGCATTGCACGACTCAGAGGCGCGTCGAGATGAAGCGGAAGCAGCCGCCGCACGAGCTCGGGATAGAGCTCGGGATATGCGCACTCAACTCCTCGTCGAGCGTGCTCGGGAAGAAGGTCGGCGAGCTGGTCTGCAAGAGGGACTTCGACTATATCGAGGGCGTCGTTACGTCCACGAGTACGACGAATACACTGAGGATGTAGAGGAGGTGATGGAGGATATTCTCACACAGCAGAATGAGCCCGTCCGCTCGGAATATACGCCGCGTTCTCAACAAGATGCTGTGCCTCCGACGCGTCGCTCAACACGCAGTACTCAACGTACACCACGCCCTCCCCAACAACCTCAATACACACCCTCCGACCGTACCGACTCACGTCCGATCCTGATGCAGGGAGACGGTCCCACGCCCGAGTCGTTCTTCGCGGAGACGCCCACGCCAGCACCCAGAGAGGAGTACGTACAGGATACCACCGAGTCGATGTCGACCGACACGACGAGTACATTACCACTTGCTCCTCCTCCGGTTCTGGTCATTCCACCACAACGCATGTCTACCATCCATGAAGTGCCATCAAGAGGCTCCATGGTTTCTAGCGTGCCCACGATCATGCGTGACGAGCCTCGGACTTCTTCTAGGTCTTCGCGTCGATCGGGCGTTCGTAGCCAGCCTCCGCCGCCTAGAGAGCGAACACCCAGCCCCGCTCCTACCGTACCTCTCGAACCCCATGAGATTCCTCAATCACCAAACACCGCTTTTGCGCCTCCGCCGGGAGCTATTAACTATGCGGCCGTAGCTGCCGCAGGCCAGGCTCGTTCCCTGAGCCCTGTCTTCGGCATCCCCCCTCTTGAACATCCTCCTCCCTTCCACCCGAGGGCGAATCCAAACGTGCAACCTCAACCATTCATTCCGAGCGCTCCTCCCTCTCCGCGAGGCTCAATGTATGGCGTCGGTTCTCCCAATATGACGACGAGAGAGCTACAGCAGAGCTTTAGGGAGAGTCGGGCAGGCTCGCTAAGCGGTTCAACCCGTCCCTCGTATCCTCGGGTCCAGCCTCCAAATCCCATACCACCTCGCTTCACGCCAAGTCCGCAGATGCCCGCACCTCTTGCACCTCAGCCTCAGCGCCAAGCTCCGTCGTTCACTCAGCCGCGCCCGTCCTCGTCAACTGGCACCATTCCACAACCATTTATCCCCCCTCCTTCAGAGGCGATGTCGAGTCGCCACGGTCATCGACGTAGCCATTCTGCAAACATACCACCGTCAACTCAAGAGGTGCAGCGTCCGCAACCCCCTCCCTTTCATCCGCGCCACGCTCCTGGCTCGATGGTACGACGCTCGACGTCGGGCGGGGTACCAATACAGATCTCTGTGGAGTCTCCTGTGAGTCTCATTGTCGCTATTGAATCGTACTTCACTAATAACCCTTCCTAGTCCGATCCTGGCAACACGCCCACCCCTGCGTCTCAACCCGCCGATGAACCCAATCAGAGCAGAGAATATCTGAGCCCCAGACATATGCCGACGACGCTTCCGGTTCGGACATCTTCGACTTCGTCGTCTCATGTTGTACCCTCCCCGACCTCAACCCCGCGCTCGGTTTCTAACCCACTTCCTCAACATGCTCGACCTAATCCATCAGTTCCAGTCGCTGCTCCACTGTATGGTCAACAACCCGACCCCAACTCGTACTATGGACGTCAACCGCCGCCTGTGGTCCCGTCAACAGGAACTGCACGTCGCGGTCCCCCACTACGCCAACCGGTTGCCCCTGTCGTACCATCATCATCGAGTGCAAGTTCTCGACCACAACGTTATCCGCCCAGGGTCTACGAATCACAGTCTCCGGAAGATACGCGTCCACCTGCGGCTGCGACTTCGCGTATGTACGGCGCCCCTACGCGCTCAGCGTCCATGGGTGCGCCGCCGCCGAGCAACACTGTTCCAATCGTGGTTCCGCCACCAGGTTCTGGTCGTTCCCCTCGCCTCGCAAATGGCCCTCTGCCGGGTCAACCCGCAATAGTTCAGGCCGGGGAGAGCGCACAGGCTCGGCCTGCGGCGTACCGAGGGCAGCAGCCCGTTCCCATCCCACCGCGCCACGGAAGTCCCGCGCCGCTCATGGTCCCGTCCCCCGAAATTCGCGGCGCGCCGCTCTATGTGCCGTCCCCGGAAGCCCGCGTCGCGGCACTGGGATCCTCGTATGCAGGCGCCACACCGAGAATGGGCACAAACGGACTTTCGCAGGAGCAGGGTGGATATATCCCGCGCTCGCCCACAGGCTCTTTCTCAAATCTGGCACCGCCCAGCCCGCGCGGACCGCATGCCAATCCGTTGTTCACGCGTTTCGACCGCAATTCGATGGAGAATATGGGGGATATGAGCCAAGTCGCGTTGGCTACCGCTACGCAGCCACCTGAGGAATCTGCGACCAACGTTCTGACTAGGGGTCTTAGGAACGTGTTCGGTGGCCGTGGAAAACGCAGGTAATAGTACCGCTGCAGTGAATGTGCCTCTACTTGTTGCTCTTGGGTCCTGTGGCTTTGTTTGTTTCCATTGTCGTTCATTCCTTACCCCGAGTTAATATATTGACTACTCACACGGAAACCGGAACGGCAAGCGTCCACCTGTTGCTCGTATAAGAACAGTCGTCTTCTTATGCCGCCAAAATTGAGCATCATATGTATGGGAAGGATTCAGGTTCAAATGCACAGATAATGAGCTTGACGAGGACAATAGTTGACTGTCCCACTCTATGGCTCTCTGTGTGCACACGCTGTAAGCGCTCCTTCTGCCCGGGAGAATATGTTTGGTCTAAGCGAAAGTGTCCACCCACAAGTGCATTGAAATTGATTCAACATTTCTCTTGGGCACAATCGGCGGACATCCGTTGTGCTCGGTGTCCACACGCACGCAAATCTTCCAACCGACCCTGCATACGTCTGTGAGAGAAGACTTCGGATTGAGCACGTTCATTGTCTCGGGCCCTCGTCGGCGGACAGGCCAAGACCGCGTCATGGCTTTTCAGCGAATGTTTAGGCCCTTCCTCGTTCAGGGTCGTGCAAAAAAAATTGCCCATGCACATGATGGTTGAGGCGAGTCGCGTCGATCTGTCCTTGCGGCTACGCATTGGCCGATATGATAATGGTCTTCTCCGCCGCAAGCAAAGTGAGACTGCATGGGCATACGTCAGTCTAGGAAGTGTAGCCCATTCACCACACCTACGAGATTGAATAAAGTGCGTCACCGAGTCGCAATGATCGCCAACCTACTATATCATAGCACTTCCCGGGAGATATAGCACATACCATGCCTTCCGCAGACACCAAAGACAGGATAAGAGACGCCATACTTACGGGTCCGTGATATGTACCTCACCATCGGATTCCTTTCCTCCGTTCCTCTGGAAGTTATATGGTAACCAAGCATGCGATCTCGTTCCACGCCGTCACCCTCGCCGGTGCGCCGTATAGCCACCAATCGCCACACGTCGGACGTACGTGTATCAATGAGAGCGACCGATCTCGGGCGCGCATTCATCAGGACAAGTTAGCCGAGAATAGACTTCGTATATACGCCCGTGGCTATCTCTGCGTGTGAGTCCACGACGGCAGCAATGACGCGCAGCCAACCTCCCCGTCGACTTCTTCAGGCTCATCATGAAGACTGAAGCCGGTGAAGCCTCTCCACCAGTACTTCTCCAGATCGTAAAAGCACCGCCGGCTATGTCGTGTAAGGGAGTGGCAGAGAAGTGATTGATGAGCGTTGTGTTCTGTGGTTCTTCAGGCATATCAACTGTTCAGATCAAGCTGTCCTCAGGCGTCAACCTGCATCAACATCCTTGACTGGTAGCATCCGACATCGTCGTTTAGGCGACAAATGTGGCGCAGCCTCGACACAGCTCGGTTGAATAACGGACAATGATAGGATCTAGCATAAGCGCGCATAGGGCCCAGAAGTCACAGTTGTGGCAAGTCTCCTCCCTTCTCCCGAAGGACGGGTGATTGAGCGCTTGCGAAGCTCGCGGAGTGCGCCCAAGCTTTGACGATGCCGGATGGGTTAGTCTGGTAGCACTCCATGCAGGCGGCACATGCGTAGCAGTCTCCCAGGAGATGACAGCAAGGAGCCCCGCGGAATTCGGAAAGAAGGCGGGGCGCCGCCGCGCCGCGCCCAATACGCTCGCCCCAGTCGCGCCTAGCACCCCGGCTGCACAAGGACAACAATGGGTATAGTTTGAGGCCAAGAGAGTACAGAAGGTGGTAGCAATACAGTCCGTTAACGAGAACACAAACTCTACCGATAGCAACACGAAATGAATTATCACGATCTCGGGATAGCATCACAAGAAGTAGTCCGATGGTGGCCGTTTGAGCGGCACCGAGCGTACGTCCTGGGAGCGATGACGGGTCAGGCGGGTGTACGGAGGTCAGAGCGAAGGAAAGGGGGCGCACAGAGGGCGCATGCTGGAAAACCTTGTACTCCTGGGCTAGATGCTCGTCTAGCTCGAGTATTGATGCGACGTTACCGCACCTATAGGTCCAGCATGTGAGCGGGCGTGTGGCGTTGGGAGGTCTAGATGAGAGATGACGTGCCTGTAGCAGTAGTTTGGCGCGGACCAGACGGTGACTATGGTCTGGTCGAACATAAGCTTGTACCCCTCCATGGCCAGCTGATGTGCGCGAGCAATGAGATCTATAGAGTTGTGGTGCGCAAAAGCTTTCGTGATGTCTGCTCCAAAGAGATACCCAGCCCCGCGTGGTGACAGACCCCATCCAACGATGTCTGAAGACGCCGAACAGACCAAGACAAGCGCGCATAATCGAGATCGACGGGGAGGTTCGGGTGATTGCATTAGCGGTGCCCATACGGGACGCTGTATTGGTAGGCGTACCGTCAGGATCTGACCACAGCAAGTCGCACATCGCACCATCGTGCGGCACCTCCTGCTTCCTATCAATAGCCCGGATCTATAGCAGTGTGCATGAGCAACCCTGTATTGTGGTTGATTGTGGCGACACGCATACCTGGTCTATCGACTGTAATGCAGGGCTGAGTCCGCCATGGACACAGAAGACGCTGCCGTCAACGATAGCACCAAGCGCGAGGTAGTCGAATACTTCGCAGCACCAGCGCCATACATTCGCGGATCCATACTTCCGCTGACACTCGTCGTAGAAGCCGTACACCTGAGTGATCTGCCTGCTCTCGTGGTTGCCTCGGATGAGGGTGATACGGTCCGGATACCGTACTTTGAGCGCGAGCAGAAGCAGGAAGGTCTCGACGGAGTAGAACCCGCGATCAACAAAGTCGCCTGTAACATACTGTGAATCTGGGGAATGAAGGGGACAGGCTGTGCGACGGACCCATGAAGATGTAGTTCGTGTCGGGGCATGTTCCTCCGACCTTGAAGAGCTCCATTAGGTCAAAGAATTGACCATGTATATCCCCACATATCTGGTGCGTCCCGTTAGCGAGCGTAACTGCAGCAACAGTGTGGCACACGACGCGTACTGTGACTGGCGCGTCGACGACCTGGACATTGCTCTCCTCTATTAGGATTTCTCGAGCCTTGATGCACAGGCGCTTAACCTGTTCCTCTGTTATTGGCTCGCAGCGGGTAAGCTGTTCGATCTGCCTAGCGCCGGTGATGAGCTATAATATTCCGGCGTCCGAGCGCAGATGGACATACGCGTCTAGGTCGGACGGCATGTTCGTCTGACGCAACCGCAGAGCGCGCATCTCACGAGCACCGCGTCGAGGCCTCGGCCCGATCTTCCGGGTTCCTACGCACGTACTCACCCCGTCGCTTCCGCGCTGGTCCACCCGGCGCATCTCGATCGATCTCCGCGGTCCCGCACGTTCACACCATCGTAACGTTGTGTCGTTCGGCCACGCCGACTTTGCATCGGTCAGCCCGAAGTTCATATCGCCCGCCGAGACGGACGTTTTCGTGAGTACAGAACACTATTCCTGCGTAATCAACATGAAAAGAGGCGGGATAGACTAAGTAGGTGGGGACGACGTGACACAATGCTGCTGTGATGTTGGTGTACAATGCAGATGCGACGAGAGGACCCGAATAAAAATATCGTAAGCGCGCAGGCGATCGATGAGGAGACACTAATGTTCACGAGAGAAACTATACTAGTACAACGGGACATAGTAATGACATATCCCCACACAGACTGTGGCAGAGCGGGAGCGCAGGCGCAACGAATAGGTAGGACAAGGAAGCCGGATTACTTGGGGAAACAGAGGGGCGTATACATTCTAGATGCGTACGCCAAGTCTCGCATCTGAATCGCGATGGTCGATGGACGGGCGCCTCCTCGGGTGGATTTAGACCCGTGGTCTGTACAGCTGCGCTTGGGCGCTAAAGCGTGAGGCACGACAGCTGTAGCCGGCCTCATCGCCGAGCGCGCGCTTCAGCACAAGAGCGCATCACGATCAAGCTCGCATCAGACGCGAATTCGGGCCGTGCAGGCTCCTCCCGCCGCCACCACTATGCCACGTCGCCGCGGCGCTTTGATGCGCAGCATCGAGCGCAGACAGCGACATATACACCGTCGATGTCGGAGGCGGCATGTACCGGTCTGAGGAGAGCTCCGCGGGGTAGACGAGGCTGTTCGTGTCGGCGCGCATGGCATGCCGTGTATCAAAATAGTGATGACTGTGCATTGGACCGGATCCGTGCGACGATGTCACGGACAATGTTGATGGCACCGGGGACGGCGTCTGGGAGTTCTGCTGCATCTGCATCTGCTGCTGACTGCTCATGCTGGGCCGCACGGCAAAGGCCAACGGAGGCGGCTGCGAGAAATCGTCCGCATATAGTGTACCGAGTGATGCGAGCGAAGGCAAGCTCTGAGACGTTCCCTGGCCGGGTCCAAAGTCAAAGTTAGACAATGACGAGGTACCCGGGAAAGCGAGATCGCCAAAGGAGGAGGTGTGGGTGTGCCTGCCATAATTCGATTGCGGGATAGGTTGCGGCTCGGTGGCGTCGAGCGAGGGGAACGATGAGTTCTGGGTCGTAAGCCATGCGTGAGAGGTCGTAAGCTCTGGCGGGGGCAGCTGCGGGGCGATGTAAGCGTGCTCGAGCGGGGGCGGCGTCGACGGCGGCGAATCTGGCTGGGGCGCGTTCTTTGCGGCGCCGGATGCTGTGGCAGAGCGCTTGCGGACGCCACCGTTGCTGCCGTTGATGGCCATCACGCCCTGATTGAGCGAGCGAGCAGTGTTATTTGACGTCCGCCTCGAGCCGGGCGACAGATGTATGCGGTAGCTGGACGGGTCAAGGGTATGAGAAATGCGCGGAAACGTGACGGAGACATGGCACGAACTGCTGCTGGAGGTTATCCTGGCGCGAGCAACGCGTTTCGCAGCCAGGGAAAGGGCACTTGTGGTTGCGCTCGCCGGTGTGGACGCGAGCATGGCGCGACAGATGGCCGCTCGTCGTGAACGCTTTAGAGCAAACGCCGCAGACGTGTTTCTTCTTTCCGCCGGCGGTAGACTCTGCAGTGGGCACGCTGGAGGGCGCCCAGAGATCGGAGGGAGCAGAGGCGTCGAAGGAGCCGTTGAACGGCTGAGGGTTCGCCGTGCGGGTCATCGTCGGTATGCGGGCGGGGAGGGACATGCGCTGCTCTATAAGGCCGACTATCGGATACGGTCTAGGTACTGGCGGTGGTGGTGGTAGGAGCTAGAGTGAGAGAAACCGGTGTCCGTCTTGAGCCAGTACAAATCACATCAATCCCCCGCCCGCTCGTGAAAGCGCCCAGGAACAGAGTCTGATCTATGTAATCCTTTCCCCTCCGGGCATCTCTGCCATCTCTGATTCTCTCCGGAGTAAGTAGACCGTGGCGTGGGCCCCCTGGTTTTCCCCCTCCTCCTAAACCGTCTCTGGCGCTAGGCCACTTCTCGCAGGGGCCACCCGCGAACATTTCCTCTCAAACTCTAAACTTCTTCATGTTCTTCGCCGGCAGGGTCGCCCAGATAGAGCGCACGATAAGCACCCAGTCACGGCAACACAATCGTAATGCATATTGCCCCATCTCAGGGTTGCGCTGTTGCAGAAATCGATCCTTCGGGCTTCATGACAACTCCGAATCTTATAACTATTCTCGCATTCATTCCGGCTTCTTAGCGTCACGACGTTCAAGCGCGTCGATACTCGGACCCACAAACTGACGGCGCAGGGTCCTCAAGAGCTTCAGGGTCCAAGGACAGCGGCCTACCAAGTCAGAACAGCGGAGTCGACACGAAGACTCGAACGGCTCGCAGGCCCTTATCGGCGCGTCCGGTCCGAATGGCGGGCGCATATACGGTCACGCGTGTTTTGATCGTCACTGACATCGTCGTTCCACGACTGCTGCGTGCTGCCTGCCTTTGCCTTTCACGACAGTAAAAGGCTTTACGTCCCATCTGTACTCCTTTTCCGAACCACTGGCTGGACTGACTCTTGCTGTACAAATAAACCTGAATTACGAAATTTCTCGCCCAAATACGACGTATTGACGACCTAGTAACGAACAATACGCCGAACGACATTGTCCTCGTATGTGATGGCTGTTTATATACACTCTACACCATTCTCACACTACTTTCACTTTCTCAGTTATGCCACAGATAGAATCTGTAACCGACACCAGCTCTGGGACCGCCTCTCCGCCTGCACCTCGCCCGACCAGCCTTGTGGCCTCGCGCCGCGACTCGCATGTCTCGCTCCGCAACAATGAGCGCTCTATGCAGCGCTCCAGCCGCATCACGCTTGACCGTCACTCGAAGGGCGAACTCGCTGCACTGCTAGCACTTGAGGAACGTGAGGCGAAGGGGCTGCGAAAGCTGCTGCTCAGCGCATCCGAGCAATTACGTCTGGAAACGCGTCGCGCGGACGAGAACGAGCTTCGCGCGCGGGAGGCCGCGATGCGATACCGGGAGATCGATGACGCGCGCAGGCGCGCACAGAAGGACGCCAACAAAGCGAACGAGGAGCTCAGGCTCTATAAACTCCAACTCGAAGCCGCACAGAAGGAGATACATCGGGCGCAGAGCATTCTAGACGATCTTGAGCGCGACCGCAACCAAGCGGAAGCGAGTGCTGCCCGTGCCAGAAATAGTGCTCGCCAGATGAAAGAGAGCCTCCTGGTCGACCGCGCACGCGAAGAAGGTCGACGTCTTGGGATCCAGGAAGCCTTGGCGGGCCGGGGCGTACCTGTGTCCAACGCACGTTCTCCAGCTGCGTACACATATTTGGATGAAGTTCCCGGCTCTGGACGGCGCGCTCGTTACGACGAAGAATATGAGGAAAGTCTGTACAGTTCCACGCCGACGCCCCCGCCAGCACCCCCTCTTCATCCAGAGCGATCTCCTCCTCGTATGGCGCCGCCGCCTCAACCTGCTCCACCCCCTCAGCCTCCCCCGCCTCCGGTCCAACAAGCCCCTCCGCCTGCTAGTGATTTCCATCCAGTCCCCATTCATAATATCCCACGCTCGCCATCTATGGTGGATCGTGACATCTACATACCTCCGGATGGCTTCATACCGGTCGCCGGTGAAGACATGTCCATCCGCCTTCCTCCTCCTCACGAGATGTCGCGCATGGTATCGCCTTCGGCTTCAAGTATTGGCTTGCCATCAAGTCCCAAACCTCCTCCAAGCCCGAACCCCGTGATGGTACCAAATCCTGCGATGCGTTCCTACGCCGAATCCGTGGACTCGCGACGTGACCGTGGTGAACGCGGCAGCCATAGCGGCCACCGTAGACGGCGTAGCTCGCCTGACTCCATAGCCTCGACGGCTACGTCGGCCTTCGAGCTCACGCGGCCACCGGACTCGCCACAACGTCCCACGGGACAACCTTACTCCTCCGTGAATCGACGCAGCCTCAGTGTCATACCTGAGAGCGTAAGTGATGGCCATGCTCCGTCTCGAAGAGGCGATAGTGTTCGTGGTACCCCTCGTGCCCGAGAGGTAAGTAGTGTTTCATGCATATCCCCGCCAACACATACTGAAGTACGTGAATAGTCTGCCGCGGAACTACCACACATTCCCGAGGTACATGTGGCCCCTCCTGGCGCCCCCGGGTACCATGAGCCTGTATACCGCAGGCCCAGCTATGCCGACGAGACAGACCGAGAGAGTGAAGGTTCGATGGCTCGCACGCCTGCGTCCGCACGTTCTGCACAAAGGAGCCTTCGTTCGGTGATGAGCGGTTCTTCAGTCCCAGACATCAACGTCGAACCTCCGGTAAGCATCATAATAACACCATATCACAATACTTGCAAGATCGCTGACACGCCTCAGTCGCGTCCCAACTCTCAAACGCCCGAGGGAACGCCTCCGGGTTCGATTATGGGCAACCTCCTAACCCCAGACGACGCGCACCGCATCCAGACGCCGACTCAGCCGCCTCCAGACTTGCCTCCGGCTGTGCCACCTCAACCCGTTCAGACAATCGTGCTTCCCGAGGGTGCATCGCTCCCGTCGGGCTTCATACCGAATAACCCCAACTACGCTTCTCCCTCCCGCGGACCGCAAAACTTGCCTCCAGTCATCCCGCCACAGATGGGACAATACGTACCCGCTCCGCCATCTACTTCGACATCGCACAAGTCCGGACGGTCTCACCGAGCCAGCGAGCCGACGACTCGCGCGTCTAGCGTTGTCATGCCCGATGCGAGTCTACTCAACAGAGCTCCGACCGTTGACTCGACTTCAGACACGGATGACGCGCTATCGTCCTCTATGGCGAGCTCAGCCTCTGGGCTGTCCACTCCTCCGCCTCGGAAGCCCAAGAAGGCGAAACCGCCCAAGTCTCGTGGACCAGCGTACGAAGTGGCGCCTGAAGGTAGCGGGACCATCTACCCGAGCTCTCCGCTTGCCCGCGCAGGTGGCATTCCGCTCCCTCCGAGCACTATGGGCGCTAGTACAGCCGCAACGAGCCCACGCACGAACCTATCCTACCTCTCAGCTACCACGGAACCGACCAATCTCAGCGGAAGCGCCGGCGTGACGCCCGTAGCGCGTCCTGCGAATCTAGGCGGAGGCGCCGGCGGCAAGAAGAAAAAGAAGGTGCGTTTAATCTCATTCCTGTTGGATTGCCGGAGGTGGGATGCGGTGCTGACTGATTCCGTGTGTTGTAGCGGTAGATCTACATAGCGGTCGTGAAGACGTGCTTTTTGCGCTTCTGATCTGCGCTCGTGGGTACTGTATTGCTTGGGCGCTTGTTTGTCGTGTTGCGTTCTCGAGCGCTGTAGACGCTACTTTTTGGACGGTTCTTGGTGTATTCCGATATCCCGTTGGGCTGACGAGAATGGTGGACATGCGATCTATGTGGATCTCAACGTGGCCGAGGCTTCTGTGAATACAGTCCCCCAATTGCTTGTATCACACGTTGCTTCACTCAATAGAGGGGTGTAGTCACGTTCGGAGCGCATCGAGAGTTGCGCGCCGATAACGTAGATCCTAGACGTCATTTGTCCTTCGTATTGAAAGAGGGTACATGTCGCGGCATAGCAGTCGAGACGCGTACAGGTTCGAGTTTTATCGACCGCAGACGCGTGAGATGCCGCCGGATGAGGAAGGTCACAGCGGCGATAGAAAGATAGACTCAAGATGACTGCATACGCACACGAGTACAAGTCATGAGTATGGCTAGTACTGTACTACTTAGGCCATGGGGGGTACGAACTGCTGAGCAGCTACACTTCTGGCAGTTCCGAGATGTGCCGATAGAAGCGCCGCACCTTGCCCGAGTCCTTGCGGGCGCGGACGAAGTTATCCCGAACCATCATCACACTGGCTTCGCCATGCGACTTAGCGCTGTGAATGCGCCCTTCGATTACGAGCTCCCTGCGGCGTATACTGGTGTAGGCACCGTTGAATGAGAGACAAAGCCCTTACAGATACCCCGATGACGATTGGTTCGCAACAGCCGTTTATGTCTCGACTGGCGAGTTGTCCGGTTCTTCGATGCCGTCTTCTACCAGACCCAAAGTCTGATATGCAACTTTCCTTCATTTTCTCCACTATTGATCCTTGTCCGTTCCTCGAGAGTGAACAAGGCGCTCTACGGCCCGCCACGGTTCGCGCAACATATGCACGAGACTCGTCAGCGCGCGATAATATCGCCGACCGGGGCGGATAACCGCCAATAGCTATAAGAGCTTTGGGACAACGATCTCGGGAAAGATAGCTGTGACGATGCTCCTATTGTGGACTATCATCGCTTTCGCCGTCCATGTGCTGGCCTTGTCGCCTCCGGCGTCGCGCACATCGCCGCCATCTGGGGCTCTAGTCGTTCGCGCAGGCACCACGACTTCCGGTGAATACAAGGACTTGGCTTCCGCTGTCGCGGCTCTGCCGTCGGACTCGTCTTCGCAAATTATATTCATTTATCCCGGTCAGTATTCAGTGAGGCTCCCTTCTTCAATACTCGCGATCTCACCTCGTGTGTCAACAGGAACGTATACCGGTCAAGTCCAAATCAAGCGTGATGGCCCTGTGACGGTATGCAGTACACATTTCATCCGGTTAACATGAGTTTCTGATCGCTGGACTGGTAGATATACGGATACACAACCAATGCAGGATCGCAAGCGGCGAACCAGGTCATCTTGACCGCCTCGGTCGATGCCACCACTGCTGGTTCAGACGATGCATCCGGCACCTTGCGCATACATACGGACAGCGTCAAGATCTACAACGTGAATATCAGGTCAGCTGGCTTGAACATATGTCCCTGGCAAGGTCCTGAGTCCTGATACCTGGTTGTAGAAACGACTTCGGTCAAGGTGTACAAGCTATTGCGCTGTCCAACTATGGGGACAAAGTCGGTGAGTTGGGCTTCGATACTCAAAGCGGCGCTTTGCATGCGCTGACTCGTGACCATAGGACTGTATGCGTGCGGTCTCTACGGGTATCAAGTTCGTATAGAAAGCTCTTCGTCTGTAACACAAGCTCACCGTTGACTCAGGACACCGTGTACACAAACCAAGGACGCCACGTCTTTCTGCAAGGATACATTCAGGGTGCAGTGAGTGCCATTGTGCCGCATAACTTTCACGTGTGCTGACCTTCGT
Organism: Peniophora sp. CBMAI 1063; assembly: GCA_900536885.1. NCBI lineage: Eukaryota > Fungi > Basidiomycota > Agaricomycetes > Russulales > Peniophoraceae > Peniophora > Peniophora sp. CBMAI 1063. The sequence goes on from UWZB01000079.1 coordinate 159,326, forward strand.
AGGTCGACTTCATCTTTGGAAAACTGAGTAAGTCTTTGTATGCATAGTCTACTGAACTCTGCTCAGTGTACATTCAGGTCAAGGTACAGTTCCTCCCGATGAGTACGGTGCGTGACTATACTGAAGTACTCTCCAGCATACTTCGAAGGGAACACTATCGCCATCTCCGGCTCGGGTTGCATCACTGCTGACGGTCGCGAGTCTGACGATGCGGGAATGTGTACGTCGCGAGAGTATTCATTCCGAAGGAGCGCAAGCTCACACCCATGTAGACCTCTTTAATCGCAACACGATCACTGTCGCCTCTGGTGTCTCGTCTAGCTCTTTATCTGGGAAGTACTACTTCGGTCGACCCTGGAGAGGTGAGTAGGGGTTCTGACTTAGAAGTGAGCCTAGCTGAATCCTCGTTCAGATTACGCCCGTGTCATCTTCCTTAACACGTACATCTCGTCACCCACCATCAACAAAGCGTTATGGTCGCAATGGAGCTCTGCCACCCCCCAGACTGACCGTGAGTGCTTATGCATGCAGACGGGTTCCCAGTATCTGAATCGTCACTCATCAGACGTAACCTATTTGGATTACAACACCACTGGACCGGGGACCCCGAGCGTCTCTCGACCCTCTTTCGCGAGTGTCCTGTCAGCGTCTCAGGCAGCTGCATACACCATCAGCACTGCTATTGGTTCTGACTATACTAGCTGGGTCGATACGTCGTACTTGTTCTGAAACCATTCTCTACATGAATAAGAGAGAAAACCTCTATCACGTCCCACTGTGTCGAGGGGGCGCACACGCATTCCACCTCGCCATGTCCTTTGTTCAAGCTTCGGTAAGGTCCAATCACGTAGCTTTGCGCTCGAGACAGGTGAGAATGATGGAACTACTGTCCTCGTGAGGTGCTGGCCGCAACACTCGAAGTCCCTACCGGCCCGTCCGAGACCGCTGTTTGTTCATATGAGGATATCAGCTGCGTCGCCTCGTGCGACTCGCCGCCAATCATTTATCCTGATTCTGGTACTCGGGCTCTTTAGAGCAACAACGCGTCAATTGAATCGCCCCGCAGTTATCCCGATAGGGTACTCTATTGATAGTGTACTACATCGTTGCAGTGCGAGAACGCAACCACGTATACCCCGAGACAAGCTTATATCCCAGGTCCAGGCAACCTACAGGCACGAAAATGACCCAATACATGCAACCTCTGCACAATGACCATCTGCTGATGGCCTACGGACACGGCGAGTATGCGGTTTCAACCAGAGCGGCCCGGGGTTGGATAGGCACAGTGCGCACGAACGTCGCCATAAAAGCGCTTGCCGTCGTCCTGCCCCAATGTGCTGGGTGCCCTCACTACGATGCTGTCTCTTGTAGTTGCCCTCGGTCTTGCAGCATGCGGCGCTGTGGCGTACTCGCCGCCCCTCCACAGGATTTCACCTCCGCATGACGCCCTTGTCGTCCGCGGAAACACGACTCGGGATGGAGAGTATCCGACGATCATGTCCGCAGTCTGGGCTCTGCCGAACGACACCTCTTCGCAGAGTATATTCATCTACCCCGGGACGTATCACGAACAGGTAAGTCCATGACGCGGCCAACATGGGGAATGCGAACTTCTGACAAACGTTCGCTGTGAATAGATCTACCTGTCGCGTGCCGGCCCTATCACACTCTACGGATACACGAGGAATGCCGGTTCGCAGGAAGCTAACGAGGTCACGATCACCAACTCGCTGGTAGCATCGGCAGCTGGCTCGGATGAGGCTAGTGGAACTCTGCGCGTCCACACCAACAACACGCAGGTCTACAACCTCAACATCAGGTTCGCAGAGATCGTATTTGCCGACAAACCTTCACTGACTGGGGCATGCTTATAGGAATGATTACGGGCCTGGCCTACTCGGAGGTCAAAACCAGGCAATTGCCATCTCGGCGTACGGCGATAAGGTCAGTTCACACGCCAGGCTTCTTCGCTGCGATTGACCGACGCGTCGCATAGGTCGGTCTCTACGCGTGTGGTTTCTATGGATTCCAAGTAAGCAGCTTGAAGTGCCGTGAGAGTGCACTCCACGGATACTTATGCCCACGTAGGATACCGTCTATACCAATACGGGCCGCCATGCATTCCTTCATGGCTATATTGAGGGCAGCGTTGACTTCATCTTCGGCAAACTGAGTGAGTCGACATTTCATAAGTAGAACGCCAAATAGCATTGATTCATCACATCATAATAGGCCAGGTCCGTTGCTTATGAGTACGGGGAGAAGATGACCACCCTGATGCTTGTAGGCTTATTTCCAAGCAAACACGATTGCCATCGCCGCTCCCGGCTGCATCACGGCCAGCGGTCGAAGCACAAATGACTCCGGAATATGTGCGCACACGCGCACTCTCCCTGCTCTATTCGTATTCTGAAGCATTGTTAGATCTGCTCGAGGACAGCGTCATCACTGCAGCCCCGAATGCGAACTTTACTGTGTCAGAGATGAACGGTGCGTAGTCCCAGGCAACGCGAGTGGTGCTCGACTTGAAGATTCTGACCACCCACAATCGCAGGCAAGATCTACTTTGGCCGCCCGTGGCGTAACTATGCCCGGGTCATATTCAAGGTATGGTGTCGTGTTGCCAATGATGGTCGTCACATAACCATTCATTCATCTAGAACACATATGTCATCAAACCCATGCTCAACGCAGCACTGTGGTCGATCTGGAGCACAGCGACACCCTTGACAGACGGTATGTCGCTTTCAACGTCGAAGTCGCTTACTTGACTCAGCTGTATCGTCATGCCAGAGGTGACATATGCGGACTACGGCACTTGGGGCCCGGGTGTACCCTGGAACGTCTCCCAAGCACGGGCCAACTTCTCTACCCATTTGACGACGAAGGAGGCAGCGTCTTACAATATCGGTTTCGCCCTCGGAAGCGATTGGCACACCTGGGTCGACTCCAGGTATCTCTTGTAGAGCGTCCGTGGGACGATGTCGGATGTGTTCATTATTAATGTGCTCGTACTGCAGTGTCGATGTCTCTGATATCAATGAGTATAGGCAATTTCAATGCTGAGATGGATAACATCGATGAGAAACTATACAGCCTGAGCCGCCATTATGTCGCCCCAATGTAGTGGCGCTAAGGTTCATCATATCCCAACGCCCAATAAAGCTGCGCCACCTCGGATGCTACGCCCACGGTTGGCAACTAGGCTGATAACCAGACAGCTTAGCAGAAAACCTGAGAATCTGGCATAAAGCATCGGTACTGTGCACGACTTCGAGATCCTGCGCAGGTCTCCCGCACCTGAAGAACGCGACGCGCGACATGCTTCGCTCTTCGCCTGGTGATCGTGATGAAGCGAAGATGGCGCGCAATACAGCAGGCGTAACCGGAATGCGACTTCGTTTGCCCTCCGGCTCCCCGTCTGGAGTTGCCGTGGTACCAACGCCAGTCCCAAGCTGGCTGCCGGTCACTCCGGTCACTTTGATGGCTTTCTCCTCCACTTCAAGCTGCGAAGCAGAGAGTGGATAAGGACGTCGAGCAGTCGTTGCGGTCGTTGGTGTGGTAGAGGCCGCGTAGCTAGCCGGGGTGACAGTACTTGTACTGGCGCTCGTTGGAGTCGAGCTTGAATTGGATACTGTGGATTGAGAAGGCGACGCCATGGTCGTCCAGGACAACCTGGGACGCGACGTGCGCGTTGATGCCGTCAGTGCATGGTCGCGGCCACGTGCCTTACATGTTGAACCTGTCAAGATGTCATCGAGTGGCCTTTCTCTTCCACCCACATCCTCCTTCCCGCGGCCATCTCGGCTCTACCGACGCTCTTTCTCGCACACCCCAGCCTACACCTTTCCACGATTTCTGGCCCATGCTCCTCAGTACATCCCCTCGCAAACAAGTCCCTTTAGCTAGTGGCGACGATGATTGGGAGTCCGGCCCATCGTCCCGGCCTGCGGCAGTCACTAAGCGCGTCTTCTACTGCGGAGTGGTTGTAGAAAACGATGACGGCGTTGAACTCTCAGAAGGTGTGTTTGTTGATAGCATCCCATCTCAGAGAGCACTTCCTCATGGATGACTAGACGTTCGCGAGCTCATAGCCTCCTTTGGAGACCCTGTCCAAATAGAGGACGCCTCTGAAGACCCCAATTCGGCGAAATCTCATGCGAATACCGCAGTGGACCAGGTAAGGATATCTTTGGCTTGTACTGTCTGGGTATGCGCTGACTATTCTGAATAGGATAACCGGACACGGCGACGTGCCATGACGAATACCTCCGCAATACAGGACATCATAAACGAGCTCGTTAGCACTGAGCGCTCCTACGTCAAACGGCTGAGGGTGCTTAAACATGACTATGCCGATCCCTTGCGGTCGTACGCTCGGAGCAAAGAAACGGCCATCATTCCCGCTTACGAGGCCAATACGCTCTTCGGCAACATCGACGCCTTATTACCCGTCAACGAGGCGTTCCTAGCCGACCTTGAACTCATGATGGCATCCGATGGCCCTCAGACAGTTGGAGATATCGGTGATATTGCTCTCAGGCACTTCAAGGAGCTGCGCGGCTTCGACCTGTACAAACAATTCTACGTTAAGAGAGAGGAGGCACAGGCAATCTTTGAGCGCGAGATCGCGAAGAAGTCCCGGTTTTATACCTTCGTAGACGTACGTCACCCAAATCTGCCATTGATATTCTCTCACTGACACACGATACAGCGTATCAAGTACTCATCCGCCGACACGAAGAATCGCGTCGGTCTACGGGAGCTTATGATGGAGCCTGTACAGCGTATCCCCCGATATACTCTCATGTTCCGTACGATGATGCAACGCATGGCACCCCACGACCCCCAATGCGTGAAGCTCAGGGAAGCCGACGAGATTGCAAGCAGGATTGCTCTGGCCGAGGCGGATGATGCCACAAAGCGCGCCGCAGTCATGCACTGTCTGGCGCAGACAGTCGAGGGCTTCCCACCGGGTCTAGTCTCTCACTCTCGCCGATTCATCGACTGTCTGGATGTCGACGACGGGGCTGATGGCCAGGGGCCGGTCGCTGCTGGTGTTGTTGAACCTTTGCGGTGTACCCTGTTCCTCTTTGACGACAAGATCATGGTTGTCAAGCGCCCAACGGAGAAATCCGGGCGCACGCTGTCCGGGCTTGAGAAGTTAGAAAAGATGGGCAAGGCTGGGGGTCTACCATCCGGTCTCAAGAAGGGTGCGCTGAGCTGCAAAGGCGTTGTTGACCTTTCGGAAGTAGTGGCTACGGATGTCGGGGGCGCAGGTATGTGCCATCATTATGGGATAGCTCGACTTTTTTTGTTTAATTGCATCATGTTCAGACTTCCACCTTTTCTTCGAGAGCCCCCCGCTTGACCAGCCCGACCGCTGGTCCGGCCGCTCATTCAGGTCAATGACCTGCGTTAGCCCTCCATCCCCCGCCAACTTCAATCCGCAAAAGACAGTCAACGACAAGAAGCGCTTTCTCGAGCACATCTGGCAGGCGCAGGTGGATCTACGGGCACGAACCGGTCAGTCGGTCACCCTGGAAGCTGAAGAGCGGGAAGTGGAAGCGAGGGCAGGCAGGGTCACTATTGCGCGCACCTACTTCCACGTGTACCAGCGCACATCATTCCTTCGAGAAGACAAGAAGGTGACGTCCAATCTATACAAGCTTGGTCTTACGCTAACGCTCTCGACCAGACCAAGGTTGTCGTGCAAATAGATCCCTTTGGCAACGCGGACCCACTGCCTTTTGGCGCTCGCGGGCCGCCGTACGTCGTGATCAGGGTGCAGCCCATTGAAGGCGAACTGTCTCGTTATCGGGTTCTATCGAGCGATCCACACGACGATCATGACGAGGAGGACATAGTTCAAACTGGTCGTGTTCCCGATCGTGTCATACAGACAAGTGCGACATTCCTCCTCGTACTGGAGTTATCAAATACTCACGCACTTACAGTACATCAGTATGGGCTCTTCAAGTTTAGAACAGGCAAGAACTCCGCGCCTTCCACGCCTACCGCTGCCTCCCGTTCTCGCGCGGCGATGTTTGGATTAGACACCATTTCCCGCAACTTATTCGGGGCCCTTCCTGGAACTTCCTCAAAGACCGACATCTTTGGAGGGTCGATCAACGGTTCGCGCCGCTCCAAATCCACGACGAGGTCCTCGACATATACGCAGAGCTCGGACAGCAGTCTCACGCGATTCACTCACCGGAGCAATTCCTCCAGCATGACAAGTGTCGAGGACGAGTCTTTCTCGAGTAACAAGTCCAGTTACTCCCGCAAGCTTCTCAAGACGCGCAGCAAGTCGCCTGCACCTGCATCAGGGAGTGAATCGGAGAGCTTAACCCGAAGCAAGCGAACACACTCTCGCTCCCGTTCCCGAACTCAGTCGCGCGAACCCAGTCCTGCGCCAATCGAGGAGGAGGAGGGTACCCTTCAGCCTCATGGCATGGTCTCTGATGGCTCGGAGTGGGACCTTACCGAACGACTGGCATTGGCACGGCGTAATAGTCAGAATCAAGACGGGCACCACCCGAAACAAACATCGTCTTCCTCGTCATGGAACGAGCCGGTGGAGGAGACTATATATGAAGGTCAGTCGCACATGTATGATATGCTTGCATTTGTACTGACGCATCGCAGAGGTGCCGCCACAAGCCATCCGCTCCACTTCTCGCGCGTCGACGGCACGACAAAGCCAACGCTCAACCACACCTCAGCCACGACCTACAACACCCAGTTATGACCGTGATGCTATCCCAACGCGCACCCCTTCACGAAACTCTGACCGGCCACGGGGTCCCCGCTCACCATCTCCTGCGCCACCTATGCATCGTCTCAGCCCTCCGCCCAGTCCCATGCCGGCTGAGGGCAACTCGATGGAGATGGAGCTTGCTATCGAAGCTACGCTCCTCAATATCCAGCAACCCTTAACTCCTGTCCGCGCCACTTCCCCTGTCGGTCGCCCGTTGCCGCAACAGCCCTCCATTGTCCTGCCGCATACACCTCAACGTTCGAATAGTAGACAAATTGAACCCCTATCCATCAAGAAGAAGGACTCGATGAACGACGGACCTGTACGGACGCCGAAAGCCTTTTCCAAGACGTCGCCTCTGATGAAGGGCCGGATAGTCTCCCCGCGTCGAGTCTCTCCACTGATTAGGCATACAAAGACTAAGCTTTCGACGGCGGAGGTCGACGAGGAGCGCATTATAAGATTGCATCAATCCGTCCAGGAAGACGTGGAGGGCTCCCGGCTGGCGATGAAGCGCGTCAAGATGGGTGCAGAACAACTGAGGACATCGCTCGCGCATGGCTCGGAGGGCGACGAATCACCTCTATCCCAATTACCGAGTACTCCGCGCGGCATGCCTCGCACACCGCAACGCACACCTGCATCTCCTGCGGTACGTTGCATGTTTCGAGCCCTGGGTACATAGTGCTGACTTGTCCGTGTCAGAATAAAGCCGCCCTGGAGCGAATGGAGGAAATGCGCCAGCTCATTGGGAAACGCTCCTTTGTCGAGTCAAACACACCTCGCTCTCGTCCTCTGAGCTATGATGCGCCGCAGACGCCTACTACATCCCGTAGCTTGACACACAGCGATGACCTGGTTCGCTCAATCGAGGAGGCGGCCTCTGAAGCTGACAAAGCACTGCTACGTGCTTCATCCAGTCAAGACGCTTTAGGCAGCGAGTTGGGAGAGCTGGTAGCAGAGCTCCGGGAGAAAGCAGCGCAACTCGCGAAGACACGAGCAGAGCTCCAGAGTCAGAAGCGTCAGTGTGAGCTCGTGAAGAGTCTACTCAACAACGCAGTGGCGGAGAACGCGCTTGTTTACGACGTGCGTGTACAACCAACCTTGGATATTGCACATTTCTGACATTCGTGCAGACCGTGAATGAGGAACTTGATGAGCTCTTCAAGGGTGCACAACTGCCCGAAACGGACGCCTGGGCCGCTATGACGACTGACGTGCGTCGAACGAAAGCAGCTCGTAATGAGCTAGCAATAGAGAACTCGTAAGTCCTACCAGACCCTAGAACCTACAAACGCCCTGACCTTGGGAATAGGCAACTCAAACGACAGCTGGCAGAGGCTGAGTCGGAGAAGGAAGAGTGGGGGGCGCTTCTTCGCCAACACGGTCTTATATCTTGAACTAGTTATAGCAGGCGGCTGGCCGTCCCGCTTATCGGTTATATACTCATTCGCATCTTTGCTATGTATCATATACACTCATCTCGCCTCGGGGCTTGCTTTGTATCAGTATCTTTACTCAAGTACTCACGCATGGTTGACATCATATCGGCCTATGTACTATTGGGCGACGGTTCAGATCGACTATGGACTCCTATGGATCCAAGTATCATAGGGGGTTCTAATGCCGCCTCGAGCTTCGACTTGGCTCCCGACCACCACGCCACTATTACCCTTCCTTCGCACTCTTGCACGAGCAGTGAAACTTGAGTTGTGCCTACCAACATGAACATCCTAGCATTGCAAAGTCTACTCGCAGACAAGTAATCGTCGTCTTTTGGAATCATAGTAAAGTAGCTGACGACGAAGTAGGCCTCTCCCGGGCGTTCTCCCCGCGCTGGCCCATGGTGTCTCACCGCAACAGTTACAAGCCACCATAGACGCAGAGTTACACCGTCGTGCTCAACAACTTCAGCGACTTCAGACCTTGCGGAATACAGCCGCTTCGCCCGCTATGCGACTCCCGCTAGAAGTTATATCCGACATCATATCCTACATAGCACTGGAGTCAGAAGCTTCTGCGTATGGCATGCAGTGGAGAACGCTAACTCTTGTTTGTCGAAGATGGCGTGAAGCAGGTGAGTCTCTGTAACACTCAGAAGTAGCGCCTAGAGCTGAGATAGCTTCCCCCAGCCCTGAATGCGCCGAAGTTGTGGAGTTATGTGGACCTTGTCGCCGTGTTTCACCGGGCCTCTGTCATCAAGATGAATCGAGATCGAGCACGAGGCTATCCGCTCTCAGTGAAATTCGAAGTACGCCCAGGTACAAAGTGGTGTTGGGCCGACGGTCAACCACTTTTCTGGGATCCTCGACGCTTGCGCGCTTTACGCGTGCAGGTCATACCCAAAGAAGCGCAAACCTTCCTCGATCGTATCACATCCGACGACCATCCTTGCCTCGAGGACTTGGACGTAGTCTCTGTATTTCGCGATATGTCTTTCGCGAGCAATAGAGACCCTCTGCCAGAAGACGCTGCGCTTGTACGGCTACCTGGAACTTTTTTGAGGACGAAGGCCCCTAGACTCAAGCGCCTTTACCTTGTCGACATCTCACCACCCTGGTCTTCTCTTTGTAATCTGACGACCTTTACTGCGACATGGACGGAGACGTGGTCGCAGAGGTTTGAGCCAGACTGGACTCTACGTGATATACTCGAAGCCCTTGGCCGGTGCTCCAAACTCGAAACTCTGATAATCAGCTCTCCCGGCCTACCGGCCTCCGTACCGGAAGAACCCCTCCCTATCGCTGCTATACCGGGTTTACATGTATTGAGGCTGTCCGGGCCTGCGGGATCATGCGGACAGTTGCTGAAACATATCGCTTTGCCTTCCTCGACAAGGATGACATTTCACGCCATCCATTCACAAGAAGACGTGGAGGCTCTACTTCCACTCGCGGAAGGCCTGCGGCGCCATTATAGCGCCGGAGCCCCACTCATGCATTCGTTGCTGTGTGCATCGATATCCATTGTGGACCGAGGAGACGCCTTTTTGCTGTACGCTTATGAAGACAAGGATCTGCATGAGCTCTCCGATAACGACGAACACTCAAAGCCGCGTCTCTCCGTTCTATGGACTCACTCGCATACCCGTTCGGAGGCCCTCAAGCGTGGCGCCGCGCTCCTATTCCCTACCCTGCCGCACAAAGACATATCGATCCTCGACTTGCGCTGCGCCAGGCATCTCGAAACGACGGATGCATGGACAACAATGGTTGCGAACTTGCCGGCTTTGCGTTGCATCGCGTTGCATCTCGCAGAAGAGGATGTCAATCTGCTGCTCGTAACTCTTGCCGCCCTTGCCCACCACCCCGGTTCTCACCGCATCTTACGCATACACCTCGACGCGAGACATCTTCTCGGGACTGTGCAACACAGCGGGAATAATGCCGTCGAAGTTCTACACAAAGTCGAAGCCGCTTACGAGCTGTTCAACCTTGTCGTCGCGCATGCGGTAACATCAGAGCAGCTCGGATGTCCGCTCGAGGCGATAGTGCTCGTGGACGCTCCGGAGATGCTGATTGAACGTATACATCCCGATGAGGTGTCATCCCACCTCAGCCAGGGTTTTGTCTACAACGGCGTATTGAAGAAGGTTGCTACGCTCAAAGGGTGACGGCGTCATGAGTCTTCTCGCCTCAGGTTGAGGGGGCCGAGTATGTACGTGAAACCATCCGTGTAGTAGCATACATCCACGCTGCCTTACAACATCCATCGTACCCCAACTTGTTGAATCTTTGGTCTCCGAACCACCAACAGATCGCGGATAGAAAGCGCATTAGTGACTTTGATTGCATGAGCATCTGCTACGAACGGTCATGAAGGCCAGAATCTCGAACATTCACATAAGTATATGACGCAGTGAGTGGCGCGGATCTGTGCTTGTGCAGGACCAAGCTGATAATTATCATCGTGAACATGGCTCCTCCCTCTGACACTGCCTGACTACCATGTATTATTAGCTATTTGCACTATACCAGTAGGGTAGGGTACGGCGGTGCAAAAAGTCTGCGCGCAGACGATGTTCGTAGTAAGGTTAGGGTTAGCTCCAAGTGGCGCGCCAGAGTCCAAACAACGACGCGTCTTGGTTCGAATCATCACGCCGCGGGCTGTTTGTGTGTTTGCTCTCCGTCACCCAGGCTCCCTAGTCCGACTTCCCTTACTTTACATCTCAAGTGCATATGGATCTCTCTGCACTCACGAGAATACTTGCAGACAAGTGAATTCCTCACACATATGTCTTATATTCTAGTCTTATGCCCGTACAGGCCTATACCAACGCTTTTTTCGGCACTGGCGAGCAGCGCTCCAGGCGCTAGCGATGAATCTTTACAGTCCATCCTTGACGCGGAACTATCACGTCGCACCCAACAGCTACGAGACCTGCAAGTCTTCAGGAATAGGATCGCCTCCCCTGCGACGAGGCTTCCGCCTGAAATTCTCTCTGAGATTTTCTTGAATCTGGCAGGGGAATCCGACTATGGCTTGAGTTGGAGAAGGTACGCATTTGTGAGCCGAACATGGCTCGATGCAGGTACGTCTACTCATCAAATCGCTCTCACAAACCACTCAATGAGATATCATAGCATTGAACACTCCTGCGCTCTGGAGCTTTGTGGATCTTACCCGAATCCGGACTCTATCGGTGCTAAGAAGATTTCTCGACAGAGCTAAGGACTCCCCGTTATCGGTGGACATTACTGTGAGATCGCAGACCAGATGTTACTGGGCAGATGGGGAGCCACTCTTCTGGCACGATCGACAACTGCGCGCGCTCAAGATCGATATTCAACCCAACTTGGTCGTATCGTTTCTTGATCGCATCGTCTTCGAGAACCACCCTCGCCTGGAGAGCATGAGGATCATAGCCATCCCCCGAGAGGTCTATGGAGGAGACAGACCCCCTGTACCAGAGGACTACATTGTAGTGCGACTACCATTCGAATTCTTCTTGGAGAGGACCCCGCTGCTTAGGCGTCTGTTTCTTGTGAACATTTCGTTCGATTGGTCCACCTTGCGGAACTTGACTCATCTGAAAGTTCTCTGGAGTCGCGAATGGTCTGAGCAATACACGGTTGACTGGACCTTGCGTGACATCGCGGAAGCCCTCATTCGCTGCCCCCAGCTCACGCGGGTGGTGATGCGGCCGCTCCCTGTTGCAGAACTGGACGTCCCACTTTCCCCGGTGAATCTCCCTTGCTTGTCGGACCTGGAGTTTATCGGATTTGCCGAATCGTGCGGTCAGCTGCTCACGGCCTTGAAAATGCCAAGCTCGACAACCCTTAACATCGACGCAACTCGCAGTGGCGATAACTTCAACATCAGTGCATTAGAACCACTGATCGCCGGTCTACAACGCCACTACACTGGAAGCACCTCTCTCTTACGGACGATGATTTGCTCGATGGTCCACGTCGAGAATCGGGGCGAGTCGCTATGCTTCCACTTCTATGAAGAGGCACGGCTACATCCAAGGAATATGAGCTACGAAGAGCGCTCAAAGTCGTACCTTCTTACGCTGTATACGTACCCTCGGACGCGCGAGGCTATGTGCGGCCTCATCAGCCTCCTCCTCTCCGTCATGCCTTTCCACAACATCCTGTACCTCGATTGGCGTGGTACGTCCAGCGTCCATTCTGAGGCGAAGGCGACGATCATGGAAAATCTACCTGCGTTGGAGGCAATAGCTGTGTACTTGCGCGAAGAGGATGTTGATTGCCTGCTCGAGACCTTGGCCATCTACTCTCAGCGAGGCAACGGATGGGACGAGGGGTGTATCTACATCGACGCTGGATGCCTCCAGTGGAATACCCCGGAAGAACTGCAGGCTGCCCATATCCTGCTGGACCGCGTCGTAGCACATGCGGCGGAAGCCAATCTATCGGAACATCCGCTCAAAGCAATCGTGCTTTTTGCCGCTCCAAAGACCTTCGTAGACGATATCGACGCCCAGGACGTCGCGCGCAGTCTGAGCTTGGGCTTTAAATGCAACGAGGTTCTTTACACTTATACAGGAGAAGGGGAAGGAGAGCGATGAAGACATTTTGCCGCCGGTCGTCCCAATTCCGGGGTACTGTACTCACTGAAGCTCTGTATGCATATCCATCGGCCACTTGTAATTTTCGAGTAATTGCATGGACATATTGACTGCTTTACTCATACACTCAACAAGATCAAGAGGGTGGATGTGAAGACGAACGGAGTCGTAGGTCTGAATGAACGGGGTATCTCTAATGGCACGTACGGCGGCAAGGGAATGGCAAGGGCAGAGTAGTGTACAGGAGATGGAATGGCATATGCTGGAGAGGTAGGGCAGAGAAGGGAACCATGCTTGGAAGTAATGGATGAAGATGCGGTTTGGAGGTCTAGGACAGATATAGAGTCGAGGGAAGGGATGGGGTCCAGAAATAATGACGTATTTGTATGCAGACGGCGGCGTGTGCATATACAAGAAAGAGCGAGCGATGCCGGGAATAAGAATACGATATCGTATGTGGTGTCAGGCGTGAGAGGCAATGTGTGTGTGCGGCTGAAACCGAGAATAAAAAGCAGATGCAGAATAGGCTAAAATATGCTTTCACGATGGCGCGGATGCCGATTTGGTGAAGGGTGACAAGAGCGCGCGAAGCACACCGCGTGCGTGCATGGTCTTGTACGCGGGCGAACCAGAGCCCGAGCTCGAGCTTGAGTTCGACGGCTCTCGAGAGGAGCCAGAGGGCGGTGGTGGCGCAAGCCAGCCCATCGCGTCAACCCTCTCAGCTCTAGCACCGCTCCTCGACCGGAAGCGCAGACTATCCGTGACTCGTCGCCTCAGGTTTGCCCCGCTGAAGGGGTATTGTTCGGGCACTTCGAGGCGCTTCCGGGCTGCAAAACTGGCTGCGCGCATTGGTGGACGCCCTGGAGTGGGTGACGGTGATGGCGTGAAGAACCCTCGCACATTGTCGACCATACTATGGGAACGCTGTACTGGGACATGTTGCGCGCTAGCAGGCGTCAAGAGGTCCGCGGCGCTTTGCGTGGCCTCGACAGGACTTCCCGGGCTCAGCAGCGTGGGTCGTGCAGTCTCTGGCACCGGAGTAGGCCCGCGTGCAGCAGGCGGGCATGCCTGCGGACTATCGCAGCGCGCGATGACGGATGTTGGAGACAACGGTGGATGCGAGAACGAGGTCGCATCCGACTTGGGCCGTTCCACTCGGCCAGGTTTAGGCGGTAGAGCAGGCGGTATCTTCGGTGGCGGTACTGGGGGCAAAGGGGGAAGTGGTGGTACCGGCGGGATTGAGTGAGCATGCGAATTGGAGTGCGAAGTACTTGACAGCGTGTCGGGTACACCATCGCCGTCAAGCGAGAGTACAACTTCTCCTTCGCCCGCTGAATGAATGTCCGTGACGACCGAAAGGCTTGCGCGTTTGTGTTTCTCTTTGCCACGACGCTTCATAAGCGTTGACGGTGGAGGGCGCACAGGTGCAGACAGAGCCTTCGTCCGAGGTGGCACGTTCTCGACTGGTGTGAGTGGTGCTACACCAGCTTCGCTATAGACACTTCTTCGTACGAGCACGCTTTCTCGTTTCCGCAGCCGATTACGAGCAGCCACACCGATTGCGCCCGCCATCCCGACGCCGGCTTCGCCACGGCCAACCGTACTGAACGAAGGGCCTTCAAATAACCCAGCAGCACCAGCTCGAGTGCGTGCGTCCGCACATGAAGTGCTCAATACGTCCCGTAGGGCTTCGTCGACCTCTGCACGAGCCAATGCCGTAGCCCGCGAGATCATCACCGCACTCTCGGGCGCCGCGGAGAAGAAAGCCTTCACGGACGCCGTCGAGCTGCGGCGAGACGGAGGTATCGGTGTAGTGCGGGTGAGCTGTGGTGTAGAGTTTCCCCTCTTCGGCCGCGCAGCGCTAGTCGCAGGCGTCCCTGGTGCGGAGGCCGGAGCTGCAGACGGCGCGCTATTGGAATGGTGCAACGGTGCATGGATCGCTTCTGACGGCGATGTGTTGCCGCATGAGAGGGGATCCGAAAGATCCGCGACGGGCGATACCGGTGGGATTGGTGGGAGAGATGGAACGGCGGTGCCAGGAGTCGGCGGTAGAGGATGCGCGACGTTCAGCGTAGATGGTACGGTCGATACCACTTCGCGACCGACGCTTGATGGTTCTTCTCCCGGCAACCACGTCGGTGCGGCCGCCACGGCCTCTCGCAACGCATGGAGCCAGACACGTTTCTCAGCGGCGCAGGAACACGCCAATTCAAACTCAGCCGTGCCACTGTATAGCCGTATTGACCATGGGAGTAGCCCTATCGAGCGCATCAGTCTTCTGTTCAATGAAGAATAGAATCTAAAGGGTACCGACCTCCGTCGTCAGCACCGTCGATCTCGAAGTTCGAGAGGTCGAACCAATGTCGCGGCTCGTAGCGCCTCGCGCTCTGTACCTTGGCCAGAACGAGATACCCGCCTGAGTATAGAAATGCCGCGCAATACTTCGCGCGCAAGCTTCCCGCCCCAAGATCTCGCAGAGCGCGGTGATGGACGACGTCAAGGGCGCCTGCGAGTTGGCACAATCCCAATCCGGAAACGAAGCTTGCGAGCTTTACGTGCGGTGCAGGCGCTAGTCGGGCGGCGATACGGGCGCTCTGGATGAATGCGGCATGCTCGCTGGCCGCCGCGTCAATCTGACTGGCGACATGATCCATTGCGAGTCGTGCGCTAGCGACCACCACATCCGGTCCCGTGAAGTCGATCAATGCTGCCGTTGGGGGCGTGCGCGGAGTACGGGCCACCGATTGAGCAACGGGAGGGTGAACGAGTAGTCCGCCAAGAAGAAGTGGATATCGCGTTACGCGCTGCATGGGCTTAACCAGGTAATCGACAAGCTTGAGACGGATGGCGCGAGTCGTATCCTTGTCCTGTTCCGAACTCCCTTCGTCTTCCTCATCTGGCGACTCGGACGGAGCCGTCTGTAACAGGGAGGCGCCGAACGAATGACGGCGAGTGGGGGGCGCATCGACCGAAGTACGAAAGGAGCTGGGTGCGGTGCTTTGCTTGACAGCGGCCTTGTTCAATGAAGTCGTACGCTTGCGGCGGCCACGCTCGAGTTGGATGAGTTCAGCACACCGCCGCTCGTAAGCCTCCCATGCGTCCTTGTTCTTGCGCGCGACTCTGGCAACGATCTCGTTCGCTTCGGGCTGCCCGGCGCAGAACGACTCGTACACCGAGAATAGAGAAGCCTGTCATACAGCTGTCAGCGCTAAAGATCGGCGAGGTCCAGAAATGGATGCGTACTTGAGTGGTGAAGAGGGTCATGACATCCACAATGGTCCTGTCAAGAACTGGTTCCCATTCATCCTGCCAAGGCGGCACGGCGTCCCAATCCCAATCACCGTCCGGCACTTCGTCGAGTGCGATGCGGAAACGTGGATCGGACACGACGCCGCGCAAGCGATCAAGAAAGGCGCCGTGGAACGCCAGAAGCTGCTTGCCGTTCCGCCGGACGACTTCTAGTTCGCTAGGGAGCAGAAGCGATGGCGGTGGGGCTTTCGCCGCCTTCTCCTTGCCAGTAGTCGCGCTGGATGCCGAGTTGTGGCGCCTGTGTGTGACACGCACATCCGGGGAGGTTTCTGCCTGCTTGAGCGCCGACGGCGGAACCGACGGGCCAGATACGCGGGGTAGAAAGTGTGCGGAGACCGACGGGGAGAGCTTTGGCGGGCTCTGTTGCAGCGTTGGCAGCTGTTCGAGATAGATCTAGATTACAAGACGGGCGCCGTCAGCGGACAAGTTGATGCAAATGCAATCAGAGTTGACACGAAGTCCGTGACTTGACTCGCACGTTCTCGCGCCCGGGGCGGTTTGAACCGCGCAGCAACGCGTCATTTCCTCCGCGAATGGTGACGCGGTTGCAATAATAGTATCGAGAGAGTGAACGCACATTGACAAGGATACGGAGGTCGAGCAGATAGTGCGCCTCGGTTTGCAGTAGCTCGAGCAAGGCGTAATATCGGCTTGCATTCGAGTTGACTTTACGCTTCTTCGGCAGCGGATCATCGCCGGAGCGGGCGCCTTTTGGAGGCGAATCCGAACGTGCGTCGGCATAGTCCTCGTCGTCGTCGTCGTCGTCCGAGTCGTCGTCGGCCTGCAGATGGAAGAGCGCCTGACGGGTGATGGTTTCCGGATCGGTATGTGCCGGGCGAGAGACGGGAGGGTGGTGGGAGGAAGAGTTGGACGGACTGGGCGAAGGCGAGGGATAAGCGAGCGATCTTCTGCGCGGGTCCGAGTTGGCACGCTTCACAGACACATCTCCTCCGAACGACGCAGATTGGATTCGATGAGAAGGGCGGCGCTGAGCGGGGCTGCTGTCATTATTATTTGTATATTTGTCCTCGTCCTTGGCCGCGGGTGGAAACGCCTTCCAGACGGGATGTTCTGGAGTGGGCAGCCAGGCAGGTTTCGGCGAGGTCGGAGGGCTGGTTATCGGGGAAAGTGAGCGGAAAGAGCCGAGGGTGAGGCCCGGTGCTCTTGTCGACGGCGGCCTGCGTGGCGAGGGCGCGCTGACGCTCAGCAAGGGCGGTGGCTCGGCGAGGAGGGACATTTAGTGCGCGCGCATCGTGACCGTTTGAGTTATATCCAACCGAGTCCCAACTCCGGTTTTGCGCCTAAGGGTGTGAGACAGGCCCGCGCTTGATTTCCCTCCTTGTCCGCAACCTTCTTATGCTTCCTTCACTTCACTCTTCCATTCGCACTTCCCTCTCTATCTATGTATTGACATACAGTTTCTGCATCTCGTTATCTCCCCATTGCAACCGTCTTCGCCGTGGACATCACCCTCCGGAGCCACCGGCATCGGGTGCGGCTCGTGGCCATTTTCCCGCGTCGGGCGTTCTTTTCATTGCAGAACGCCGTTCGGTAACCTCATGTCTCGCCTGCTGCGACTGCGTGAATGTTCGAGATCATCTCCCGCTCCATGTTCCTCTTTCAACGCTGAGCGTTTGGAGCGTCCTTGTACTCCCCATGGATCTGTCGTCGCTGCGGGTAACCGGGCAAGAGCGGGTAGACGTTGTGCATGACGCCACCGTAGACGCACAAGTTGACATCCGGCATCACAGGCTACGGGCCGTGATCAGCGATCAATTGCGCCGCCATGCCTTTCGTGGGCCACACGCGCCGGCGCCGGAGCGCTTGTTTAGCGCCTGTTCGTGTTTCCCGTCCCGTCTTGGTATCGGCCACATACGGAAAGTCCCATTCCTCGATAAAACCGAACGGAATGTCCTGCTTTCGACAAAACCAACGTTCGTCTGCGACTTTGGTTTAGTTCTTCAACGGGCCGCCGGGAGTGCCTGTTGTTTGAGCTAGTGGGCGTACGTACCTGTGTGATCAGACTCAGGGGTTCCGCGCTGCATCCCGTGCGGCTGAGGCACCATTTCCTCGGCGCGGGGTACGAGGGGCAAGTACACGGTCAACGCTTCGCGAAATTCCTTCGAAGTGGTGAACAAGCACTCGCAGATCCCACAGCAGTGTCGGGCTTGCTAACCTTGACAACCGAGTTCTGATCACACGTATGACGCTTTCCTAGTCTTTTCCATTCTCGGGTTTGTTCTCACAGCGACGATGCTCGCGTAAACGGATGCATGTTTCTCGCCCATACAAGGGCTGGCCTTCTATAGGGGCATCGCGTGGCCTACTCTATGGGCTGTGGAACCCTTCCGGTATTTCTGACCGAACGTCGCGAGAGACTGCGCCCAATTCGCGCCCGTCGCAGCTTGCGCCCGGCCTGTAAGTAATGCTGCGCGATGTTTGCCGTGTTCAGATTGTTCATGGCCCGCCACACGTACGCCGAACGTCGTAGCTGATGTATTAACATGTATAGCTTCCATGCCCAACCTGGCCGTCTGTGAGCATGCTTCCATGCTTCCACAATACTCATACGAGACATAATCTGGCTGTATGAGGACTGGCGATCGAGCCGTGCGCGCTAGCGAAGCAGAGACGCGAGTGCCTGTGAGCAGAGTAGTCATGCGAGAGGCACGCGATAGCGGCAGCAAGTGCTATGTTCGGGTGTACAGTTATGCGCAGTCCCACAGCTGAGGGATGAAATCATAGTGTTCCATATACCCTTCCCGCCTCGCAGTCAATGTTGAACGTCACTGGGCACGCGCTGGGGTTGCGGACGCAAGTCCGGAGTGAACACTATTGCGATGGCCCGATCGATACAGTACAGATGCTAGACCTGCCAAAGTGGACGATATATTGGGCATAATGTGACATCGTCTAGCTTGCATCACGTTATGCGTGCGTTCTATCGGCCTGATTAGCTCGCAATCGCCAAGCAGCGTGAAGGGCTGCCTACGTCACTGTTGGTCTAGATTACCGAGAAGAGAGGCTGACGTGAACGGGATGTCATGCGACGGTCGTACTGGGAGCACAGCGGACAATACGGTCAGTTGGTTGCTGACAGACTTGTACATATGATCAGGGATTATCCCGGTGTTTCATCGTATTGTGATGCGTAGACAGCTCAGGTGTTTGTGGCGCGCGTCAAGTCACTTGATCGCGTCCGCATATGCGTACGTTGTAGGTTAAGCTGTGACATGTCCCGACCGTATCCAAGCTTCATCAAGATCCACGCATATTTGACAGATTCAGATTCTCAATCGCGTCGTGCCCGCGAATTTAGCGGAGCCTTAAGCTTGACATATGTCAATAAGTATAGTAGCGCGGGTTCTTGACACTCTTGTCGCCGTGGCATTGCAGAAAGGCGTTGCAACCAAAAGGGATGCATAAACAGGGAGAGCATATTTGACGGCCCGATCATAGCAAGATAGTAGCCGGTAGAAGTCCGATAGCCACTTCCAGCAGGTACGACTGGTGGTGGTTGAACGTTGAAGTTCAACCCCACCACACGCGTCTGGGGAAATCCGCGTGCAGTCGCCGTCTTTCGTGTTACTCATTACGCAGTATAGGTCCGTATGGTATCGGAGTGCCATCTGTGGGCGGTCCGTGATTGGCTGTGCTGACTCATGACTGTGCCGTGATGAGCTGTGTTGTCTCGGCATGCAGGGATCACTGACCACGGTCTCGACGGTCAGATGGAGGTCCGGCGCTATGTGCGAGAGTTGCTTCAGGACTCCCATCTTCTGCCTCGGCCAATACTCTTCATAGGCTCTTGCCGGGTCCTCCGCCAGTGTCTGGTACTGCGTGTCTTCAAACGTCCTATAACGCCCTTCGTCCCCTTGCCAGTTGAATTACGATATTATTGAGATATGGGTCTCTTCAGGAGAAAGCAGGCAGCACCCTCCGCCAGTTCCGACGTTGGCGAGAAGCCCCCTACAAGATGTAAAGCACACTCATAGTCATATTATATATCCGATTTCTCATGTTCATCGCAGTTCAAAAGGATGTGGCCAACCTCAAGCAACAACGGTTGAAGTCTAAGGAGCTCATCCTGAATCCTACCACGACCATTATAACGCTATTCGTTATCGGGTTACTCTTCGCGCCCATAGGCGCTGTATACGTGTGGGGAAGTGGACTCGTACGTTCCGCCTTTCTTCTCACCGATTTGGCGCTGACATAGGCTCGGCCACACGCGTAGGTGACGGAAATCACAATCGACTATACCGATTGCGACCAGCTTTCCGCCGCGTCCGACCAGACAAGCGCCGCCTCGCAGCTAACGACCGTCCCAAATTACAAGTACCGCCTGCGAACAGGCTCCTCTTCCGCGTCGTACTCGGCACCACAGTACGCGCTCATCAACAACCCGTCAGGTTCCGTCGGACAGACATCGCAATGTCTCCTTCGCTTCGACATCCCCTACGACTTGGATGCCTCCGTCTTCTTGTACTACCAGATCTCCAACTTCCTGCAGAACCACCGGCGCTACGTCCAAAGTCGGGATAACGATCAGCTGCTGGGAAAGCACCGCACTCGCAGTAATCTCGACGGTTCACAGTGCGATGCGCTGTATCAGGCAAACAACAAGGTCATCTACCCGTGTGGATTAATCGCAAATTCGCAGTTCAATGGTGCGCGAGCTCAAGTAGTAACCCCTATCCGGCCACTGACACCGTCCCAGACTCATATGGGCTTACTCTCGCTTCCGCGTCCGGAGGCTCGGCGTACACTCTGACGGACAAGGGGATCTCGTGGCCCAAGGAGAGCAACAAATACGTAGCGCAGCCGAACTACAACGTCGACGAGATCACTCCGCCTCCCAACTGGGCCTTGCGCTATCCGAACGGATATGCGAACGCCAGCGATATCCCCAACCTTGCCGCCGACGAGCACTTCCAGGTCTGGATGCGCAACTCGGGGACACCAACGTTCTCGAAGCTGTACGCCCGCAACGATGATGACACTCTTCGCGCCGGGACGTACGATCTTATCATCAACTTGAGTACGTTTGCCGTTCGCAAGTAACGTTGATTGTACAGCTAACGAACTTGACGCTCAGATTATCCTGTTCGCGAGTGGAGCGGCAAGAAGAGCATCGTGCTTACGACCGTGGCATGGATAGGCGGGAAGAACGCCTTCCTAGGATGGTCTTACGTCGCGGCGTCGGCGTTCATCGTCTTGTTGGCATGCATTGCTGCTATCCGTAACTTCATTCGCCCGTTGCGGCCCATGACCTCACCTCGCGATATTGCGATGTTGGAACATCACCAGATGTAGTTTGGGACTTGTACTATGCTCGCGCATGTGTAATATCAGATCGATTTTTATTCTATTTACAGCTAGTGTCAACTCGCTCACGCGGTCACTGTCAAGTTTGCCGAGGCGATGACCTCGTCACTTGTGCCAACCTGCAGCAACGTCAGCTCACTGTATACGGGATGTCTTATATATCTCCTACCTTGATCACGAAGACGCCAGGCTCGACAACGTATTTGTTGGTCAGCGACCAAAGCTCGAGAGAGGTGGGCAGGATCTCGATGGAGACTGTCTCGGAAGAGCCCGCACTACGGCAGTATAAGCATCTACTTCTCGCGTCTAGAGCTGTAGGGTACGTACGGGATGAACACTTTTTGGAAGCCGACCAACTGTTGGTTAGGGGTGACCACGCTAGATACAACGTCGGTAGCATACACCTACCAACTCAATGAGCGTCTGCAATCTTGGGTATTCTGGAGAAGACGCACCTGCACGACTTCGGCGCCGTCCAGAGGGCCAGAGTTCGTCACCGTCACCGTCACCGTCACGTTGAACGACTCTGCTGGTGAGATGGACGAAGGCGTGAGGGTGATATCAGAGCTGCACCATGGTCAGCTTGGCCTAGTAGAAGGATACACGAGAGGGCGCATACTAGTTGAACTCGGAGTAGCTCAAGCCATGCCCGAAGCTCCATACTGGAACCGGGGTGTCGAGAACGTACTGATGACCAAAGACCAGTGTGCCGTTGTCACCAATAGATCCTGGGTCCAGGGGACGGCTTCCTTTGAGATAGTTGTAGAAGACGGGCGTTGTTCCCACGCTGTGAGGGGACGAGACTGGCAATCTTCCAGATGGGTTGACAGCGCCCATGATGACCTCCGCGAGAGCAAGACCTCCCAGTTCTCCGGGGTAGAACTGCTGGATGACCGCATCCGCATTGGCCTGGATCCACGGTACCGAAAGCGGCTTGCCTGATACGAGGACGACGACAGTAGGAACACCGGTAGCTTGAATGGCTTTGACGAGGTCGAGTTGTGCGCCGATAAGGTCAAGACTCGATAAATCTACGTGTTCTCCTGTAGAAGCATTTGTACCCGGAGTCCAAAGCAGTGTCTGGTCGAGAGACCAAGTGCCGACGGCGACGATGGCCACTTCAGAGTTCTGAGCAGCGTCTACGGCCTCGTCGAACCCAGATTGATCGTTGGACCATAGCTCGCACCCCTGTGCGTAGTTGATTGTCACAGAGCTATTGTCTAGAAGCTGTTGGAAGCCCTCGAGCGGGGAGATGCCGTTGTTCGAGGCGTTGAAGAAGACGTAGTCGCCAAACTAGTATAATGGTCAGATGACATGAAGCTTACACTACGAGATCAAAGTGTGCGCACTGAGACACGGCCCATCTGAGGGCCGATGAGGGCGATGGACTTGGTGTCGTTCGACAAAGGGAGAACACCATGGTTCTCCAGCAGAACAATGCTCTCCTGCTCCATCTGGTGCAGAAGTTCGCGAGTAGAGTCTGAGCGCAGCATCTCATTGTAGTCCGCGTAGGGGTAAGGGTCTGCCCGAGTCGCGCGTTTAGTCATGTACGATGCTGAAGCGTTCAGGTGCACTACCTTCAAATAGACCCATCTTGAACTTGATACGCAGCATAGTCTTCACGGTCTCGTCGAGGACATCCTCGCTGACCGTGCCAGCCGAGATTTGATCTGTGCATGTTGTCAGCGTGGGAAGTTTCAGTGACATTGGCGGAATTCAAACGTACCGGGTAGTGTCAGGAACGTATAACTGCCACCTCCCATCTCTCCGGAGATGCCTTCGATGCCTGCCTTCGCGGCGCACTCTCTCGTCTCGCAAGTGCCGTGAGTAGTCAAGAGCAGATCCAGCGAACCGGCGTCGCAGGTGACGAAGTTCTCATAATTCCATTCTTCACGAAGCTAGTGTTCCGTCAGTGAAGGCAGACGTGTACAAATGAATACGTACAATTTCGTTTAGAAGGTCTGGTAGATGTATGAGACTTGCAATCGCAGGCATAGAGCAAAGGAATACGCACGGGTGTTGGCTGTGGCAGGAATACCATCGTATGATGAGTACGCGGTCATCATCGACAGAGCCTCAATGCAAGCGCGGTTAAAAGGTTTCAGATACGTGGAGCGCATCTCGCGCTCTCCGCCAGACACCTGTGCGATGTTGCTGTGGCGAGTCAACGATCTGTAACAGTGTCCATGATGAGCAGACTCACAGACCACCCTGTGGTGAACCGAACATCGCAAAATGCTTGCAAGTAGCCGCCATACGAGCAGTAGCTGTGTCGCTGGCGTTGCGCCTCTTCCCGTTCTGCAGGCCAGATACAAAGGCGTAACCCATCTCGCCAGTGAGGTACGGATCTTCGCCGAAGTTCTCCTCGACACGACCTAAGCAAGTCAGAACGCGCGTACTTCCGACCAGTCTGGTCACACGTACCCCAACGGAGCTCGCGCGATAAGTCTAAGACTGGGGCGAAGGCCTGGTGGAAGCCCAACGCCTCTGCCTCATCTGAGATAGTAGCAGCCGCTTTCTCAAGAAGATCAGCGTTGAAAGACGCAGCAAGGCCGATGGGAGAAGGCCAAATGGTTCTGCGCAGTGAATCAGCCGGTGATAGCTCTGAAATATAAGCAGGGTGACTGACCCGTTGTTGGTGAAACCGTGCAGTCCTAGACAATACTAGTCAGCACCATATCAAGTACAGCGCCATGGTTACTCGCCTTCTGTCTGAAAGATCGCCGGGATGCCCAGTGTGGTATTTTCAACGAGGTAACGCTGCATAGCCGTGAGCACACCGTACTCCATAGCAGGATAGAAATGCGTACCTGGCCAATCTCTTGCGCGTATACCCACTTCTCCCAAGGCATCAGGTATCCTCCCCATATAGCACCGGCCTTCCAAGCCATCATCGCTTCCTAGATATTCCGGTCAGTGAGGCTGTTAGGCGTAACGACTGACAAACAACGTACCAGGCCTGTCTGATTGAACGCAAGAGTGTCGTCGAGAGGATCGGATACGTCCATCCATCCGTTGATATCTCCTTGTATCCTGTTCTACATGAGCACACAGCGAAATGTTCGAAACTAACATTCACGGACAGCTGAGCAACCTTCTCCTGGACGGTCATGCGCGGAAGAAGATCGTTGACACGGTCCTCGATAGAGGCGCTAGGGTCCTTGTAAACCGGTGCAGACCCATCTTTGTTTGTAGCGCGCGCATGAAGCGGAAAGTGTAAGTCATCGCGAGTCTCCCACAGGTGCTCGGACGCGTAAACCCGGGCGACCACCGCGGTGAGAGAGAAGACGAGGACGCGCATCCTGAGCACACGACCCGGCGGGACACTGTTCAAGCGCGAGGCCGTCCGCTCTTATAGAGCATTGGAGTCGAGGTACGAGCCGACCGGGGCATCGTCGCCTAGAAATACGACCAGCAGCTGACCGTCCGCCTTCTGGCCGTCTTGAACGACGGCAGACGACGGCCCGCCGCAAAGCTCGGTTATAGCCCGAAGATTCGCCAGGGCGCGCGGACCGCGTGTTGTGAACATCAGTCAATCATAGTGATGGCTTCCGGAGAACATGGAATTGTGCTATGTGGAAGACGACCAGACTGCAGTCGGTAAGTGCTCATATGACCGACGAGGATATCGGTGGCAGTAGCGTTCAACGCGAGCCATTCGGCCAATTATTCGGCATCTCGGTGGATCGGAAGCTGCCATCCCGGTCATTGAGTCTGATGAAAAGTGTGTGCCAGCGAGAATACATATATTGGTTGCTTTGGATGGTGATGGTAGGAGGCGAGGATGGACGCTCCTGACGTCGAGGTCGAGGCGCTCGGGCCGACAGCTCCGAGTGGCTGCCACACGCACGTTCGTCCCTCTGAGGAAAGCCTCCACGGCGGGAGCGCTTCGCGCGCGAACAATCCGCTCTTCTCACAACTGCCATGTCTACCCAACCTCTGCTCCAACGTACGGCCCAGAAGCGCATCGCGCTGCCCGTTCGGGTAGAGCCCAAGGTTTCGTTCGCCAACGAGCGTACCTTCCTATCATGGTTGCACTTCACAATCCTTCTTGGCGGCCTCTCCGTTGGCTTGCTCAATTTCGGGGACAAGGTATGCGCTATAGACACGGCGCACCGAAAATTGCATTCTCACTCCCTTCCAGATTGGCAAAATCAGTGCAGCCATGTTCTCTATCGTCGGTGCGTTCTGAGTCGACCGCAGGAACGAGTAGAAGCTCATGCCTGCCTTAGCTATCGCCATCATGCTTTACGCTCTGTACACCTACCATTGGCGTGCAAACTCCATCCGCAAGGGTGGCAAGGGCCCTTATGATGATCGCGTTGGTCCTGTGCGTTACTGCCTCTTCTTCTCCCAAAGCCATCACTCACGGGTCCATGTTCCATTAGACTGTTCTGTGTGGCGCCTTGCTCGGTGAGTGCAACCTCGTGTTGCTTGCCTGCAGCTACTGACATTTCCCACAGTATCTGTCATCGTCAACTTTGTTCTGCGCTTCACGGCCTCGGGCTGAACAATGTACTATCATCACCTATCCTCACGCTACGCATCTCTATACATGCCCATGATTCACACATTTTACCAGACGAGCAACGGAGTCTGTCTGTATCGTTGTGGCTAGCTCAAATAGCGATTGGCCTTCGTTGTCCCATCAATTGTTGGGTTCGGTTGAGTGGGGCGGTGGGCGTCAAACTCATTCAATGACGCCCTTACTTCATTTGGTTAACCTTCTCAGCGTGACATCCCGGGCGTGCATCGCCTGGGCCTGCGGACATACATAAAGAAAGACGCTGTTTGGCCGTGGTCGCTCACCCCACGTTTCTCCCACCATGTTGTCGCGTTGCTCGCTGACCGTCCTCGCTTCTCTCTCGCTCTCAGCGGTATGCCGTGCCGCCGTGGTCTTCACCCAGAAGGAGCCTTCGTTAGCGTCACTCGCACCGGGAAAGAAGTGGGAGGGCGATGGCTGGTCATACACGGACTGCAGTGCGTCGCCTGAGTTTCGATAGCCTCATCGCGCACTGACGCTAGCCTCGAGGCATGGAGACCGACGTTGTGCAGGTCAGCTACGCGTCCGTCAGCCCAGAGCCTCCCAAAGCCGGTCAGAATCATACTATCACCGTTCGCGGTACGGTGCTCGGGACTATCGAGGCGCGTAGCATCTCTCATGGCGTGCCATGCATGAGCTGACGTGTGCACAGGAAGGGGCGTATGTCGACGTCGTGGTGAAATTGGGTCTGATCAAGGTCTATCAGCACGAGTTCGACCTTTGCGATGAGGCGTGCGCGTCGCCCTCAGTCTGTCCCGTTCAAATACTGACACGACAACAGTCGCAACGCCGAAACGGAGGTCCAATGTCCGGTCAAGCAGGGTATGTAATGCTTGTTTGAGTGACAGCATGTCACTGACAATAACCGATGCTCTCAGGCGAGTACGAGATTGTTCAGCAAGTTACACTGCCCTCGCAGATCCCTCCTGGTACGCACACCACCTATTGTAGTACATTCCGAGGCTAATGCTAGCCTCTCGCGATCAGCCAAAATCACAGTGAACGTCCGTGGTTTCACTGCGGACGAGGAAGATATGATGTGCGGCGACCTCATGGTCAACTTCTCGCCTCGCCGCGGTTCGCCATGATGTTCGCCGACAAGAGACAGCTTTCACGTTTTCACATTCCCCTTCACTCTGGCTATCCGTCTCATAACAAGTGTGTGCTAGGTTTCGAGATCATACATAATCACATCATGCGGACGAGCGACTTGTCATTCCCTGCCATAACGTTACTGAGCGACCTCTTGCTCCACATATCTGCCGTATGGATAGTGACGGAGCATCCATTGATATTCCTGCATGAACCAGCGACCACGGTCTTTTGTCCTTACCCGGCCTGCCGCCTCCGCCCTTCACGTATGCAGTATATACATTCAGCGGCGCTGAGTGGATCACGTCGGCTTTAACGCCATCACTGCATTTGCTGTATGGGTGAAGCTAACGATAGCTCCTTCGGGCAGAATACACAGCCTTATATCCGACACTCGGTTCATGAACCGCGTATGCAGAGCTCTATAAAATATGCTCAAGCGTGTCTCTTCAACAACAATAGCAAGCAGGTCTCGTTTCTCCTCTAAACCGCCCCTCAAAACTTCCAATGTCTACCTCGACTTCGACCGATGTGCTCATCGTAAGCCCACGCTCTCTGTCTCTTTTGCCCTTGTTGATTACTTCAGGTTGGCGCTGGACCTGTTGGTCTTGTCTCTGCCATAGTGCTCACCAAGAATGGGCTCTCCGTCCGAATCGTCGACAAGGAGAGCAAGTACGCCATAGGTATGCGTGGAGCAGGCATACATCCGCGCACGCTTGAGAGCTACCACATTCTGGGTATTGTCAGAGATATCCAGGCCGCGGGCTCCGAGTTCCATCCTGTCCTCGAGCACGACCACGAAGGCAAGCCCGGAAAGACCTTCCACATGGTGCCGAAGGGCGAGCCAACCCCGGACACTCCTTACGTACGTCTTCACTTCATGCTGGTAGGCGAGTGTGTCGGTTGACGTGGGGTACAGGCAAGCACCTTGTGCGTTCCGCAGGACGCCCATAGCGCAGCTCTTCGTAGCGTACTCCAAGGTCTAGGCGTCAAAATCGAGCTCGGCAAGGAACTCGTCCGTCTGGAGCAAAACGACGCTGGGGTTACGGCCACGCTCAACGTGTCCGGGGAGGAAGAAGTCGTCAATGCAAAGTATCTTCTCGGAACTGATGGCGCGAAGGGTGAGTATTTCCAATTATACGAAGCGCGAGGGTATAATCTGACCGCGCCGCGCCAGGCGTCACTCGCAAGCTCGCGGGCATAAACTTCTTAGGAGAGTCCAAACAGGATATCGGGATGCTCATTGGAGATGTCGAGATGTCTGGTCCCGACCGGAAAGTATGGCATAAGTTCCAGGACGCTCGTGGCAATTGGTGTGTTTTGCGTGTATGCACGGGTTTCCTGGATGCCGCTGATCATCCTGCGGCCGATAGGTTGATGGCGTACCCGCGCCACGACAGCGAGACTGTGTTTTTCGTTGCTTCATTCGGACCGGACCTTGACATCTCTCGCACCGCGAGCGACCACAACCTTCTCAAAGAATGGGTGCACTCGTTGAGCAAGGATTCTAGCATCGAAGTTGGAAAGACCGTCGCTCTGGGAGAGTGGAGGTTAGTCCCGGATAATGGAGACAACTGCGCATATCGCTAACGCTTTGCAGGCTCAATGTGCGTATGGCAGACGATTTCCGAGCCGGACGCGTTCTCCTCGCGGGAGATGCTGCGCACGTACACGCGCCTACGGCCGCCCAAGGTCTCAATAGTGGAGTCATGGACGCGGTTCGTCTATACCTTTGATCCCTATTGGTGTCATGACCCTCATCATTCCACTTTCCTCAGATGAACCTGTGCTGGAAGCTCGCGCTTGTGTGCTCAACTCGTGCACCCCAGAAGATCCTGGACTCATACATGCTCGAACGTGGTCCCACCATCGCGGACATGCTCGCCTTCACTTCGAAGCTCGCCGCAGCGCAGTTCAACAAGGCCGGCGCAAAGGATGAGTCGTTTCGGCGCCCGCCATCCGTTCAACAGCTTGGCGTGCACTGCAGATGGAGTTCGCTCGTTCTTGACGAAGTGCATGGCCCTTGGGATGAAACGGGGCGTGATGGCGCGTATGACGGTGACTCTAGCAAGACACGGGAGCTGCATGCCGGCGACCGAGCGCCGGACGCCCCCGGACTTGTACGCCTCGGTAGCGACGGCATCTCGACTCGACTCTTCGATATCTTCTCGGCGGTGCGACACACGATACTCGTCTTCGACGAGAGCCTCGCGCGCACGATTCACGCCCGCGAAGATGCTAGGACGATTGTGATCTTACCTCGCGGCAAAGATCTTGCCGAGGCTAGCAACTCCGATGGGCTGGAGGTCTACCAGGACGTAGAGGGTTATGCGCATGCCGTATATGGGCCCATGCCGAAGGTCGTCGCAGTTCGCCCCGATGGCGTCGTTGGCGGTATCGTCAAAGGGCTCAGTGGACTCACAGACTACTTCGCTCGACTATATGCGGCTTAGAGATCAGACCGAAACGCCCAGGAGCGGTACATTACGACGTATTTGTATAACGTGTGTCCCTTGAGAATGCGTATGGCAATTGTTACGAGTATATCCATCGTAGTAGGGCGCTTGTTATAACTATGCGAGTCTAGTTGCGCGCAAGATGTTGAGTTCGTCTCCCGAGCCTTGCGCCCATGCAGCCACAATCAGTTCACCTACAGATCTCAGTCAGCCCCGCGTCTGCTTGCTTCGTGGGCGCCTCGCCCAACGACTAACCCGACTGGGTGTGGGAGGGATGAACTCGCTAGACATTGAACGGAGACCTACACACAAATCCCGGCCCGGCCCTCGTTACGACGCAAGGGTTACGCGGACATTCGTGCAGTCACTTTTGAACGCTCCCTTCCTGGCCTTCTGTACTTGCCAGGGTCCGTTTGGCGGCAGGAACGAGCGACTGCGGCGACTCCGTGGGTGACACGTCGTGAGATGCACATGCATATACAAGGCAGGATGCAGCCCTCTGGGGTCTGAAACTCTGGCGCGTCAATCATGTCTCAGACGGTCATCTACCCACCGCTCGCTTTGAGCGAAAGCTACGAATCGCCACAGAGAGGGTTTTGCTAGATCACGCCCATCTCTGTACTCGAATACAGGGTTCCTCCCTTGCTTCAATACCAAGACCGTACTCAACGTCAACGCTGTTTGCCGTCGGGTGATCCCCACCTTCCGACGTGACGCGTGTGCTGTGCCGTGTCCGCCAATCGAAACTCAAACTACGGGACCGTAGTCTGACTCCTAGACGGAGTGTTGTCCGTTCGGCGATCAATAGAAGTCCAAGCCGACATACATAAGGACTACAGAAAGGTCTTCACTCGCCAGCTCACTGCGCATACCAGAGTCGTCGGCGCTACCGGCGATCCCGTTCTCCTCTGACCGCTATAGCGTGTGGCCTCCGGCCTGTCGGTATCGTTTCGCCCCTGTGCTAGTCTCGGCGCGTCAGTGCAGTTTGGTTTACAGATCAGTGATGACACTTACTGAAGTTGTATGTTCAGAATGGCTACCCCGACGCTCAAGGGGACTGAAGCTATGGATACCGAGAAGAACGGGTCTGTCGACGGTCTGCCGATGGATAACACCCCTAGCTCGCCTACGTATGTGATTTTGGACAGATTGTTGTATCATAGCTAATAGATGCTTTGAATAGACGCTCGAGAGGCTTATTTACCCGCCGAGTCCCTCCACCTCCGTCGCAGAATCTAGACGACGCGTCGCTCTCTCCCGAGGCTACGGCTGGTTTTCTGGGCCGTCTGTCCTTCACTTGGATCTGGCCCTTGCTGACTCTCGGGTACGCGCGCCCTCTCGAAGCTGGTGACCTCTGGAAATTACAGGACGATCGATCAGCTGCAGTCGTCGGTGCCAAGATCGAGGAATCCTTCAATACACGCGTCAAGTTGGCAGATCAATACAACGCCGCTCTCGCATCCGGGGATATTTCGCCGTCGCGTCTCCAGCGCGCATGGTGGGGCGCATTCGGCAACCGAGAAAAACGCGAAGCGCACTGGCGTGAGACGAGCAAACAGTCTCCCAGCTTGGCCTTAGCATTGAGTGACGCTGTGTCCTGGTGGTTCTGGAGTGCTGGCATCCTCAAGCTTATGGCCGATCTTGCTCAGAACTTCTCGCCTTTGGTCGTGAGGGTATGTACAGCGTGGCATGGTCCTCTCCGATAGCTTACCGAGTCTTGCAGACTATCATCACATTCGCTACAGATTCATACGTTGCGCATGCGTTCGGAACTTCTGTTCCGGGTGTGGGGAAAGGGGTTGGGTTTGCGCTCCTTCTTATCGCTCTGCAGATAATCATGACACTGTGCTCCAATCACTTCATGTACCGTGCGGCGTCAACCGGTGTCCTGCTCCGCGGCGGGCTCATCAGCGCGATATACAACCGCTCGCTACGATTCACGACACGCTCTCGCAGTAAACTTCCGACTGGAAAGCTTACGAACCTGATCTCCACCGACGTCTCGCGCATTGACACAGTCTGTATGTCTATTCGATACCCCGAAGCATGACCCGTCGCTGATGCAGCGCAGGCTTGTATTTCCACATGAGCTGGGCCGCGATCGTTCAACTAGCTATCGTGCGTATCTCCATTCGACAGTGTTACCCTGCATCTTATTGGCGTTACAGTGCATTGGCTTGTTGGTGCACAACTTGGGGCCGAGCGCTCTCGCCGGTCTGGGGTTCTTCATTTTCGCTAGTTTGCCTCAGGGCATCGTCGTCCAGCAGCTGCTATCCACGCGCCGGAAGGTCGTTGTCTGGACGGATAAGAGAGCTCGCTTGCTGCAAGAGCTCTTCAGTGGCATCAAGCTAGTCAAGCTCTTTGCCTGGGAGGGGTCATTTCTCGGACGAGTGCAAGACATCCGTAGCCACGAGATGGGGTACGTTAACCTAGTTCGCAGACCTGCCTATTTAATGACACCATCTATAGGTACATCCGCTCATTGGTCATCATCCGCTCCTCTCTGTTGGCGATGGTGTTCTCGCTGCCTACGTTAGCTTCGATCATCTCGTTCATAACCTACTCTGCCTCTGGACACGAGCTTAACGCTGCGGTCATTTTTTCGTCTCTGACACTATTTCAGCTGCTCCAGACCCCTCTAATCTTTCTTCGTGAGTACCTCTTCTTGTCAAGCGGAAACTCTCTCAACCTCGAATCAGCGATCGCCATGAGCACCATTGTCGATGCTAGCAATGCCCTCGAACGTATAAGTCAGGTGTTTACCGCCGAGTTGATCAACGAGAGTCTCAACATCGACCCATCTCTCTCGGACGCCATCCGTGTGGACAAGGCTTCTTTCACTTGGGATGCCGCCACCCCGTCCTCCACCGACTCGCACGCTACTGACGAGAAGGAGAAGGTCGCGAAGGAAAGCGAAACGAAGGGCACGAGGAAGAAGGGCAAAAAGGGCAAGAAGGACGAGTCGGACAGCACTGAGCCTGAACCTCCCGTTGAGGCGTCAAACGACGAAGTCATCTTCAATCTCGACGACATTGACTTTACCGTCGCGCGTGGAAAGCTCGTGGCTGTCGTCGGCGCTGTGGGGTCAGGGAAGTCTTCGCTCTTACAAGCGCTCATCGGTGAGATGCGGCGTACGGCTGGGTCAGTCACGTTCGGTGGAAGCATCGCCTATTGCTCTCAGGTGCCTTGGATTCAGGTGCGCTACTCTTACTTATAACCTCCTCAAACTTCTATTGACATATTGCGACTCAGAACGCCACCATTCGCGACAATATCTGCTTTGGCCGCCCATTCGTCGCGGATCGTTACTGGAAGGCGGTCAAGGACTCCTGCCTGGAGAGTGATCTGGATGTTCTTCCCAGCGGCGATAGGACAGAGGTCGGCGAGAAGGTAGAGTTGTATGACTCTACCCGCGTTATACGGTCACTCATACAGCGCACAGGGCATTCAACTGTCCGGTGGACAGAAGCAGCGTATCAACATCTGTCGAGCGATCTACTCCGACGCAGACATCATGATCTTTGATGACCCTCTCTCCGCTTTGGACGCCCACGTCGGCGAGACCGTGTTCAACCGGGTCCTGGCGGATGCCAGCTCCGGCAAGACGCGCCTGCTCGTAACACACGCACTTCACTTCTTGCGTCGCGCGGACTACGTCTATGCGATCGTGGACGGCCATATAGCGGAGCGGGGTACATACAGCGAACTGATGGACGCTCGTGGAACCTTCGCAAGGCATATCGACGAGTTCGTTTCGGACGCTCAGCAGACGGAGGCGGAAAAAGCGGACGGCGTAGAAACCACTCCTGCCGAGGCCGCCGCGAAAGCCAAGCGCGAAGCTGCTGTCAAGGGAGACGCCGTGATGCAAGAAGAAGAGCGTGAAACCGGTGCGGTTAGCTGGAGAGTCTATCGCGAGTACATCATGGCTGGCTACGGTTGGGCGTCGGTCCCGTTCGTCATGGCTTTCTTAGTCCTTGAACAAGGTGCCATCGTCGTGACTTCTTACTGGCTTGTATGGTGGCAGGACCAGGCGTTTCAGAAGCCCAATGGTTTCTATGTGTGTGGATCTAGGCTTGGGTCTCAAATGAGCAATCACTGATGTTATGCATCACAGATGGGCATTTACGCCGCGCTGGGCGTCACGCAAGCGCTGTGCGCGTTTATGGTTGGCGTCGCATTTGCTGTGATATCCTATGTCGCCTCGAAGCAACTTCATAATGCGGCGATGCAGCGTGCTATACATGCGCCTCTGTCATGGTTCGAATCGACTCCGCTCGGGTAAGCACTACGATACACTATCTACGGTGCATTGACACTAATTGAACTGGATAGACGCATCCTGAACCGCTTCTCTAAAGACATAGACACCATGGATAATGGTCTTGTTGACGCCGTAAGTTACCTATTTAGGGTTCTATGCAGTGCTCACCATTGGCGTAGTTGCGAACCTTCTTCACTGGTCTTATGGGTATCGTGGGGTCTGTCGTCATCATCAGCATATCTCTACCGTGGTTCCTTATCGCTGTCGCTGTCATCGTCGTCCTGTATGTCTTTGTCACGATATTCTATCGAGCGAGCGCTCGCGAAGTGAAGGTGCGCCCATTGTATACTCCTAGTCCACATATACTCACCATTGTTTCTCAGCGTCTTGAAGCCGTCCTGCGCTCGTCCGTCTACGCCCACTTCTCAGAGTCCATCTCTGGTATTGGCACCATCCGCGCATACGGCGAGGAGAACCGGTTTTGTGCCGAGAACAGCAAGAGAATGGACGTCGAGAATCGGGCCTACTGGATGACCGTGACGAACCAGCGCTGGCTCGCGCTCTGGCTTGATTGCATGGGTGTCGTGCTCACGACTGTCGTCGTCTTCCTCATCATCGGCACTCGCTTTACCATTTCACCCGCGCGCACGGGGCTGGTGCTCTCTTATGTCGTCAGCTTGCAGGCGACGCTCGCTTATCTTATCACGCTATTGTCGGAGGTTGAGAACAACATGAACTCGGTTGAGCGTGTCGTTCACTACGCGCGCAACATCGAGCAGGAACCCGCGCATGAGCTTCCAGAGCGCACACCCGCTGCACCGTGGCCCTCTGTTGGTGCGCTGGAGATCAAGGATATCGTGTTCAAGTACCGACCGGAGTTGCCTGCTGTGCTGAAGGGCATTAGCTTGTCCGTACATCCCGGGGAAAAGATCGGGTTTGTTGGTCGGACTGGCGCCGGGAAGACTAGCTTGCTGAGTGCGTTCTTGTGCTCTCCCGCTATATATTCCTTTGTCTGACACGACTTCCAGCCACGCTCTTCCGCCTCGTCGAGCTGACATCGGGCTCCATCACCATCGATGGCGTGGATATTTCGACACTTGGGCTCAGTGATCTTCGCAAGAACATCGCGATCATTCCGCAAGAGTCCACTCTCTGTGAGCCCGTCATCACGTGTCTTATAAAGTCGAGATACTTACCCCGCTTAGTCCAAGGTACTCTGCGAACCAACTTAGACCCATTCGACAACCATGACGACGCTCGCCTCTGGGATGCATTGCGTCGCTCGTATCTTGTCGACTCCGTCCTCACTACTACAGAGGATAATGCAAAGAAGGAGACGGTACTCGACGCTGAGAAGGGTGACGAATCCCAGGCAGAGGACGCGAAGGTCGCGGGAAGCGTCAAGACCCCAGCGCGTTTCACTCTCGACAGTACCATCGATGACGAGGGCGCGAACATCTCAATCGGTCAGCGCTCGTTGGTTTCTCTTGCTCGCGCTCTTGTCAAGGAAAGCAAGGTACTCGTGCTCGACGAGGCGACCGCCAGCGTCGATTACGAGACAGACCGCAAGATCCAGGAGACGATTGCCCGCGAGTTCAATGATAGGACTATCCTCTGCATTGCGCGTACGTGATGATTGCCTCTGTGAACAAGGCCGAGGACTCACAGTGTATACAGATCGCTTGCGCACTATCATCGCCTACGACCGTATCTGCGTCCTCGAGCAGGGCGAAATAGCTGAGCTCGACACGCCTGCTAACCTCTTCGCTGTAGGTGGCATATTCCGCGGGATGTGCGACCGCTCTGGTATTACTCTCGAGGACATACATCGCGCGGTGGCTCATAGACGGTCCTTGGAACCCGGAGCTGCTCCGTGATTGTTCGGATACTGTCGACCTCATGCATAGACCACCCCTCACATACACTCATGGTTACGATGCGCCACTCGCGTCATTTGCTATACCCTGCTTTGCACTCACGACTGCTATCACCTTTGCATCCCCCCTCACCTCCTTATGCATGAACGGTTGGGTTACTACCTTTCCAATGCGAGAACCTAGATGTAGCATAACCCCCCCCCCTCAGTCCCGATGCATATCGTTTACATAATCGCTTTCCACTGCTCTTCGCGGAATATCATATCATGTCATAATCGCCTAGTGTGGTTGAAGCGGGCATCGCTGCGCTGTGCTGTAGGTCGTGGAAACACTTCTATATCGAGACTTGATGTTCAAGCCGATCGACGACGAGACCCTCGAATATCCGAGCCATACCGATGAGCAAGCGCGTTCAACGGCGCATCGCGGATGATGGATTGACACCGCGCGTATATGTGCCCTTCTTACGACTCCGACGGTTGAGATCTGAGAGAGGAAGAGAGAAGCCGATGCGCGATCCGGGCCGAGACGATTGCGAGACGACGCCCATATGCGCCCACAAGCGCGCATGCGGCTCCGTTTCGCGGTTTTCGCGCCGCGGCGCGTCTGTAAAGCTCGACCATTGGCACCATCAACAGAACTCCTCTTCCCTCACATTCGTTTCTGTGCAACTAGGACGCACATATTAAAGATGGCCAAAGACAAGTCGGACAAGAAAAAGAAGGAGGAGGTCGCGCAGGACGTTGAGATGGAGGAGGTAATTGCGGTCACGGTGCGCCTTGCAACTACATTTGTGTATCTCGAGACTAACACTTTGTATAGCCCAAAAAGTCCAAGAAGGAGAAGAAGGAGGACGAGGAGGAGATTGTGGTACCATTATCTGAGCTTTCACCTATCGCACACCCACTTGCACAAAAGAAGCTGGCGAAGAAGCTTCACAAAACTATCAAAAAGGGTACGCATACTGGTCTGAAACTGTTTACAGTATGGACTCACTGTGCCTGTAGCTTCAAAGCAACGGCAGGTGAAGCGAGGCGTGAAGGAGGTAGCAAAGGGCATTCGCAAAGGAGAGAAGGGGTACGGAATTCTTGTTGTGGCTCTGGCGCGTGCGCTCACGACTATTTGTAGACTCCTTATTCTTGCCGCGGACATCACGCCCATGGACATTATTTCACATTTACCAGTATTGAGCGAGGAGGCAGGCATTCCATACGTGTTTGTCACTTCGAAGGAGGAGCTCGGGCACGCATCGTCGACGAAGAGGCCGACAAGTTGTGTGATGGTCTGCCCTGACCAGAAGAGGAAGCGGAAGGTCGAGGCTGGGGAGAAGGATAAGGACGACGACTACCGAGAGTTGTACGACGAGTGCTGTAAGGAAGTCTCCAAGCTCGACCACAAAGTACTCTTCTAGTCATCTATTTACTGCTTGTACACTCTGTATATTCTTGTCGTTCTATCTACGGCTCCAGACTTGTTCTCTTCTCCGAAATCGCGTTCGGCCGCGGTATTCCCACATGGCAACCGAGTGTGTGCAGCTGTCACCATTTCGACGTCCACGTTCGCATTCTTTCCCTCCTCCCTCCTTCTCTCCTTCACTTTCCGTTTTCTTGCTTGTAAGATGGCCCCGAAAACAAAAGCCGCACCTGCCAATGGCACCAAAAGCGCGCCGAAGGAGGCTGCGCCCAAACCGAGCGTGTCCCCCGCCCCTCCCAGCGGCGCAGAGACACCACTTTCTGACGCTAATGGCCCGATAACGAAGCCCGACAAGGCTGCCTACGACGCTGAGCAGGACCGGTTGAGAAAGGAAATCGAGGCCCAACAGGCCAAGCTTGTGCGTTCATGCTGCGCTGGCGCGGTCCTACGTCGTGTATTGACCGACGTGTTATATCTCGTTTGCTAGTCTGCCGTGAAGGAGAAGATCGGGCTGACTGGCAAGGGCGGCTCGGGCAATGACCGTCGCAACCAG
This sequence comes from Peniophora sp. CBMAI 1063, assembly GCA_900536885.1. NCBI lineage: Eukaryota > Fungi > Basidiomycota > Agaricomycetes > Russulales > Peniophoraceae > Peniophora > Peniophora sp. CBMAI 1063. Next base: position 196,955 of record UWZB01000079.1, read on the forward strand.
CTTCGTGCCGAGCTCGACCAGCTCCGTGCTCAGCAGGCTGGCGGGAAGCAGTCGCGCGGCAAGATCTTCGACGAGCTCAAAGTCGTCCAGGAGCGCGTGCAGACTAAAGTTTGCAGCTTTCACAGCGTCTACTTTTACAGACGCTCAACTCTATCTCATGACAGGTCAAGAACCTGAACGCGGCCCGCGGCAAGACACCCTTTAAATCGGTTGCGGACGTCGATGCTCACATCAGGTACGTTGCTTTCCCTCTGTGCCAACTTCTTTAGGCGCCGTTCAGGCACTCATGTCATATGCGCAGGCAACTCGAGAAGCAAGTCGAGTCCGGCTCGATGAAGCTCGCGGACGAGAAACGCGCACTGCAGGAGATCTCTCAGACCAAGCGCTCGCGCAAGACCGTGGAGGGCTTCCAGGCTGAGGAGGATGCGATTGCCGCGGACCGTGCGACAATCGAGGACCTCAAGAAGCAGCTCGACGATCCTGAACTCAAGGCCGCATCTGACCGCTTCGAGGCTATTCGCAATGAGCTTGACGCGCTGAAGAAGGAGGGCGACGAGGCCTGGGGTAACCGCAATAAGCTCTATGACGAGCGTAACGCAATCCAGGCCGAGCTCGACTCGCTATTCAACCAGAAGCGCGAGTCTGCGGCGGCATACCGCGCCGCGGGCGACCGCTACTGGACCAAGGTTAACGAGGATCGTGCACGTAGGGCAGAGCGCGCTCGCTCCCAGCGCCAGGCCGAGGAGGAGGAGAAGAAGCGCGAGGCAGCATCCCGTTTGCTCGAGGAGGCGAGTGAGCCTGCGTACCAGTACCAGATCGAAGATTGCCAAACGCTCATCGACTACTTCTCCGGCGGCACGTCTGGCGCGCCTCCGAAGCTGTCGACGGATGCTAAGGCTGGTGAGCCGAAGCACGATCTGCGCGTCGTCGAGGCGCCGCAAAGCGATGGTCTCACTGCTCTCAAGAAGAAGGGTGCCGACGAGGAGGTCTTCTTCGCCGGTAAGGGTGGCAAGAAGGGGAAGAAGGGCGGCAAGGCGGCAGCTCCTGCTGAGGACAAGGACAAGTTGAACGTGCCATTCGCGACGCTCTCTGCACTTCTCTCGCTGTCGATCCCACCACCCGTCAACAACGGCGATGTTCCTCGCGTAATCGAAGACCTTAAGACGAAGAAGGCGTGGTTCGAAGCGAACCAGGCTCGCGCAACGCAGGAGGCTATCGCCAAGGCTAAGGCCGCCGTTGAGCGTCTGAACAAGGGTCAGGATCCCGCAGCGACGGAGCCTGCGCCTCCCAACGGCAACGGCGAGCATCCAGCTGAGCCCGCACCCACGCCTGCTGCCAAGGACGCGCCGAAGAGCATCACACCGCCGTCAGACGTCGTCGACGAGAAGCTTGAGGAAGTTAAGGAGCAGACGGCTGAGGCCGAGTAACATGCTTGTCTACATACATCGTATACTGTAGGGTGTTGGGTTCTAGGCATACTATGCTCGGGCTTCCAAGGACGGATCTTTAGGCTTGCCGCCGTATATACTCAAAATAATATCAGGATCTGTTGTTGTGCACGTGTATTGGTGTTCTCGGTGGTCAGCATCGAACAGATGACCGTATATGCTCTGCTCTTCGGGTGATTGACATTTTACTTCATGATATATCCGTGCACTTGATGAACAAGCAACACTGATTATAATCTGGAAGCTGCGCCAGCCAAGAGTTGACCGCAGCGTGTCGCGATGTCCGCGATGGAAACAAGGACCTACAACGATCGATCCGATCGGCTCCTAGTCCGAGTTTCGGAGGCCGACGAGCGCAACCTCTCCGTCTTCCGAGACCAGTCCACATCCTTCGATTCTCTTCCTTCATGCAAATTTGGTAGTCATAAAAGTTCTTCGCAAGCCCAAAGGAGAGTGAGAGTTAAAGAAGAAGACATCCGAAGCCCAATGAGAGATCGAAGGAGCGGCGCCGGGCGCCGACCACCAAGGACCGAGAATAAAGAGTACATCCGTGCAGGCGCTATCTTAATTGTATTTTATCGTTGGGGGGTATTTGCAGGGTCTATGTGACGATGAAGAGAGCTGTACAACTTATATACGGGTCATGGCGGTGAGGGTAATATTACAAGGGGTAGGAAGCGGGAAAGCTGCGAGACGACTGTGGTCTATAAGGTAATTGCGTGCAAAGTGTGGGATGTGGGTACGTAGAACGGATGAGAGCATGGAACAAAGGAAACAAGGATCAAGGACGTGGATACTCTGGGGCGATCAAAGGTGGGCGGCCAGCGCTGACGACGGAGATTAGATCCGGATGGTAGGCGTCTTCGGCGGCTCGGGGGCGTGCAAGTGTTGATTTGTCTCGGCAGGACGGTGCAGGGAGAGGAGCACGGCGGCGTTATCGCGCGTGTCGAGCATTCTGTGGATGCTGGCCTCTGCGAGATAGCATATCTGAGGACGTAAAGGAAGAGATCAGAACGAGTAAGCGGGAATGAAGAAGTTGCGATCATGTGGGAGAGAACACTACACTAACCCTGCTGTAGCCGCCCTCGAGCAGCGACGAACGTGTCTTTGCGATGATGTTGTGGATAGCATCGTAGCAGTACCGGTGCCTGTTTAGGAGAGAGCAGGTGGTCAGCGTACGTGTACACATGGAAGGGGGTGGCAGGGCCGGAAATCCAGGGCCGCGCGGACTCACAGGACGCCCTCGAGTTCGCGGCGGTTGCGCGGGAGGATAACGAGGTCGGCGCCGGAGAGGTAGCGGTTGAGAGCCTTGTACGAGGCGCAGTGTGCGATGATCTGCTCCGGCGGCGAGGCGTGGTCCATGTCCCACGAATATCCGTTCTCACTGTGTGTGTGGCGCGAATTCAGAACAAACGGAAAAATCACGAGCGAAGTGTGGTCGCGCACGTTACATGGTGGTGGGCGACGGCCTCTGGCGAGTGGGGAGCGAGGAAGCGATCCATCATGGTGGCAGGAGTGTGAGTGAGGGAAGTTGGAGCGAAGGAGATGCTGGGTGGACGAGATATAACGTAGACGGGCGCTTGAAGCGGACCTGTAGAACGTGCGACGCGGCTTTTGTAAAAATCGCGCCAACCTGAGTCAAAGGGGGGTCTTATACTTCCGATTAACTAAGCCACCCCAGTCGCCTAGCTCCCATCCTCGCTTCTGAGCCTTGGCCCTTCGCTTGTCTGTAGCTGTACGTCTTGGCCTTCACAGCGATGTGCGACGCGTTCTCTGTCGCTCTCGGCACGGGCATCTAGTGATACTGCGGTCTGCCGTGGAGCGCGTGTGTTCATGTCTGATTTGTTGTGAACCGAGATCTGTGGCAGAGACCCGAAACGGATAGACCTTCCCGACGGATGGCGAATTAGACGAAGAATCTTGGCGGCAGACCTTCCCAGACGCACAGACTCGGAAATAGCCCGCAAGTGTCAACTGTGACGCACGTGCGTTTCCGGACGACGCGCTCCAACAGCAGTGGCTACCGAAATTGGGCGGACAGCGTCTTTCATCCCTGTGTTGCACGTTCAATGCTTGATTCACACTCGCCATGATCAAATCGCTCGCCGTTCTGGCCTGTGCATCCCTTGCACTCGCCGCGCCCGCCCAGCAACCATTCTCCGCACCCGGCCCGTCGACGTCCAATGTCACCCTCCCCGCCGGCCCGCGAAAGCTGCACGGCCGCTTCCTGCATATCACAGACATGCATCCAGACCCGTACTACAAGACCGGCACGTCCGAGTCTACTGCTTGTCACCGCAAGAAACCCAAGAAAGAGAAGACACGCGCCGAGCCGTGGGGCACGCCGCACGGGTGCGCCGTCGCGCCTTCTTTCTAGCCTCCTCTGCCGTCCTCACACGCCGCGTTCATGTGCTCTCCAGCGATTGCGATTCACCGTTCAGGCTCACGAACAGGACTCTCAAGTGGCTGGAGAAGCATTGGGCGGACGAGATTGACTTTGTGGTCTGTGCGTCATCTGACCGCGATCTGCGGTGTGCCCGGATGCTGAAGTTCGTATAGGGACCGGCGACAATGCAAGGTATGCGCGCGCGCTGAGAGCGTTTGCATCGATTTGGAGCGGACCTCCTAATAGTGACACAGACACGATAACGACCGGAAGTTGCCGCGAACGCTAAAGGAGATCTACATGCTGAATGGGGAAGTCGCGAATAGGATGCAGAGCATATTCACGAAGCGGGGCATACCCGTTATACCCAGCCTTGGTGTGTATGCGATATATGTGTTCTCAGGCATGCGCTGATCACACATACATGCTATGCTCCGCCAGGTAACAATGATGTTTGGCGTGAGTTTATCCGCTTTACGCCCTCGGATCCTACATGGCTAACCGCGTTGAGCAGCACATGTACGGACACTCTTCCGGTATCAAGCCGGGCGCATCACTTACTAGCTCTATGCTACCAGAATATCTTAGAAGCGGGTGGGTCGTGCCTTTCCGGCTTTGTACGTTCCATGCTCACAGAGCACGGGGTGTGTAGGACCGAACGAGATCATCAACAAGTTTGCATCGTGAGTGGTATGGATTGTCTCGGTACGTATTCCGTAACTAATCACCACGTAGAATATGGAGACCGTTCATACCGTTTCCTTCCTACCAGGTCTTCCAGCGAGGAGCGTACTATTCGGTCGAAGTTATCCCGAATCAAGTCGCCGTTATCGCCTTGAACACCATGTACTTTTACGACTCAAACAAGGGTACGTGAGCATGCATCACATCTTGGAACTCGAATCATGATGCTCTGTAGCCGTCGGTGGATGCGAATACCACGAGCCTCACGATCCCGGGAACTTACAGCTCGACTGGCTAGAAGTCCAGCTGGAGATCTTTCGCGAGCGCGGGATGCACGTGCGTTCGCCGTCTGATACGTTTCTGTCGGTATGGTAGCCGACATGCGACAGGTATACCTCAGCGGGCACGTACCGCCATCTGTCGACAACTACTTCCCAGAATGCGTAAGCTTTGTTCACTTGATCTCCGCCCCTGGGAGCAAAGATCATTGACGTGTATTGATCCTCCAGCACGTCCGGTACGCCGAACTAGCGCTGCGGTACCAAGACACGATTCTGGGGCACTTATTCGGGGTGCGTACTCTGAGCGGGTCTGGACAAGGCGCACATCGTTGACCATATCATCACCCCTGCAGCATATGAATAACGATCATGTCAGTGCCTTCATAACTTCTGCAGAGCCTCTGACGGACGCGCGTCTGCATATCGGAAATCTGACTGACGCGCGGTGCACAGTTCTTCTTTATCGAGGCGCTCAATCTCGAGTTCCCGCCGGAAGACGATGTGCGGGTGAAGGCACATGATGGGCTATATGATGACCTGTTGGACGATTTTGGGCGTATGCGCCGCGAAAAGAAGCGGGAGGAGGCGGATTATGCTGTGGTCAATGTTTCGCCGTCGGTCGTGCCGAACCCGCTGCTGCCATCATTTCGTGTCTTCTCGTACAACATCACCGGCGCTCAACATTTGGATACGGATGCGGCGCTAAAGAAGAACAAGAAGAAGAAGCACAGAGGGGATGACGTGCCGCAGAAGGGAGACAGGTTTGAGAGGTGTAAGAAGGGAGACGCCGGCGGCTGGAGGTGTCACCTTGACAAACCGTGGCATAGCGCGCCAGAGGCGCCGAGCCGGACGAATACGCTCTGGACTCCGCTCGGATACGCGCAGGTACGTATACGCGATCCGATTTATTGCCCGGCCCGCTTTGAGCGCGGAATGGACGTACATGACTGACTTGCTTGCTTGCAGTACTATCTTCCGCCCGATGCTCTGAGCAACGCGACGGAGAAACCCAAGTTCAAGCTCGAGTACGTGACTTATGCACTTGACGCTCTGCATCCGGCCGACGGGAGCGCGGGACCGGTGCCAAAGAAGGAGCTGCCAAAGAGCCTGCGGAAAGGGACGAAGAGGGATGCGAAGGGCAAGTTTGTGCCGTACGGGCTGCCAGACCTGACGGTGGGATCGTGGTTGGCGCTCGCGGACCGGCTGGGCGGTAGCGGTGCAAAGACGTTGAAGAAGCGATTTAGGAAGTACATGTTTATGGGAGGCGAGCAGTAGGCGTCGCTGTACATATCGAGGATCATTCAAGTGCCTTCGGGGGCCTGAGCTGTCGAATACGATTGGTCTCGACCGTCGGCCATCAGCGCTGATGGCAGCGGAAGCGGAGGGCTTGCGGGTGTCAAGTTAAAAGGTCTCCTTGACGACGACCACAGCCCATTCTCTCCCTTGCGCCGTTTCGAGCCCTCCGTGTGTGTTGGCGTGCCGCTCATCGGTAGCATTGCGTTCTCTTTGACTGCCATCTGTCTCCATCTCTGTCTCTCTGTCTGCCTCCGCCAGCGCAAGCGCATTGCCGCCAGTCACTCCTTTATTTCTTCGATTTCGGCCCTTTGGGTTTAGCTTAGCTTAGTTTTTCCGCGTTACGCCAGCTGTAACGCGCTTGACACTCCTTTCGACGGCTGGCCGACACTGTTCAGTTACTCTACGAGAGACATGCAGTCTGCGCTCGATTTTACACCTGGCCCCGTACCGGTGGCACTCTCGCGCTCCCACTCGAACTCGTCCTCGCCGCACTCGCGCCCGCAATCCTCCCACGGCCTGATCCCTAACATGGACGACCACCTCTACCGGCCCGCGTACCCGCCTGGGCGCGCGCTCGCCAACGACCACACCCGCACGTCCTCCCACTCCTCCGCCTACTCGTTCGCGTCCACCGACCTCCAGAGCCCCGCAGACTCGCCCCCCTCGTACACACAGCCCAAACCCCACCTGCGCTCGTCCCACATCCGCGCACGCGTCGCCGCCTCGCCCTATCCCCGTGACGCAGAGAGCGTGCACTCGTCCTCGTCCGAAACAGAGGACATTTCCATGTACCTGTCCGCCCCGGATCCCGCCGATTACCATGCCATGTTCGCGCCCGGCCCCGTCATCCACGGCCACGACAATCCCCCGATGCTCCATCACCAGCAGCAACAGTACGGCAGGATGGGGGGCATGCAGATGGGAAACGACCACACGCTCGAGAAGCTGGCCGCAAACGTCCGCGCGGCGACGACGACGAGTGCGTCGGATCGCGCCAAACAGATCTTCGTCCAGGCCTGGTCCGTCCTCAGATCCCGCCTTTCCCCCGTCTCCCGCTGACTGATGACATCATAGGCTCACCGGCAACTACGCGCCCTACCCCGACGGCAACGTCCCCCGCCAGGGCCTCTACTTTTCCTACCGCAGGGTCTGCGAGCAGTATGGCATCCCGCACATCAACACGGCCACCCTGGGCAAGGCCATCAGGCACTGCTTTCCCACCATCAAGACGCGCCGGTTGGGCGTAAGGGGAAACTCGAAATACCACTGTGCGTCTTCTCGCGCGCTTAGCTCCTGCGCGGACCATGCCTAACCAGGAACAAAAGACTGCGGCATCCGTCCCGCGACGTCGGCAGAGGCCGAGTTCCTGCAGGACTACATTCGCAAGAGCAACAACACCGCCGCACAGCAGTCCGTCAACGCCGCCCGGATCGCGAGCGAGCAGGCAGAGTCGGGCGGCTTCAAGCACGAGGACCGCTCGGACGAGGACGAAGACGACGATATCTCCGAGGCGCCTTCTTCCAAGCGCAACTCCTTCGCCCTCCCGCTCGCGCCCGCACCGCACCCGCATCCGGAAGACAAGACGCCCACGGCCGCGACCCTTCTCGCGCACGCCCAATCCGCTCCTCGCCCGGGCGCCTATCCCGCCCAGGCCGCCATCCGCCGTCATCCCGGTCCCCACGGTCAGGAGGTCCCGATTGCGATCCAGCCCGCACCGCCGCACCCATCATTCGCACCGGCGCCGCCGGCCCCCAGTTCGACAGTGCGGCATCTCGCAAACTTCCCGAGCATCGAGGAAGCGCTGGGCGGCGCCAATGCGAACCCCAGCAACTCGGCGCACGCCGTCGCTGCCCGTGAGGTGTGGAACTGGTTCGCGGACCACCTCGACGCGTTGTTGGAGAGCGTGCGCTTTGGCCGCTACGACCAGTTCGAGCTGCATGTACGCTCGTTCTGGAGTAGCCTTCAGGGCACGCATCGTGAGATCGTACACGCACCGGCAATAGCGGGTTTGATGGCCAAGGGAGACGCCCTTGTGTATGATGAGATCTTGGAGATCCTCCGCTCGCAGTTGTTGTCGACAATATCGCCGGCGGCTCTCGCCAGCTTGCGTGGACTCGCGGACAAGATGGAGAAGATTCTGCTCGTGGCACTGGAGGGATACGGCAACACGTTCGTTGAGCCCAAGGTCGAACTCGGTGCTCGCTTTGGACATCTCGTCTGTATGTGCCATTCTTTCTCGTTGGGTGGGGACAGTACTAACGCTCATTCCAGTGCGCTTCCTCGACATCTACCAAGTCACGCAAGCACTGTCGACCGTGCTCATGAACCAAAAGCAGGTCGCAGAGATGCGCCGCTCATGGGACAAGATCGACTTTGAGAGTGTTCGAAACCAGTCTGCGTTAGTGTGCAACTGCCGGCACGAGGACCTGGTACAGCTCCTCGAGGTCGAGTTCCGCACGCTCATGGACACTGTTCAGAAGAGCGCGGAGCCGGCGCGGGAGGTTATGGCTTGGGCAGACAAGTGCTGCGAGAGATTGATGAGCGGTAGCCACGGTGGCCCGGGTGAAGAGCGCGGCACGTTGAGCTCGCGCTCAATACTCATCCGCTGGGGATATGTGACCAGTCAGGTCATGCGCGATCTTGTTCGTCCTCAACTCGCTCTCTCTGCGTATATGCGCCCTAACCTTTTTTGCAGACCATCCGCAGCGACCCCACTTTCGGCGCCTTCCAGATTCTCAAGCTCTTCCTCGACGACTGGATCGCGCTCAACGTCCTGCGAAACGTCGCATTATCGACAACAAGCGTGGCAGCGAGTGTCGAGCCCATGATGCAGCAACATTTCAGCACACTCTCCCCGATGATGGGCCAGGAATTCTACGCGGGTCCGAGTGGTATGGGTCAAACACCGACGAGTAGCAGCATGCTTGCTGCACTTCAACAAGAACCGTACGCAGACCCCGGCGCGGCAACTTTCAACCCGGAAAACTACGGGCTGGCGCACTACCTCGACACACCGGGTGGCGCAACGGACGATCCGCTCACCTCTCAGCCTGGGCTTGGGGCCTTTGGCGAATACGCGCCACCATTCGACGTATCCGGATTCGTACCACACGATCTCGGACTTGGGACGGGTACGCCGGGGCAAGAACATGACGCGCTACCGGGCGCACCAGAAACGGCGAGCACGCCGGACGTGAAGGCCGAGGGGAGCTCGTGAGCTCCCGTCGGTCCACCAACTAAAGCAAGACGCGCGACTGTATGTACCATGCTAATCAGACTTCGACCCCCCTTCGCCCCTTTATTCGTCTAGCCTGGGTGCTCGCTGTTTTTACTTACTCTACCTTGACCCGCTTAGTCGTAATCTTATTGGTGTTTTTTTCGTCGCTTTCAGTCGCAACCTCCCGATCCCCCCGCTGCCGTACACTGTCCCATACGTACATACACACAAGTCGTTTTCTCCCAACTCGCTCCGCCAGGCCGCCCAGCCCTCATACCACTGCACCGTGTCGTATATTTATAGTATACCGCTCACTCATTCTCACTCTTCCGTCGGTTTTCCTCTTTGCGCTCGTCTACCGCGTCGCCTCCTCCACAACTTGAATATCTCCCCCTCTTGTATCGATTGCCCCCTATCACCCACTGCCGCCTGGCTTGCCGCAATTCTCGCACTTTCCGTTACTCGCTACGTTCAGACTCTTCTTTCTCGTTAACAGCTGTCGCTGTTTTGCACCTCCCTCCTGTACTTGAGTCCGCTGGATACCAATGAGAATTCTGCTGCAAGATGCCAAAGCGGTGGACTGTGTTCGTGATGCTTTGACGATGGTCTCTACAGTGCTGCATGCGTAGTCTATGATCTACAAGACAATCGCACTACGTTCACGGTTGCCGGCACTGCTCTCCCTCGGTGCATGGATCTCAACAGAAGGTCCGAATCGCGTCGCCCCACTCCTTCGAGACTTTCATCATACGCTTTACCCTTTGTACTGCTCTGCTCAATAGAAAGGCTCGATAGTCTATTGTTCACTTCATAGCTCGCGGAGGCCGAGTGCAGATGAAGACCTTGTACAGCGACGCGCAGTTTGCCTTTACCGCATTGCCCGGCATATCCCCCTCGTGTGACTGCGGGCGAAGGCTCTCCGATCCCGAGCTTTGACCAAAATCCTGGGGTACTGAAGCGCTGCGAACCTAGTGCGCACGGTAGCCTTGAGGCTTGTCTCGTGCCTTCATCGCACTGCTTCTACCTGTATATCACAACGCGGTCGATAGCACATTGAGCATGTAGGTACACGGTCCGGCCCGGAGCAAGGGCCAGTGAGCGCGGCGAACTTTGCCTCGAGGCCTCCCCTTCCCGCGCCCGCACCACGTTCATGCCGAGTTTATCACCCCGAATGCTTCTCAAGAAGGTCCGAACAGCTGAGCATTTTTGACGGTGGTAATCGGTATAAAGGTCGGAGGCCATGCGTGCGGCTCGGGCTCGAGGCATCCTCTCGGTGTCCCGCCTGCGATCTCTCTGTGCTGCATAGTGCAGACTTCCTGCAACCGACATACGAGCTGTCCGCGTTCGGAGCCCACGCCTCTGCCTCCCTCCGATTACACACACCGCACGCCCACCTGCTATCTATTAAACGACCAAGTCCCGTACTACACACGAACGCGCTCCAATACGACCCCGCATCTGTAGACCGCCATGGCTGTCACCATTCACCTCCGCTCAGTCTTCGGCGTTCTGCCCAGCAAGTTCAACGTCGCGCGGGCTTGTATCTTTATTCTTGTCATTCTCTGGAGCCTTGTATGCCTCGCCATCGCCGCACACTTCGAAAGTGTACTTGCATCTTCTGATCTCAGTGCGTCGCCTGCCACCCGCGTCTAGCAATGTTGATACTGAACAATGCCCATAGCCCGCTTTGTTCCCTTCGCACTATTCGTGTCTGTCGCGAGCATCCTCGTGATGTCCACGCTGTGCGTTGCTCGTTTTGGCCTATGTTCTCACACGTGTACTGATACTTGCTCCAGTTTCGTCTTTGGTATCTGGCGCAACATGAACCCCATCGCTACGCGTATCGAGCTCAGCTGCTTGGGGCTCATCGGCACGTTCTGGCTCGGTGCGTGTTCCCCATCCCGTGTTCCGCTCGCGGGAACTGACCCCGTTGCACAGCCCTCGGCGCGTTTCTCGTGTCTTCCGACTCCGAGACGGCCGATGTAGAATGCTTCGTGTCCGAGGACAATGCGACGCCGCTTGACGACGATTCGTGTACGTATTCTCGCTATGGAGCGTCGCTACAGGTATTGACTGGATCTACATAGTCTCTACCGAAACGTACCAGGCGCAGTACCATGTGCTTGAGGCGTTCGCGCTCTTCAACGCCATTCTGCGTACGTGCATGCCTCCGATCTCCATTCCAATCATCATGCTGACATCTCAACAGTCTGGGGCTTCCTGATCTTCCTCACCATTCTCGCCGTTCGCCGCCATCGCGCAGGCGACAAGTACGTCTGGCTCACGCCCGTACCGAACGTCGCCTGGTTCGGTGCCAGCGACAAGCCTCAGGGCAACGGGAAGGGTGGAAAGAACGGCAAGCTCCCCGCGCCAGTGACGGCGAAGAACGAGAAGTCATCCTCGTCGCGCCCGCGCGCCCCGTCCCGCCCCGTCCCTGCTGCTCCAGCCCTTGCCCGCCCCGAGATGTCTCGCCCGTCGTACAATCGCGCACTGGACGAGCACTACGTCTGGATTCCCGCGGATAGCGATAAGTTCACCTCGCTGCCCGCGCGCAAGAACGGCGGCACTGGTGCGAACATCTCGCGTGACAACACACGCTCGACAACAGCGACCCGTTACGCAACTGCCCCGCCGACACGGAACAACACTCGCTCTACACAAGCAACACGTTTCAATCCCGACGACGAGCGCGACGCGCGGCCCAGTCGGAGCAACACACGCTCCACACAAGCCACTCGCGTCGAACACTCGACGTCTGGTGGACCGTCGCGCAGTAATACTCGCTCAACGCAAGGCACACGCGTTGAGAAGACGTACGAGAGCGATCGTGAGCGCCCGAGCCGCAGCAACACGCGCTCGACACAGGCGACATTCCGCACGGCCAGCAGCCGCGACGGGCCACGCAAGCCGGATTACTACCGCAGAGACCTTTCGCCCCGGCGGTGATGATCTCTTGTATTTCTTCATGTTCACAAGACAAAGCATTCGACATGTATTCGACCTTCTGCATGGGCCACGAGATGGTATCACCACGTTTTTATCAGGGTTTTAACGATTATATCATGGGATGAGCGAGGTCTCCTGGATCTGTAGCCTTTTTGGATTTATTGCTGTACATACTTAACGACGTTCACGCTTGTAGGATCACGAATATAGACGCGTTGTATTTTTAAACTCTGTGTGATCCAACAACATCCTCAAAGCGCAAGTTATTGCCAAATCACAACCCTATGCAAGGCTGACTGACGATGGATGTTTGAACACTGGCTATGTTCGCTTTACAGATGCGATGCTGAGTGAATTGATTGACAGCAGATGCTAAGGGAACAACAACGACATACAGACAATGATAAGCCCTATGCTACAGTACAGTAAAGTCCGTGCGACCGAAACCCAAGTTTAGTCAAGATGTGTCCCAGCGAGGGCAGAAGGTGAAGAAAAGGCCCCCTGCTTTTGGATGAAATCGTAAATCACTGCGGCTTGACGTACACCGCCATGCCCTGGATGTTCTCGCCGGTGAGCGCAAGACCAACAGCGAAGGCAGGGCCGGAAAGGTCGACCGACTGCACGCGCGTAGCCTGACCCGGGGCGTCGAGCGAGAACACCTGGATGCCAGCTGCTGTGCCCATCGTCACGTAGAGGTAGTCGTTGCCGCCGAAGGATGCAACCTCGAGGTCAATGAGGCCCGCGTTGCCCTGGGTCTCGTACTGTGCAATTTGCGTCGCGTTGAGCGTCGTCGGGTCAACGGCGACTTCGGTGATGAGGTTCGTGAGGAAGTCGGAGATGTAGAAGCTGCCGGTCTTCGGGCTGTATGCGTTCCAGCACACCGCACCCTGACCTTCGACGGGAACGGCAAGCGTCGCGTTGCTGGCGAGCGAGTCGGGGACGCCCTTGGAGAAGTCGAAGATGTTGTAGCCGATGGCAGCGTCCGTCACGAGAAGAGAGCCGTTGGTGCCGGGGATAACGCCCATGCTGAAAGGCAAGTTACCACCCGTCGGCATGCCGAGACGGTACGCCTCCTCGCTGAGTCCGGCGTCGGAGATGTCCCATGCGGCAATGTAGCCAGTCGTGTTGACGGCGGGGTTGCCCTTGGTCGCGGCGTACACGCTGTTCTGGTCGTCGCTGAAGATGATGTGGGATGCGGTGCCCGCGACACCCGTTGCTGGAGATGTCTGGTTCAAGCCCATGTACCGCCGGCTGTTGGTGATCGGCTTGAGACCAGTCGTTGCGTTTACCCAGTAGCATTGCACGCCGTCGATTGAACCGCCGTTGAGAGCGCACAACTTGTCACCCGCGGCGTTGAAGGCTACGCTCTGCGGGAACTCGCCGCCAGATGATACGGGTGCGCCAATAGCCGTGAGTGTGGAAGGGGATGAGGGGTCGATCGAGAAGAGCGAGATCGTGTTGGATCCGGCCTGGGTCTGAAGTCAGCGCAAGACCATTACAAAGAAGTGGTAGAGAGGCATACATTGACCGTAGCGAGCATGCTGGTGTTCGTGTTCACGACGACCGCGCCTTGAGAGTACAGGGGGTCTGCGCCGGTGACGTTACCGTGCTCGCCGAGCCCGCCTGTGGCTACCGCGGAAGCCAAAGTCTGTACGGCGAGATGAGCATGATGGTAATGTGCTGAAGGAGTCGCGAGCTTACCAGAGAGCCATCTGCGTTGATGTCGGCGGCGACGACGTAGTTCCCCGTGGGATCGTTCGTGATGACTATAGAGATCGTTCAGCGTACGCTGAGGAACGAGCGAGGAGTGACTTACAGTATGCCGCGCCATAGGTCTCGCCAGTAGACGCCAAGTTGAATGTGCTGTTACGGCTCGTGGCGCCAGTGACATCCATTGCACGGGCGACATTGCGGTTGGAGCGGGTAGCAGGCGCAGCGTATGCGGACGCAACGAGGGTGGAAGTGGCAGCGAGAGTCGTAGAGAACTTCATGATCGGCTAGCGAGCGAAGGTTCTTGTATAGTCGTGAGGAGGGGCGCTGGAAAAGACACAGAAGCGAAAGAAAGAAGAGCGCAGCTCTTGTGGAATTGGAAACCGAAGGAGAAGAAGTGCTCTAGGCAGCGAAGCCGAGTACTGGAACCGTCGAGAGAAGGTGAGGGTTGGAGTTTCACCGCTGCAGCATAGCAGGCTATATAGCCCATGGTACTTTGTCATTCGCAGCTGCAAGTTACGGGATGCGGGCAGAGGATCGGCGCAGACCGAGGAGTTACGATACAAGTCAACCTGCGCCGCGCGGTCTGCGCACATTCGTCATCCTCAGGTCTGGCATGCTTTTGTGACGCCTGCAGCCTTCACCACGACCTAGTGTACATGTTGATGCAGGCGAGTAGGTTCAGGAGCGAAAAGCTCAAGAACATGACGCAGTAGACGCACTCGCTGAATCGACCCCGCTGAATGATCTTGCCGCTTCAACACAGCCTGGCTTCCGGGATGAGGCTACGCTCACCCTACGCGCAGTAGTGTAGTAAGATGAATCGGGATCCAACGAGACCAAATACCACGTCCAGTCAAGTCGAAAGCATAGCCAGTGAGGTAAATCTCCAAGTATAGAGATTCAGCTGCATCAAGCTGTTTAGCAAATGGTGTGGCTGACGAATGCATCACGCATTCTGGAGCGTTTTTGGACTTGCGGACCATGCTCCTCGTTCTATTGGCAAACATGACGGCAGGTGCGGACGTGAGAGTTGGGGATGAGTTGTAAGGTCACCGGTACTACTTCCGCCGGCTCATGCTCGGCAACCCCCGCTGATGGCTGTGAATGCGCGCCTCGAAGCGGCTTCCGTCCTTTGATCAGACACCACGATGATAGCGAACTCGCCGGCATAGTTGAAACTTTCTCTCATGACAATTCACATGGGGCACTATAACATACCGTGTTTCACGTTTCAGGTTGAGGATAGACTGTTCTCGCCTAGCTTTCACAACCCAGAGGCTCCACATTGGGCGAAGAATAGCCGCGTAAAACGCTTGCTTAACCCCTTCCTCTACCATGGCTTACTCATTGTGCAAATATGCTCATCCTATATGAAACTGTGCCTATCTGTACGTACTAGAGTGCTACATTGTGCCCGCTCTGCGGCTTTGCCTGGTCTTCCATCGTACCCTCGATCCAAATATCGAGTATTCTACGTGCAGTGCCCGGTAAGCTCACTGTCTAGCGTTTATGGTTGTAGTATTGCTCAATGGCTTGCAGATCTCGCACCCTAGCATTGACTCTTTTCGAACCATGTTTCCAATCACATTCAATGCCATCGGCGACATACTTGCTCTCGCCCAGCTCGTCCGCGATGTCGCTCTGGCTCTCGATGACGCGCGGGGTGCCGCTCCCGAGATTCGGCGTTTCTCCCATGAGCTCAAATTTCTGGCCTTCATCATAGAGAAGGCGCATCGCATGGCAGAAACATCCTCAGACAACGCGCTTAAGGAGGCCATCTTGACGGAAGTGCACCTCTGCTACATCGAGCTTGCCAATGCGGGAAAGCTTACACCAGGCTTTGATGGTCTCTTACCAGTCAATTCTGACATCTCGAACGTGGCTCGAGCGCGAACGGCGTTGAAGAAACTGCAGTGGCACTTTTCGAAGGCATCCGAGGCTGCTACTTATGCGACGCGATTTCACGACATAGAGCGGCGACTGATCCTTCTCATCGTCGCTTTCAATCAGTGCGTCATAAACCGTTGACTGAGTCTCTCTCTGACGGCTTCTGAGCTAGCCAGTCGCTACAAAGAGGCTTCTCTCGACTGATTGGGGAAATTAACGATCTTGAGGCTTCGGCCGAATCCGACCACATGTTTATGCACAACGAGATTGAGTGAGTCACTGCCGGGCTCAGTGCGCTACGTTTACCAACGCAATATCTCAAGTCGTTATACATCTCGTTTGTCTACAGAGCTTCGGGACATCGCGGCTGGCTCCATAGAACACATCTCCCATGACATAGAAAGATCGGCGGGCGATCAAAGTCGCATGTTTATGTGCGCATACTCTCTCTCAGTCGCTTACATGCACCTAGTACTCACGAATTGTGACAGTACAGCTATCCAAGAGGCCAGGGACAGCCTTCGTCACGGCGTTGTGCTCACCTTACGCCAAGAGATTCACTCACTAGTCCCCAAGTTCTCCGCAACATTCTCAGCGCAAGAACAGCGCCTTGTCGAACGCACGAGCGATGCCATCATGCGACGACTGGATCCCCATTCATCTGTGCATCAAGTCGAGCGCCAACGCTTTTTGACGGCGCTTATACCGTTTGCCATTCTCGGCGCGACAATCGTCGCGAGCACCGTTATTAAACCCAAATGGCGGACAGCAGCTCTATGGGCTACTATCTGTGCACTCATCATTCATATTCTTCGCCTTCAGTTCGCACCGCCTGTGACCGTATGGAAGTTCAGTGAAAACGTCATCATCCTGATCGACCTCCTCGGAGAGAGAATGCCCATCGCACTTCAACTCTGTACATCTCTGGAAGTATGATATCTCTCAACCCTTCTACTTTAGCGTTACGATCAAGAGCTGATAATCTGGGCAGCTTTTCCACGAATTTCTGAGTAACTACTACACGACGCACGGGCGAAAAGGCCAGTTCTATGTGAAGAGTGGATTCTACGAGTTGTACAGCACCGAGAGCTCGCAGGCTCTCACATTTGACGGCTGGTCGCAGAATATTCGCCCAGGGGCTCAGCTTGAGATGGGCATCTTGCAATGTTACCCAGACTCCGATTCGAGTCAATCCGCGCCTGTTCGCTGCCCATGGTGTCATTCAGAGGCTTACGGCGAAATGCCGATCAATAGCAACCGGTTTACTTGGTGCATAGTGTATAACAGCCTCGTTGAATTACCCTTGCTGATATAATGCTACAGCGTGGGCTGCACTCGATCGTTCACGGCGACGAGGGAGTCACCACAAAGCCGACCTTCACCCGTGGCCGTGAAACCTCTCTCGGATTGGGTGGGATGCCAGGACTCAGTCGACCTGCATTACTTTGTTCGTATTCGCGTGATAGAGGTGGGGGTTTTCAGCGCGACCTCAGCATCGCCCGAGCGGAGGACGGTCCATCCGGGGATGCATCATCACTTTCCGTACAGTCCGCGCCTTCGCAGTTCTGTGCGTCGCCGGTGAGTGGGCTCTCGCGCGTGGTATCTGGCGGACGTTCGAAAGCACGCCGAGAAACAATAGAGGGACGACACTGCCGGAGAAACCCTAATGTAGAGTACAGACAATGCTGTTATGGAGATACGATGCGATGTATCAGAACTACTACGTCTGTACAGGGTATGAAATGGTACGGAAATGGTCGACGCGATGTTTACCGTGTCAGGGCCGCAAGAAAGGTACAAGATACAGGAAGCAATACACGTCAAAGCCCGAAAGAAGCTATCGATACTCGAACCACGCGAAACACAATTCATTCCGGCGGCTGCGTGATATCCTGTTGCACTTCGGGTGGCGGGGGCCCAGCAGGCGGGACAATCTGCATGAGCATGCCCGTGCGGACTTTGAGCAGCATTTCCCTGTACCAATCTTGCCCCGCTCCGTGCTTTTCCGCCTCTCCCGTCGCTGCACGCAGGCTATCAAGTTCGCGTACCCACGCCGCATGCCAATCAACATTCCCTGACTCGTCGACGGGCAAGTCTGGGACTGGCGGCACTGGCGGCATGAACATGAAGGGTGGCGGGGGCGGTGGTTGGTCGAATGCACCGGGATGAAAGCCGGGGAAGCCATTTGGATCGTTCGACGGTCCCGCAACCATACTCGCGCTGAGTGGAGGTGGAACGAAGCTTGGGGCACCCTCGATGAAGGGCCGGTCCGGGTTGAACTCCTCTGGGGAGGTGGAGGCTGCTTTGCCTTTCGCTTTGCGTCCACGACGTTTGGTCCCGCCCGACCCTGATGGCTGGCCCTCGCCATTCTCCGTGCCCTCAGCTGGTGTAGGTTGCTTCGGCGCGCGCACCCTATGGACGCCTGTGCGGGGATCTACGCTCTCGTTTACTGTCCAGTACGAGCCCTTGCCGCGGTCCGTGAGCGGCCGGGGAACTTTCTCGAAGCAAGGATTTAGAGATAGGTTATGCCGAACGGAGTTCTTCACGAGGTTGAGTCAACCCTTTGTCGCTCAAGTGGTTACAACGTATACACACCTTCCACCCAGATGATGCAGTACGGAAGTAGGGGAACTGAAATTGCAATTAGTAGGAATCTCGGGTTATAAGACTGACAATACCCACTCTGCTCTCAATCGCATAGTATATGTCCTCCAGTAGTAACTTCTGGTTCGGCGAGCCCTTGATCGCGTACCTACAGAACCAGTCAGTTTCTGGTCCAACAATATGATGCGAGTGATTACCGAATGAGTGTCGAATATGGATAAAATGGCTTCGTTCCCGGTGGACCGTCGCGCAAGGAATCGAGGTTGACAGGCAACCCGCCGGTGAGGTCGTCCACCGGATCGGGAAAGTAGTGCTCCGCCCCGTCATGAGGGATATCTCCACCGAGTTCATGTTCCATATCCATCTTGGTAACTGAGTGTCCCGGTGCGATGTATTTGTGTAGCGAGAAGCGGGGAAGTCGAAGAGCGAGATGCAACCACGAACGAAGGCGACCGAGGGCCAGAACGGGCAGCGCGCGCTTATGTCAACTTCGCACGGTTCCGCCGGCAGGGGGCGCAAGCCGTCAATATGGACAACGTCCAAACGGCCATGTCTCTATCTCGGGATGGAAGGGCGAGTGCAAAACGAGAGAAGACGGGACGATGATTGTGGTGCGCAAGTTCGTCGGCATCCCACTCGCCGCGCTGGGTGTGTTTGTGCAAGTTGTGGTCGCATACACAGACAAACAGAGCGCGGCCGCCCGGGATCTTTACGTTGCGTCTTTCTCTTTGGCCACCAGCTGCAGGCGGACGTCAATCACCTCTGTGAGCGCTTAGATGTAGGATCTCAGTACACCGCTGGGCGTCGAAGCACCAGAGCTACGGTCGCTGCTGCTCCCCGCTATTTTCTCGATGCCCGGTGCATGCCGCAGCCACGCTGAACACGCTCCTCCTCTCAAACCTATATCCCGCACACCGTCTACAATGGCGCGTTCTAGCTATAGCGCATGCGCATCTCCAGTCCTGTGTTTAGTTGTATTGAGACGTATGGCATTCACTGGCGGCGGTAAACCGACTGGGGTGCGGTCTTCCGAGTCGTATCAGATACCAATGTGTTTGAAGTCTCAATACACACGATATGGTCCCACTATACATATCACGCCATGTAAGGAGGTCTGGCAATGTCAGACAAAGATATACAAGGCAAGCTTGTTAACTCTTCAGCCTGCGACAACGATGACCACCCTCCTTCCAGTCCCTGTAGTGCCGTCAATATCTAAGTTCACAGGTTGAACATGCGGTGACAACCCACAATTTCTGGCACGTCCTTGAGCAGTACCTAGTCTCATGGCACCCCTTACAGACTGAGAGGGGTTTTGGCGAAGGACTAGAATGGAAAGTGCAAGCGTGCCACGAGCAAATACGGCTTGCATACGATGCGGCCCTGTCGCGTTCCGTCACTTCGTCAACCCTCAGCGCTTTGCCGAACCTCATCCACGCCTCAAACATCGTCGTGAATGTCTTCGAGAGAGGATTTTGATCGTCGTTGGCTCGACTCCGCAAGCCTGGTATCATCCTATACCAAGGGCCGACGCCCAATGTTGGCATATTGCTTGCAGCTGCGCAGAGGCTATCGGTAACGTCGGAAGGTAGTCCGCCTTCGCTCAGGGCAGAGTCGAATTTGCCTAACACTCGAGTGAAGATGTCGGCAAACTCGGACAGGGCTATACATTGTGGTAAGCGGCTGTCGCGATTGTCGGGTAAACTACTTACATGCAGTCGACAAGGGTATAGGGATTTCCTCCCGCAGTCCGTCGGTCTCAATGGCCAGACCGGCCCCGTATATGAATAAAAACCATATAGAGTGGACCAGTACGTCTGATAGTGTGTCACTTGGTTGCATATGGCTTTCAGAAGCCTCAAGAAAAACGATTCTGCACGAACGTCACAAGGGGTATCTTGCAACATGATGGATTCACGCACTCAATATGCTCATACGCCGCGTATAGAGCGTTCAGTCTATGACACAGTTCCTCGTCCTCTGGTAAATCGAGCCCTCGAGATATCGCGAAATCCACCCGGTCGTTCTGCCGATCGAAGGCAGCTGATATCGCGACTAATATGTTGAAGCGCGAGTTATATGCAGATTGCAAGAACAGATTCTGGTGTAACGTGAACATCCTGACGCAACCAAGAAACGGAGGACCAATCATGGATCTAGACCAGTAGAAGGCATTCCAGGCAGCATTCTGTGCAATATCTACCCCCACATCCTCGAAGAAATCCAGTAAGACAGATTCGCTATCTGGGTCGTCCCCATTGACGTGGTACCAGTCGCATATGAGGGCCGGTCCATAGTGTTGTGACTGTAGTCGCAAAACGTCGTCCTCTGTTGTCACGTGGTCATTGCCGTGAATATGAACCCACGCGAAGAGGGCCACTTGTGCTCGCTTCTTAAAGCACTCCGGTTCAATTCCCAGTCTTGAAAATCCAGTCAGTGTCATCTCCCTGAGCATATACAGAGCACACACTTCTCATCCAGGTCTTGTGAAGTGAAGGCCATGAGCTCCAGCTGGTGAAGTAGCCCCAGTCGAAGACGATAGTTGTCGATGTAGAAAAAGTCTAATCGATGATCCCACAAGTTATCCCAGACCTTGTCCATCTTGACCCAAAATACGTGAAAGACCTCGAACTCGACTGGTAGACTCCATCCGTCCCCTTCGCGTTCGGGCTCCAGGACTGGCCTACGAAGAAGTACTGATAGCAATATTGCGATATGTCCAATTGCGAGACCGGACACACTAAGCGGGAATACCTAGCTGACGTTACTGAATCATTGAATGATCGGAGACGAGGACTATGCTCACAGGATAGTGCTTGAGGAAGTCAGGATCCGCCATGATATCTCCCAGAAGCGGGACGATATGATCGCTTTCAGATAGCGCGCGCTTGAGTTCCAGAGTGCTACCAGACGACTCGCTCAAGCACACGTTCAAAACTTCCGCCAGCTCGACCGCTTCATCACCCTGGAGTAATGGGCCAGGTGAGCGATCAAGGTAAGCAGTGTGAAATCGCTCAAGGGCAGCAGTCGGCCCTTCTTCCAGATCTCGTTCGTACAGGCGTTGTCTAGAGGTCCAAGTATCTCGAAGGCTGGCCGTAGTCATGGCGCTGCACGCGGACGTGGTGGCTCGTTACAAGTGACCGGGCGCTTGATCACCGCGTTTCTGTTACTAGCGATGATCCCTTGATGTGGCAACTGACGGCGCTGATTGAACAGGTTAACCAGGACGCTGCCTCAAGGACGAGGAATAGAAGGAACAGGTCTCATTACAATGGCATATGCTAAGTATCGTCAACGAGGAGATCGCGCTGTTTAAACGGCCAGCAGCTGTCGGCGCAGCTGTCATACCTACATGAGCGTGGGCGATACTGCAGGAAGGGGATGATGGAGGTTTGAGGTGTACAGACGAGAACGGTCGACGCGTCGTAAATATCGTACATACATACACAGATTCGTGCGTTCGGTTTACTTGTGCGGAACTAGGTAGGTTGGAGAGATGATATGGGGGGAAATAATGACAATATGCCTGTGTTCGGCGCGGAGTGTGCGTCCGAGATGCGAAGGGTGGGCAGAGAATTCCGTGTGCGTGCTAAATATATTGAAGAGGATTGCAGGTGATCATGACCGGGGTTCGGAACGCGAGAGAAGGCGGGGAAGGAATTATAAGTGGAGGTTATCCAAGTCGTCCACCAGACCACGCTTCGCATAACGGCCGGCGGGTCGCTCATCGTCAGCGGCCTCGTCCTCAGTCGTGTACTCGACCTCATCATCATCGACGGCATCCTCCTCATCTGCCTCAGTGAGTCGACCAGCGGCCTGTGAGTTGAGCACGCTCTCGCCCGTATAGGTGAAGCCGCGGAACTCGTCCTGAATGCTACTCGTTAACGGCGGACTTCCGGCAAGCTTGTTTCTCGCGCCGCCAATTTGTATGCTCTGCGCCATACTACCGGGCGCGCCCGGAGCTGGTGGCGACGCGAGGCGATCGCTGCCGAGTGGGCCTTGAGGCGTGTATACACCGTTCGGGTTCGCGTCCTCCACCCAGCTCGCGCTGGGGTCGTTCTCGTCGATGAGCCCAGTGAGCGTTGGATCGTCGACGGCGGCGTTCGTGAACTCGGGATCGAAGTTCGCGGTGCTCTCGTCCGACTCGACATTAGGCTTGAACGGCGGTGTAACCTGCTTCTTCCCAAGTGCCACCCAGTCAATAGACTTGAAGAACGGATGCTCCTTCAACTCCTCGGCGTCCCGCTGGGCGCCCAGCCGGTGCTTGGGGTTGCGGTTCAACAACTGCGGGTGCCGTCAGCTTATGCATTACGCGAGACGATGACGATACGCACGCCCTTGACAAACTGCTTGCCGTCCTCGTTGATGACACCCTTAGGGAACCGAATCTTGCCGAAGCAGATGTTCTTGTACATCTGCTGCGTGTCCTCTGCGTAGAATGGGCTCCAGCCGCAGCACATCTCGAAAAGGAGCACGCCAAGGGACCAGAAGTCCACGAGCTTGCTGTACCCGTGCTCGTCGAGGAGAACTTCGGGTGCAAGATATTCCGTCGTGCCGCAGAACGTATTTGTGAGCTCGTCTGAGCGCAGGTCCGGCTTCGACAAGCCGAAATCGCAAAGAGCGACGTGGCCTGTTGCGTCCAAGAGAATGTTCTCCGGCTTCAAGTCGCGGTAGACGATGTCGTACTTGTGCAAGTGCTCGAGCGCCAGCACGAGTTCGGCAATGTAGAAGCGCGCGCGTTCTTCGGAGAAGCGAGTCTCCTTCTGGAGGTGCCAGAAAAGCTCGCCACCGGACTTGAAGTCGGTGACGAGGTAGAGGTCGGTCTCGGTCTGGAAAGAGAACTTGAGGCCGACGAGGAATGGGCTCTCGAGGGAGCGTTGCAAAATCTTGCGCTCGCCGATGGTATGCGCAACCTCCTTCTTGGCGATGATTTCTTTCTTGGAAAGAACCTTCATAGCATAGATCCGGCGCGTGTCGCGTTTGCGGACCTGGAAGACCCGACCGAAAGTGCCACGCCCGATGAGTTTGAGGAATTCGAAGTCGCGCGGCGTGAGTGCGCGCTTGGACTGGAGGATGACGGTCATGCATGCGTTAGCGCCTTGAGTGGTAAATGCGAACAAGCCGGAGCGCCACGCACCTTATATTGCTCGAAGGTTATTTGTATGCGGATTTCACCGGTGACGACTTCATCCTCGGTGGGTTTGAGGCTGGGGTGTGGAGCGGTGCTGTGAGCGGAGTTGACCGAGTGATGGCGGGGGGACTACTTACCGGAACCACTGATCCACGGTATGGTCGTGTATGAGCACCGGTTTGTACTGAACCGTGCCGAGATACGTTTGACATTCCTCGGAACGGTCGTAAACGTTGAAGGCGATGGTGGATTCCTCGGAAGTCACGTCGCTGACCAAGACGGGAAAATGTCAGCCACACGAATGCAGTTGGAGCAGATGGAAATGCGATGCGCACAATGAGACTTCGTGTTTCCAAACTGGGTTGGTGGATGACATGCGGGCACCGATTTGGAGGCCATTTGACGAGCCCGAAGAACCAGAGGAACGGTGGGAAGAGACTGATGCGCCACTTGGAGCGGGAGAAGCGTTTCGTCGTGCGGCATCCTGGGCCTGCGCCTTGCCGAGTGCGCTGATGGCATTGGAGGAGGACGTGCGGGAGAGATTTGTCGCGACGCCCTTGAGCTCCTTTGCGTCGTCGCCGGTCGGATCGCGTGACACGAATTCATTATTCTCGAATACGACGACGACATATGGCCTGGCGGTAAGCGAGCGCACGTTGAGGTTGCGTGCGGCGATGAGCTTGACGTGGATCTGCCCCTTGGACGGGCCCACGGCAGTGGCCTGGGAGTTATTATCCTTTGCGGGCACTGCTGTCGTCTGGCGAGAGAGAGCCGGCCTGGTGGCCGGTGGCTGCTTCGTCGTTATATTCTGGGATTTTTTTGATGGCGGGAGGGACATATTGAAAGCGGGAGGCGCATGGAAGGAGGGAGGCTGCAAGCTCAGGGAGGGCGGAAGAGCCTGGGCACCTCCGGGACTGGCGGGCGATGCCGTGACTTGCGCGCCTCCGAGACCTGGAGACTTGCCCAGGAGCGCGTGATGGTAGCCGCCGCCCCCAGACGGCGTCAGCAGCGGCTCGGTCGCGCCCGGCGTTATCGGCTCGTGCGTTGACGCTGGCGACGGCGGCGAGACGTTGGACAAATTCGGACTGTCCCACGGGTTCGTTTCCTCTGATTTCTTGTTCGTCAGTGACGCCTTCGGCGTCAGTTGCTCGACAAAGCTCTTTGACCAGAGCTTGAGTGTGGCAGGCATCGTGAACCGAGTCTGTTAGCGGCGATAGAGTCGTGGTCGTGGTATGGAGTAGAGGTGAGGGCTATCAATAATAATCTAGAGTTTATCCCTTCGTCATGTTGGCGACTCCACCCCATCGGCAACCCCGTCCCTGGCTTCTTCACCCTCTTTCCTCATCATTCTCTCTTGAAGCAATCTCAGCCCCATCATCGAGCTTCCGATTACCAGCGAGAGCGCTTGGGCTCGCCCGGCGTCCCGCAATCCCAATCGCCCTGTGCCACCCGATCCGTTAGCATACACATACAGCGCATACATACAGCTTTCCATAATGACACTCACATACGCCCGAAAACACGCTCGCAGTGCCCACCGCAGCACCCAACTCACGGAAGTCGCCTAACCCCGTGCGGTACATCCCTTCCTCGCACACTACCCAACTCAATGCGATGAAGCCGAGCCGCATGCTCCATCTGCCGCCCTCCTGCAGTGCCGCCAACGCGACCTTGTAATTCCGTGTCTTGTAGTAAAGGTACCACCCCCGCTTCGTCCGCGGTGGCCGGTGCGCGTTCTCTGCCAGGAAGCGCATACCGGCCATCCTCCCTCCGCGTACACCCCCGATCAACGTCCCCAGCACCATTGCCCCGAACGGTATGTACGCCGCTCGTGGTGGTATCGCCACCTCAAAGTTCTCGCCTAGCTTCATCGTGTGCGCCTCGCGAGCGCGTATGGCCGCGTTATTGCTGCTGCTGCTCCCGGCACTGGTGCTAGCATTATTTGGGCTTGTTGAAGTCGAGGCCGGGCTGGACGACATGCTCGTTGCTCGTGGCGAGTTCTGGCGCGTCGACGCGTCTCGTCCGCGCCTTCTCGCGCGCCTAACGCGGTTAGGGGCTCCAAACCTTCCCATAACGTTCACACAACGTTCGGCCTTACCCCGCTGGGGAAACCTCGTTCTCGGGCCTCGTGCTTCCAGAGTCACTCGTAGGATATAGGGTGCATAGATAAGCATGTATATGATTAGCTTGCGACGTCATGCTCGTCGTGTACGGAGGGGCTATGGGAATAATAGGAAGCGGCGTAGGGAAATGTACAAGGATCTACGTAGTATGGGATAGTAATGTGTGCGTTAAGCGTAGGAAACACGGATACGGTCTTCAGTTGGCCCGGAGAGATAGATGAAATAGCAGAAGCACAGCAAGCAACTCTGATAAACGTTCGCCGCGTGCGGTGCCACAGGCCACTACGGGCCTGCGAACGGTGAACACGGCGTGCTACCAATCATTTAGCTTTTTGCAGTCTGGCCGTACGAGATTAACGCCTCCGCGAAGCAGTGGTGGGAGTACATGGCCGCCGATAATCGTTGTCTGAACGATTGACTCGACCTCGTGTGTTGATACACGCCCGTACCACACCCCAGCCCCAGACGGCATGTAGATCTAATCTCCAATCAGCATCCAGTACGCCACATATACGGCAATCTGCGCTCACAATCACGTTGCCGGCGTACTTGTGTCCGCCTATGTGACTGGTCTTGAGAATAAGCGCGCGCTTAGGCTCGTGAGCTTCGAGCGCGCGCATCTGTGCCAAGAGCGCCGCCTCGCGATCACCCTCGCACTCAACGGCATCTTCCAGCGGAGGGCCTTCGAGGTCGAGCTCCTCCATCTGGGTGTGCACGTCCCAGCCCTCGCGTCCGAGCACGTTTGAGAACGCGTTCTCTAGCTTGGGAGCGACGACGGCGCAACGCACGTCGCGTCGTCTGTGCGAGCCTGCAAGAGGCGCGTGAGCCGGCGTTATCCCACGCAGATGGTGAAAGATTGACACGCACAGATGAGGATTACACACGCGTATGGGATGACCCAGCTCCTCAGCGTACTGGAGGGCTCGAGTGCACCCATGCGTGGAACGGCAGGGTCAACCTGCTGTGACCAGAGCTCGCGTGCGCCAGAGGGCTCGCGGCGTACGTCGCACACGACCTTGTAGTCGGGGAACACAAGCACAGTATCGCATTCATCTCCATGGCTGAGTGATCGGTGGCTGCCATTGAGTACGGAGACCTTGTGAGTCTCGTTGTCACGGAAGATGCCGACGACGGGAGACGGCAACGCGGGGGTGAACGGGCGAGATAGTGTCGACGCCGTCCGTCGTAGTGCGGCAGGGCCTGGTACAGGCGCGTCGAGGTCGCGTAGTTCAGAGTTGGAGCTTTGAGGGGTTCCGGGTGTCGACGTGTCAGGAGTCGGCAAGCCAGGGCGAGCGGCGGTCTCGACTTGGGCGAGGTGGTATGCGAGCGTGTCCTCGACGTCTGCTACGCTGTGAGCCCAGTCGGACTTGCCAGTCGAGATGACGATCTGAAAGAGGAAAGGCGGGGATGAGCGCGCGGTGCGATGCGGGCCACAAGGTTATCTGATAATACCTGCCGCCGATATGGCTTGACGCTCCCGAGCATCTCGCTCTCCGTATCAATCATCGCCTCGATTCGTTTAGGGTACTCTTCGTGGTCTGCGCGCAGTGAGCGGTCCAGCACTCGTTACACGTAAACCGGGTCATCAACGCACCCTCTTCGCATGGATTCGGGCAGTTCCTGCAGTCCGCAAGACTAACAGGAACGCCGGCGGCCTCGAGCGTGCTATGATGAGGACAGGGCTCGTCCGGCGCGTGCTTGTGCCCTTCGTGCTCCCCGCGCGGAGCACCGAGCAGCACGACCGACATCTTCTTGAACCCGAACATGCTGGCAGTGACAGGTTGTGGTCAACGTGCCTTCCGCGCTCGGGCTGGGGCCCATCCGCACGCGCCATTATTTCCGTCAGACACCATCGCAGTCCCGGAACTCGCGCCCCGCCTGGACCTTTGAGACCGCCGATGCCACGCCCGCGTCTCGCTTTCCCCCGCCCGTGGTACGATGTGAACGTGTATGAATAGAACGCAGACGGTAGTATGCTGTACATGTCCGACCAAATGGTATATACCAAAACAAACGAAAGCAATAGCACGAGGACAACCAATAAAGATAGCGAAAACGAAAGATAGGGGCACTGGGGAAGCGCCGGCGGCAGTTGCTTCTACGGCTTAGAAAGTCTAACCCCACTCGTCCGGAACTGCAGATCGGTACGTCAGCGCTGCGTTCGCCACACATCCCCGCACGGCATCAGAACAAGAGAAATAGACGTACCAAATGGCGTAACGAGCTCGTAGACGTCAGCATTCCGCGACTTGACTTGTTGTTTGTTGCGCTTCATGAACCTGCCTGCAAAGTTGCGCAAGCCGCGGCGCCCGCCGGGCCCGTCGTCCTCTTCGTCGAGGGCGGCATCCATAGGATAACACGAGTCCACGAGTCGGGCGAGGCGGCCGAGAACCTCATCCTTGGCGGCCGCCGCGCGCCGACTGTCCTCGAGCGCCTGCGCAAGGTACAGCGCGAGATTAGGCAGCGTGATCGGCAGCGCGGGCAGGGGCATCGTTGCGGTCGGCGGGATGGCAAAGTACTTGCTGAGTGCGTTCTCCGGTCCATCACGCAGCAACGCGGGCTTGGACGACAACGTATAGCTGAACGGCAAC
The DNA here is from genome assembly GCA_900536885.1 of Peniophora sp. CBMAI 1063. NCBI lineage: Eukaryota > Fungi > Basidiomycota > Agaricomycetes > Russulales > Peniophoraceae > Peniophora > Peniophora sp. CBMAI 1063. The sequence goes on from UWZB01000079.1 coordinate 225,262, forward strand.
TGGTTCGGATCGGCCGAGGTGTATTTCGCGATGGTCGGCAGCTTCGGCGGCGGAGGGTGATCGACTGTCAGGTAAATGACCGTGCGCCAGTCATTCGACGCGTGATGATTCTGTTTATCGAAAGAAGCAGGTCCACAACACCAACGAGGTCAGCGCGTGCAGAGCAGCAGTCTGTAGCGAAATTTACACGCCTTGATGAACTGCACGACCACCCGGAGTCTCAGTGGGTCCTTCGTTACGGCGAGTGCGTCCAACGCTGGTTCCACTCGTGTTGCGCTGAGCTTAGCCGCGAGGCGTAAGAGGTGCTTCCAGCTGGTCGCCTGGATGTGCATGGGCGGCGCCTTGCCGTACGGTAGCGAAAAGATGTTCGGGATCGGTTCCTTCCACAGGACCTGATGCGGGGTCATGGGCGGCGTGAAGAAGCCAAACGCTACAACCATCGTGGATTAGCGACACGGCGAACAGAAGAAGCTATAGGAAAATAACACGCACACAAACCCATCAATAGCTCAGGTTCGACGAACTGGTTCGCCGACCGCTGTGTAGGTCCTGTAGAAACGGTCTTCTTGGGCATATCCTCCTCGACGACTGTTGGCTGTTTCGAGGACGAGGACGCGAAAGTCGGGGCAATCGATGGGAGATCGGAAGTACTGTGTGCACGGCGTTGAGGGATAAGTGTCTCTTGTTTGGGTGATGAGAAGTGTGACTGTGGTTGCGAATGGATTCCCTGTGGCGTAGACGAGTGGGTTGGCGAGGATGTAGATATGGATGCAGAGGAATGAGTAGTATCCTGGCTCTGGGCGTCATCATCTAGGGCCAAGCGCCGCGCGAGCGCTTCGTCCGCTACCAGTTGGTCCGCACGGCTGATGTCCGCGTGCGATTGCGGGAACGGGTATTCCGAAAGCGCCGCACTGGTAACTGCGGGTGCCGACTGCGCGACCTCCAAGGGTGGAGTAGTGTGTTTTATTAGTAGGGCTGGTACCGCAGGGGCCGGTTGTAGAGAGGTCGCTATGGAAGAGCGGTCATATGTTACAGTCGAGAACAAAGAAGACGCCGTGGGGCTATTTAGTGTGACCGTTGTCGTAGATTGTGATGATGAGAGCGACTCTTGATCAATCGACCGGAGCGAGACGGAAGGTGGTTTAGGTTGTGGTCGCGAGTACAGGTGAGACGTAGACGTAGATGCAATGGGCATAGATAGCACCTCCGGGCGCTGTGATGAATCCGGTCCCATAGACGCTTCGAGGGCCCTTGCCAGTTCCTCCTCTTCGCGCGACGCGAGGTCTTGCTTGCTAGCCTCTTCACGCATGGACGCTTCCAAGGCCTGACGTACGATCTCCTCGTCAAACGGGTCCGGTTCGGCAACCAACAGCGCGGCGGACGGCGCAGCCGATACGGGAATCGGCCGTACAACAGAAGAGACCTCTGCAAGAGGAGCTGGGTGTTGTGAGAGAGGTGGCTCGTGTCTCGTATGTCGCGGGCCAGGAGTGGGTAGTCGTGCAGGCACTGGAGATGGCGCCCGCAGAGGTTCAGGTACGTGCAGCATAGGCGCTGGTGGGAACGTGGTCGTATACGGTCCAGGGGAGGCGGTAACGACGGCAGTGTTATAAAACGACAATGCCGAGCCTTGCCTGGACGTCAAAGGAAACTTCGGCGGCAATGGCGGCGACGAGTGATCAGCCCATGGTTTGACTGGTAACGGTGGAGATGTGGCGCCGCGCACGGGCGAGGTATAGTGCGACGATGGTCTGCCAGGCGGCGAGGAATAATCGCGCCGTCGGGCAGGTCCTGGAATCATCGCTCCAGGAGGCAGCGTAGAGCCATGTACATTGGGTATACTACCCGGGAAATGTGGAGAGGACGAGCGAACACCGTTGATGTTCCCTGGAATGAGCGATGGAGGGATCGCTGGAACAGTCGTCTGCGGGATGGACGCGTTGTACAAGTCCGCGGCGAGGCCGAGGGCAGGGCCACTTCGCGCGCGCTGCCTGCGAGTCTGCTCAAAGCTGGCCGACATAAGCCTCGCTGGCAGTCCCGTCTGGTCGATGGCAAGAAGCAAACAGCAGTGTTGCGTTCGGGAGCGCCGGCGCTGATAACGACTATAAGGCTCCCACCGCGTATGCCGCTCAATGACACCGGCCTGAAGTTGCTGTTGGGCCTTGACCTCACCGATCGTCCCTGTTCAGTTCCGGTCCTCCTTCGGCCGGAGGCTCGTGTTCATATACGCAACTTGGATACCATCCACCGCCGAGCCGAGCCTTGATGGACAAGCCCAGGTCTACCAATGTCGAAGTGGCACCGCCTCAATTGAGTGGTTCGTGGGTCCGACACACTCACGCGGCGTTTTGGGCGGCTATATGCGGAGACAGGCTTGTCTGTTTACCGCCACCACCACCGCCTCTTACTACGTTTTGCCCTCCAGTCAATGTCCACAATTTCCACATGCTCGGAAACCTGAACTCTTCTGTATTCCGGAACTTTGGGTCCCAACACCAAGAGAGTTATTCCACGCGGAACTGGAACTCAAATCAACATGCATACCTTCAGGCTCTACGCGAAGGGCCCACGGCAGCTCTTGACCGCTTCCGTACCCTTTTCTTTCGTCGCGAAACTGGACCGCTATCCGGGAACGAAGAGATCGTCAAGCTGTCTTATCCGCTATGCAAATACTATGAAGAGTTTCCAGTGGAGAACGATGAGCTGTGGCGTGCGTCTGCAGATACCGAGTTTATCGTATTCATAATCGATGTCATCACGGGACCGGACTTCTTAGATCATCATCCTGTAAGTGTGCTCGTACGGAAAGCATTGGTCAAGAAGCGCCTGCTGATTCTTTTTGCAGCAATTTTCTTCGAATATGTGTGGCCCTTTGATGGAGCTGTTCAAAACTTGGCTAATTGATGTACAATCTCGCCGAGAGCCCCGTATCATGTCCTCGGATCTTCATGGTACGATATGGGGAAGTATCGAGAGTATATGGACGAGTATGTGGGATCGTCGGAGTAGCCTTGCCCAAAGATGTGACTCAGATGCTGCCTGGAGACGAGTCGCCATCGCGTTCGATCTCATCGCGCGCGCGACAGAAGATCTGCGGAGAGCGTATGTCGTTTTCAATACATGTCACCTGGTAAACACTTTCTGACTATCCCACAGTGCTCATCCAGGTGTCCGCTCCTCTCCTGACGTGGTTCGCGCGGTATACTATTCGTGGATATGGTCCCACGGTGCACCAAGTCTCACTGAGGCCGATATTGCTATACAGCCCTCCTTCCATGATGCCCCCACTCTTCTCTACGATTACTATATCTCTCTGTCTTTGGATGGCGACGTGCCTAAACCCGACTTGTCCGAGTCACATACCTTCATGCAAGAGCTCCAAGACGCCTTAGATCCCAAGACATTTGTTCGCGCTGCCCTCAACGTGCTCGCTTACTCTTCGAAATTCGGCGACACCTCTTTGATTTCCTTCCTCCGGATACTCTCTTTGCAGATGCACATCATTGGTCTCCACTGCTACGCTGCTGCTCCTCTACTTTCGGCTATCGATACGGCCCTGGCGCGACAAAACACTATTGGTTCTGGGAATGACGTGCTACAGAGTATGACAGCTTACGGAGCGGCTTTCGAACACATACGGTAAGTATCGACACATTTGCGTCGCAGTACACGGATCAACCTTCAGTCGGCAGGAATATGATCTCTGGACTCGTTTTAGGGGATATCTCGGTGGCGGCTTTCCCCGGAGATCGGTTTTGGAATATACTTGTGGGAGGACTTCCCTCTGCTTACTCGGCCGACTCATGGCTGCGTCACGAGCAAGGGTTCTGCCAGTGTGGCGATCATGCAATCTTGACTGAGGGTGCGTTATACCGAAGTTCCTGCAGTTCCAGATATGTTTTGATGACCATTTTTTCCTCCTAAGGTTTGGCTGAGTTCCTCGATTCTCTGTCGGGTCTGACGGATACTCTGATATCCGATGTTGAGGGCGAACGTCTTCCACAGAGTGCCATAGATGAAGTCCGCGATGCCGGTGTGAGTCCGCGAACACAAGCTAACGGCATATGGTACGACGTCCTGCTTTCACTGCGTCGGACTGCACGCCACAACCCAACTTGGACGACATACACAACCCTCCTCGACCTTTGGGGGAAGCTCGGGAAGGCTTTAGGTATCGACGAAGCGTCTCAACGGGACATTGAGGCCGCGCACCGTGCGCGTCAGTGCTGGTGGCCTTCGTGTCCGGCGCATTTGAGGCCATCCGAGAAGCCATTACTCGTTTGCAAGGGTTGTAAGGAAGCTCGATATTGCTCGGCAGCATGTCAACGGAGGTGAGCACTACCTTGGACATGTGGAGTTATCCAAACCGCTCACAGTGCTTCAGCGATTGGAAACAAGGTGGCCATCGCGCAGAGTGCCGCAGGGTGAAATAGGTGTATCGTACTTCTGTTCATTCATCGTTACAGGCTTAAATTGATGTTCAGTACCATGTCATCTCGCAGGCTCTCATAGTCATGAATAAATACTCAGAGCCCTCTTACTCACGATCGACCTGCGATCATAATACCGCAACCCCAAGTATTGTTTTCAATGGACTGCCTATTATCACATTTCGCCATGATGCGATTGAATCATTCTCTACGCTCGCAGGATGCTCAAGGGTAAATTTTCAGCAGACAGATCTGAATAATGGTTCGGTGAGATGGGCGTGGGCAAGAAGGGCGGAGATGCTGAAGGACATTGGACAAAGCCAAGGGGACAGAAAGATGTCGAGCAGCTGTGCCAATCAAGCGATAGAGAGCTGGTCGCGATAAAGCCATGACAGTGTACTGAGTCTCGTGTTAGAGGATACAGCATTGAAGGCGAGTGTCCAAGCTACCAGACATTCACAACAGGGATCAGCCTTCGGTGGGTGATCGCCAATGTGAACAGACGCCAATCGGCCGATGCCGGTGATGAGAGTCAGCTGCGAGGGCACGCGCAACTTGATATTGGCTAATCTCGACCATACCGTGAACTCTAACTTAAACTCTACACCAACGGTGTCGGGATCCTACTTCGGATCCTCGCAGCAGAACTTACTAGACTAATGTTCGCTTCGGTTCATCAGAGTCCACAATCTACGAGGAGATACCGGGTGCGCAAGGCAAGTGATGGAGAGATGCAGGAAACTGATGAGAGATGGTGAACTTCCTGCCAGGAGATCATGGGAACACTGACGTTCTGATGCCCAGATGGCGTGGGACGCCCTCGGAAGCCGGCCCAGAAGCCTTCACACGGCTAGCAAGCGGGCTGTAGATCGTTAGAGTTCGTTCGTGTGAATGCACGGTTCACCATCTACTAGCCGTTTGAAAGACCGGATCGGTCTCCAGAGACTACTAACCGGATATGTACGGCCATCTATTTGGAGACCTTGACCGGCTAGTCAATCGAAGAACGACGTTCGTTGAGTAGTAAGCATCGGCTCCGGGCATTGGCCCGGAAACCTCAGACTCCAACTACACATCCGGCCACCTACTGACTGTCACCCTCCCCCGGCATTCAAAGCTGCACATATAAGCCCTCTCAAGTCGCCGATGCCATGCTTCACCAAGTGCATGCCTTGCAGTCTCGACGATGCAGGCGGTGTCCAGCCTCTCTCAGTGCGCCACCCACTGGCACCTGAATTGCCCTTGCGGGCCGTCGCACTGCGTATACACGTTGATCCTCTGCTGCGACTGTGAACCCACAGTCCATAGCCACGAGCCGGCACGCGTTACGGACGCAGAGATAACCGCGATGGCGCGCTACGTTCATCTGAATAACCTGGGAGGCACCGACGGGGCGATACGTTGGGAGGCATTCTATGCGCAGGTACGCCTTGCTCTTCAGACTTGAAGAGGATGACGCTGAGAGCGTTGCTTTACAGTATCCGCACAGGGCTCCAGTATGCTGGATGCAAGCGTTCAGGAATCACGAGAAGGGTGAGTAATCCCGCATTTCCAACAATGATACGTTGCCGATAGGTGGGTGCATGTAGAGATACGCGGCGTGGCCGCTATCATGTCGCAGGATGCGATGGACACTGATTGAATGGTGAGCACTCCGGCTCTTGACGTTGCTTAATCGGTCATTGAGACTTATATCAGTAGATGGGGGTGGAGCATGATATCCTCATTGTAGTCACACTCAGTGCTTGCTGCCTTCTCAACCCCGAGGGCGCCCGCCTCGCAGCGCTTTCCTAAGAAGCGATCGTCTACTCATCCCTCCAACTCCCTCGTCCTACTCAAAGCCACGACGGCCACAGCCATCCTGTATAATATATTCATATGATATCGACATCGTTGGGAGTCGAGTTCCCCCCCGCGAGGTCTTCTTCGTGATTCGAACATGGTGTGGAAGAGTCTTCGACTCGTGCATCGGATCAGCATATGCGTTGAGGTGCTGCCAAGGACGCCCAACGTCTGTGACGGTGGTCAACTTTCTCAACGAGGCCCTGGTGCTTCAACTCTTCCATGCCCTCTTTCTCTTCGTCTTTCTCCCAGCCACCCTCCCCCGTCCATTCCCCATCCAGTTGTAAACAATCCAACACCGCCACGCCTGCTCCTTTCCGCGCCTCCAAAGCAGACACGACAGCGTCCCACCACTGTCTTGTTTGATACAACTGAGGTACACTCGATATCTGCGCGGCAGATACTCGCACGATTTTGAGGGCGGGTAGGATCGGTATGGGCTTGAAATGCCGCAATGCTCGGACATATGCTGCCGTAAGCATGTAGTCCATGTTGGCCAGTTGTAACTCCGTGACGCCTGTCAACGCGCGTCCTAAGGCGCCGAACGTCGCGTCGGTGTTGATTGCGTCCGCGGTGGATGCGTCGAATTTGAGATATCGAATCAGCGGAGCTGCCGTATGCATGTAGGACGGGAGGCTGACGAGTGTATCGTCGCGTATATCGGCGTCACTCGTCGAGATTTCGAGCTCGCATGATGCCGAGATCAAAGGCGAAGACGAAGAAAGGCGGATGTGAAGAGTGTTGTACGCCGTAGGGCTCTCTGATATTCGGAGCTCCAGCGTATCGTACAAATCACGATCCAGCTCCTTGGCGCAGGTACCCAGTATGAGCCGGGAACGAGACTGAGGGTCTTTGGAGTACCCCGATGAAAAAACGAGGTGAAGTGAGAGGTCGGGAGGCGTGATGATGGGTTGAAGCAGGTCCGCAACAGTTTGATCCACGCTGACAGCGATCTTCGCGTGCTTGAGCTGGTCGAGGTGAACGCGCCGGTCCCATTGTGCTTGCTCAGAGTGGTTGAAGCTCCCGGGCACTGGTTCATTCGAGAAATCAATGTGGGTCCATTCGCCGGTGATGGTCACATCGAGAGTCGAGAGAGAGGAGCAGGCCCGCAGGAAGTCGTGTACGGCGACTAACCGCATACGAAAGGTGGCTATTGTGAGCTGTAGTACGCGTAGGCCGCGGGCCATGTGCGGTGGTAACAACACCCTGCTCAGTGTCGCGCTTTGCAGACCTGGAGCTTCCCAGAGGATGAGGAGGTCTTCATCGCTCACGTGGCGACCACCGAGGTGCAGTTCGCGAAGCTCGGGGAGAACGAGTCTACGCTCGCTAAGCCTATTGAGCAGGACCGCGCTTGGTGCGACGAGCACGCCCGCTTTGTGAATGTTCTCCAAGACCCACTCCTCCAATGGCCACAGTGTGTTATATCCCTCTCCAAAGACTCCATTATATCGCGTCAAGTCGATAGAGATGGGATGGCCGCGTGCGCGGGACGCGAGCTCCGTCGCTACGGACGGTTCCCAGGATAGACAGACGACCCGAGCCCATAGTGGCGCAAGGGTCGCGCTGAGGCCTATCGAGCGCCAGCGGCGACAGATGTGCGTGAGGATGATCCATCCTAGCAGGGTGTCGGTATGCCGGACTGCGTGGGCGGAGGCGGGCATCATCACGATGGCGCGCGGCGGATAGACTAGAGCCGCATTCTCAAAGAGCTCGTATATGACATCGTCTGGAAGCTTGAATATGTATGCGGGTGCGGGCACGTCCACGGGAACTGCGGTTGTAGCGGCGGCGTCGATAGGGTCGGCTTTGCCATCACGGCGGCGACGAGAGAGTATGTTGCGCAAGCGCATTTGCGAGGATATGACGATGGGAGAGTAGAGTCAAGCTCATAGCTATACGGATCGTTACATGGCGGGTCATTGCATCCGCCAGAGGCAGTGCAGAGGCGCCGAAGACTGAATTCGAAGTGGCAGGTCAAGATCAAGCGGCTCAGGCCCGTTGATTGAGAGCATAAATGTAACCCTAAACTAAGGTTGGCTCGCAGAACGCATGCCTCTCGCGTCAACCAACGGCCACCATGTTGAGGCACTCACCGAGCTGCAATCTTATATCATGCTTCGTGTATGGGATATGCAGTGATGGCTGAGAACCTGCGAGAGTATCTACCCTTTTCACTTGAAGAAATTCGCTCCCACGAACCCTCCAACCAGTGGATAATTTAGACGACCCCGGGACAGGCCACGGCTCGCTATTGGGGTGCCGTACATATCGCATTGCATTACATCCACAGCTTGCGTCTCAAACGTCTTCGGAGTACATGATGGAACTGCCATCGGGATTGTTCTATGTTAACCACAGGAGTCCTGTCCCGGTGCCGGCCCGGCGCCGGAGGGAGGATACCCTGCTCCGTCCGCGTCTCGCCAATCACCTCCGTGCACGAGACGTAGTGCCGACTCCTTGCGAAGATATAAGCATGTACTCTTGGACGAGGGCGCTTCTTCGCGTACGCAGGCGACTGTGCGTTTGTCGATCGACTGGACGCGCCGTTATCACTCAGAACGAATGCAGGCAGACGCGGCCATGCACAGATACATGAAGGTTTCCGCGAAGGCGAGCTACGTCAAGAAGCGTGAGGCTGCCTTGAACAGGGGTGGCCTCGACGGGTCGGTGCTCTGGAAGACGTATCACACCTAGGTTGGTCCGTGCTTCCTGTTTACCGTGCTCTCCTTCTCGTGAGTCCCTGCGGCTTGAAGAGGTGTTATGCGACCTCCGCGCACATCTGTTGACTGCCGGCCTGAAGTATTGCAACAGCAAGATGAGCTGAACGTGATCTTGTAATACGCACCATAAACCGCTGAGACTTCGGTTCGCTTGCTATAGACGGCTGGGTACTCGGTCGCACAACTCCAAATAACCTGACGCACTCATGGTAAGCTAGAAGCCCACCAGAAGCCACACTTCATAGTGCTAAGTGGAGTCGAAGCCTGCACGCCGCGATCCGAGGTCATCTGCGAACTCCCGTTCATTGTGTGAGGGAAGCAGAAGCCACCGCGGAGAGGATCACATAACCCTCGGATTATACGAGGAGAATATATGCGGGGTCCAAGCCCACACAAACGCTGCGCTTTGGAGTTGTTCAACCGAGCGAGGGCACAAACGTCGACTGTGCCGGGAGAAGAGCAATATGGGGCAAGGGCGCAGAGCACGCCATCGCGGAGTGTGAGGGCGTCGCGCAGAGCTCGAGCAGGACACACACGACGCCTGAGCCCGCCCTCCGAAAGCGTATTAGCGTTAGTCTTGCTGACAGGTACTCCAGAGCCCTCTGCCCCTGTGACCGCGCCCGTGCTTATCTCACTCTCGCTGTGGTCTGACGCGACGTAACAAGGGCAGAGATAGCACGTCCGAAAGAGGCGCGCGGATCGTCACGGGCCACAACTGTGCTCACGCGCGCGAGGGAAGATGAGCGCGCACCCTACGCCCGTTCGCTGCGTTCTAACGGGTCAACGGATGAGGAAGCGAGCGAGGTCTGAATGCGTGATCGCCGCGCGTGCTAGAACATGACGAGCTGGCTCTGGATCCTAAGTTTTCTGTTTTCTGCGTAAGAGAAGTTGGAAGGGAGGAAGAGCGCTCGAACTTTGTCGAGGACGGAGACGACGGCGGGCGTGCGCACATCGCATCATGATGACATCCCAAACGATAGCGACCGCTTGGCCGCTGGTGACCGGAAGGAAAAGGCAATCGAGTCAGGCGATAGCCCTGGGAGACCCTGTGGCTGGAGCGCCCAGTTTAAGGCAATGATTGTGCAGGGCCACGACGCGGTCATGCGACTCTGCGAGCGGAAGGTTGAGAAATTCTGTACGCAGGACGGAAGTTCTTCATGGGCGCAACGTGCCGCGGCCGGGTGTGAGAGTGGTGTCATTGAATTCGGACACACGGAGTGTACGCGGGAGGATTTAGAGTAAATTGCAGTGCGAGGAAGAGGGGTGTAATGTAGTTCGAGACAGCGAACGGCGCGAGACACGGACAAACGACATTGTCGCAACGCTCAATAATACCTCCTCGCGAGTCCGTCCTTTGTGTCATCGTACGGGTTATCCCTCCTAAGAATAGGCATCAAGCCCATCATCTTCGCTCTCCTAACCGCTTTGGCCATCCGCCTCTGCGAGCGCCACGTCAAGCCGGTCATTGCGCGTTTCCGGATACGTCCCATGTCGGTGACAAAGTGTGCGAGCATACGCGCGTTGGTGGATTCGTGCAGGGGGTCAATGTTGAGCTGCACAAAGGCGTCGCGAGCCTCGGATGCTGCGCGGCCCGGTCCGAAGGGGTCGGGTTTACGAGGGAGTTTCTGCCATGACTTGTCCTTGAAGTCGGAGAGACGGACAAAGTTGGTGGGACGTAAATGTCTGGGCATGTCTGGATGAACTGTAGTAATGTAGTGTTAGATATCAATACGTGGTTGTTAGGAATGTAGGGAGGATACGGACCCGAGTAGGCGGCGACTTGCTGCTCCTCGCGTGTCGGCGCGTTTTCGAGCAGTTCAGCCGTCTGGTCGATATCCTCCGCTGCCATGGGCTGAGCCGACGGCAGCGGTTTGGCCAGCAAGTTAGCCTTGCGTGCCGCTCTGGAGTTCCTGATAGCGGGGGCGAAGAGGGCCCTTGTGAGTTTGAGCATGGTGATGGCCGTCGGCGAGTGAAGTTGAATAAAGGGATCCAAGCGCGTGTTGTCTCCGACCACGCCTGAACCCGGCCGTCCCACTCTCACCACCCAGCCCTCTTCGCCGTACTTTTGGAGGAAACAGTCGCAATAAATACAGGGCGGGCGCCAACCGAGCCGGTTATTCGATCGCGTGTCTGTCCCAACGTCTGGAGGTCGCACCGCCGCCTAGGCGCCGACCGTAGGCATGGCCCACCCCAAGCCCCATCCTCAGCCCCTCGTCTTCTCGCCCTCTCCTCCCTCGGCCCCGTCGCCCGCAGGCACCCCGGCACCGCAGCAGGCGTCCAACACGGTGTCCATGCCGTTCGTGCGCCGTCACGTTACCCGGCGGCTTAAGGCGGCCAAGCACGAGTGCGACAAGGAGCTCCAGCGAGTGACCAACTCCATATCCGCGTTCTTCGAGGACAGAGTGCTGCCCCAGGAGGACGACCGCGGGCGGGCGAGAGGAAACCACGAGGCACAAGAGGCATTCAATGATGGCGGCCAGTCCACGCCCCAGGACGACGGCTCGAGCGATGGCTGGGACGCAGAGAGCGCCCACAGCCGCCACCGTGCGTATCGTGTTCTACAGCTACCATACAGTATATCTGACAGCTACACATAGCATCCACGTCGTCGCCTGCCCCGATCCGGCGAGCGCCCACCATCTCCTGGGACTCTGCCGCCAGTTCGCCCTCGACCGGCACGTGCGAATCTGGCAGCGCCAACTCCCCGCGCAAGAACCAGGCGGTCGGCTGGTCTCAGGGAGGCCTCGCATCGCGCCGCCTCTCCCGCTCCCTGCACATGCCCATGCGCCCCTCCCGCTCGGCCGCGCCCAACTCCCGGTCCACTTCCCGATCTCGCTCGCCTCTGCCACTCACGACTGCCAATGCAACTCAGCATTCTTCTTTCTCCGATGCGTCTGCCAAGAGTACGAGACGGCAGAGCAGGGTTATGGACGAATTGGACCCCATAATGCTCAACCTCTACGAGCTCATCAGGACCGCGACAGAAGTCATCGACATGTCCGTGGCTCAGTTAACCGCCGAGGAACACATCTGCGATGCCATCGTCGCCCGCATACAGAAGATCGGCAAGGCGTGGGACGACAATCCCGACTGGCACGGCAGGAGCTGGTACGTCCAGGTCCTCCTCGCCGTCGCCTCACTCTCTCGCGTCGTCGAGTGGTGGACCGCGGAGAAGCACTTCTGGAACTTTGACGACGATGACGACGAAGAGACGGACGAGAGTCTATTGTTCGTCATGAAACCCGAACAGCCGAGTCCAGAAGCGAAGGAGACGCTGCCTCTGCCGCAGGACGTGCATCGCATGAGCCGCGTGTCGAGCCAGGGCAAGCGCTCGAGAGATGGCAACACTCACCCGGAGCCTAGCCGGGCCAGCTCAATGAAGACAGTCGAGAAGGCTGATACCGCCGAAAGCGCCGGCGTACTGGCCACGGAGAGGCTCAGGTTGCAGGCGGAGAACGCTCAGAACCGCAACATTGTTCTCGAGCTCGAGCTAGACGGGGACCGCGTCATCTGGATCAACTACGCCTGGTTCGTGGTTGTTGGGTAAGTTTCACCACACAATCAATCATTGTTCTTCAAACTCATAATCTACAATTCAAACGATAGCACGGACCCCGAACGCATGCAAGGCCGCCTCATCAGCACGATGCTCGCCGAAGAAGACACCACCGTCTTCCGCGAAGCAACGCAGCGCCTGCAAGAAGACGACAGCCACACGGTCGAAGTTCGCTTCCACCTCCGCGTTGAACCCGAAGGCACCGACTCGCCCCGTACGCCCAGCACACCGCTCTTCCAGCCCATGGAGGGCAAGGGCATGCTCATGATCCGCGAAGACGGCGCGCAGACGCATACGATGTGGGTCATCAAGCCCATCGGCGCGCCCGCGCCCGCAGAGCCTCCTTCGCCACCCGAGATGCTCACGGATCAACCGAGCATCGCCGATCCCGACAAGACCGCGGGCGAAGTCTCGCAGCAGGACAACGAGAACGAGGAGGGCGCTGATATCGAGCTCAGCGCTGAGCCGCCCACACCCCTCGCGTTCGCCCGGCCCATCAATATGACGCCCATCCTGTGCCGCATCTGCGAGCAGAACATCGCGCAGTGGTACTTCGAGAAGCACAACGAGACGTGCAGCGAGACGCACAGGCTCGAGGCGGAGATCGGAGAGTGTAACGAGAGCATCGGCGAACTCCGGACGGTCATACGTGATCTCGGTCAAGCGCTCGAACGCGCTTCTCCGGGCGCGCAAGCGCCGGAGTACCGCGGTTTGCCGATTCTCAGCCCGAGCTCGAGTCCGGGCACCAGCTCGCCGCTGCAGATTTTCAAGATCCATAAGATGCAGAAGTACGGCGTCAAGAAGCTGCAGAGGCGCTTGCTCGAGCAGTTGGAGGATATTCTTCAGGTTGCGGCGGAGGTTGCGGTGCCGGCGTTGAAGGAGGAAGAGCAGAAGGAGCCGATTGAGCGTCAGCGGTTGTTGAGCCCCAGCTCTGAGCGCAAGATTTCGCAGATTCGTAATTGGACACGGCCCAGTACGAGCGATAATGGGCTCGGGCAGCTTGTGGCGGACGCGGAGAGGGTGATGAGGCAGAAGATCGATACTGTCGTACGACTACAGAATACGATCAGGTATAGCGAGAAGGTGCGGCAGGAGTGGGAGGAACGTGTGGGGTTGGCGTTGGATGAGGAGGAAGGGTCGGGCAGCAGTTCATCGAGTGGGGAGTGTTCGGATGGGGAGGAGGGCGAGAAGACGACTGAGGGCGAGGGGAAGGAGGGGAAGGAGAGCGTCGATGGACATAGCAGTACGACTTCCGAGTATGCGTTTGGCGCACAGAGCTCGGCGCCTAGCTCGGACCCGACGCCCAACGCTTCGGCGCTTCCCATTCCCATCGCGGTGCCGAGCGCCCAGGTCCCGGTTCCACGCGCATTGCTCAGCACGACACCACCGTATGCGTCGATGCCGCCCCCGCCTCCGCCTGCACCGCCGATGCCAGCGCCTGCGCCGCCTTTGGCGTATCAGCGTAGCGCGATGACACGGTCAAGCACGCCGAGCAGCGTGAGCTCCCCATTAGCGCTGGCGGCGCCTATTGTCGCGAGGGACGACGATGAGGATGATGTTCCATTCATGCTCGACGCGGGCTCTAGCCCCGGTGTCCCGCTTCCACCGCCTATGGCGCTTAGCTCGAGCATTGCCAGTCTTGCTTTGGGTAGCATGCCGCCGCCGCCTCCACCGCCGCATCTCCCGCCACCGCCACACCCACATGCGCCGTCTGTATCACCGCAGATCGCTTCTACGCCCTCCAGCCAACATTCGTCGCCGAGCATCCCGTCTGCGCCTGCCCCTGTCATGCGATCTGTTCGTTCGCGTCGTTCGGGTAACAGTCTTGCGCCCACTACGAGCGGCACGCCACCGCTCTCGCCGCTTAGCTCGCCGCTTGATCTACCGACGCCCGGCAGCACCACCTCTCGCCGCGCTCACAGGCGGCATAGCACGATCAACCCCGTCATGTCCACTGCCGGCTTACCACCCGGTAGCGCCACAGGTGCACCTTTATCTCCTCGAGCGCCCGTCAACCCGCGCAGCACGCCGACGACCATCAAAGACTTCGAGATCATCAAGCCCATCTCAAAGGGCGCCTTCGGCTCCGTCTTCCTCGCGCGCAAAAAGAACACCGGAGACTACTTCGCGATCAAGGTCCTCCGCAAAGCCGACATGATAGCCAAGAATCAGGTCACGAACGTCAAGGCCGAGCGCATGATTCTTATGAAGCAGGCCGAGAGCCCGTTCGTGGCGAAGCTGTTCTTTACGTTCCAGAGCAGGGATAATCTGTATCTGGTCATGGAGTACTTGAATGGTGGGGACTGTGCGGCGTTGGTGAAGACTATTGGGAGTTTGCCGGAGGAGTGGGCGAGGCGGTATGTGGCGGAGACTGTGCTTGCGCTGGAGCATTTGCATGCGAAGGGGATTATGCATCGGTGCGCAAACTTGTTCTGTGTAGGTTTGTATCGCGGATGCTAATGAGTCCGTGAACAGTGATATGAAGCCGGACAATCTACTTGTTGACAACATGGGTCATATCAAGCTCACCGACTTCGGTCTCTCCAAGATCGGTTTACTGGGCCGTCAAACACGCGCGGAGCCAACAGGCGCTGCACTATCATTATCCGGCGACCGCTCGCGAGCGCGCACGCGATACAGCCCGCACAGCCGCCCTCCAAGTATGGACAGCGCATACCTGAGCTCGCCCTTGATCCCAGCCGAGCTGATCGGCGGAGGTTCGTACTTCAACCAACAACCCGCCCCGCACTACCGTCAGGGCTACCCGCACATTTCGGGCTCGAGTTCATATTTGTCTCCAGCTGCATCCGAGCGCGGGGATGATCCCGCTGAAGGCTCTGGACCTGCAAGTGGTAGCGGGAGTGGGAGTGGTGCTGAGCCGTTTTTTGCGCCCCGCAGACCTGGGACGGTCGCTACGGATAGCCCGCTGCAGAGCTTTGCGAGCGAGTTGACGAGCGATTTGAGGAGCCATGTTGCGCCGGGCGGTGGAACGCCGCCTGGGGAGCATAAGTTCGTTGGTACACCTGATTATCTGGCGCCGGAGACTATACTTGGTCTGAGTGGTGACGACTCGACCGTCGATTGGGTACGTCTATTCATTGCTTTGCTTCACACACATCCTGATACTTCCATTAGTGGGCTCTCGGTGTGATCACGTACGAGTTCCTCTACGGCGCGCCACCCTTCCACGACGAGACACCCGAGAAGGTCTTCGAGAATATTCTCAGCGGGCATATCGACTGGATGGAGGAATACGTCGACTACGATCCTCGCGCGCGCGACTTCATGGCGCGTCTTATGACGCTCGACCCTGCTCGTCGACTCGGTGCACATGGTGCTGGCGAGGTCAAGGCGCACCCCTGGTTCGAGGGTATTGACTGGGACACGCTATACACGTCGAATCCGGCGTTCGTGCCCAAACTCGAGGGCGTCACCGATACGACGTACTTCGACGCCCGAGGCGCACAGCTCACGCTCCTCTCGGACGACGATGTGCCGGTGCCGACCGAGGATGCCGACGCAGGCGCCGTGGCCGCCGCGGCTCAAGCGGTGAAAGAGCCTGCGCCGGCGGGCACACCCCAAGACGACGAGTTCGGGAACTTCGCGTTCAAGAATCTTCCGGTGCTCAAGCAGGCGAACGACGAGGTTATCCGTAAACTCCGCACGGACCAGATGGCGCCCATTACGCATACGCTCAGCGATGGTGCTGCTCACGGTCATCATCGTAAGCGGAGTACGAGTGCGCGGAAGAAGCCGCCGGCTAGCGTTGTTACTGCACTTGATGCTCAGGGGAGACCGATCATGACTAATCCACCGAGTCCGGCTACGAGTACGAGTAGCATTGCCAGCTCGCCAAGTCGAGGACCTGGGACGCCTGCGCTTGCTCATGCGCATGGACATACCCATTCGCGCAAGCCGAGTGAGTTGGGTGGAGGCGGTGGTGTGGCTGAGCGCTTCAAACACTCGCATATGGAGTCCGATCTGGCGAGGAGAAACAGTATGCCTAGTCGGCTCCGTACTGCAAGCGTCAGCAGTAGCTTGGGCGTCAGCGAGGGCAGCACTACTGGCTCGTATGATCCGCGCGAGATGGGCAGTATCGCGAGTCCGCCGAGTAGTGTTGCCAGCCGCGAGCCGGAGAGGGACCGGGAGTTGAAGGAGAAAGAGAGGGAGAAGGAGCATGAGCCTAATGATAGGGCTGTCACTGTGCTGCTTGCTGAGGATAACCCGATCACGGCGAAGATCCTCGAGACACTGCTTATCCGTCTGGGGTGTCGCTGTGTGGTGGTTGCGGATGGTGCTGAAGCTGTCGGCGTCGCGCTTGGTGACATCAGTATGTCCCTTTATCCCATGATGTAGGGTTGTGGAACTGACCTCAACGCGCAGAGTTCGATTGTATCCTGATGGACCTGCACATGCCTGTCGTCGACGGCGAGAACGCGGCGCGGTACATCAAGAGCACAAACAACAAGAACACCTCGACGCCAATCGTGGCCGTGAGCGCGTATAGCGGCACTGACAACAACGAGGCACCGTCGCTGTTCGCCGCAAGCCTTGCTAAGCCCGTCGCGAAAAGTGATCTCCTCGCCGCCATGCGCGCGCTAGGGTTCAAAACGTCCGCGCCGGCGGGCAAGGGCGACAAGAACGCGCGTGTCGTCACTGGGCGATGACCGTCCCCTCCGCCATCATCATTCCTCTCGCCCTCCCCTCTGCCTGTCCTGCTCGATACGACTACTGCTTCCGTCTTCTCGCCGAAGCTATGACTGATTGATCTTTCGTTCTTACCTCTGAATCACGCCGTGTTTCTGTTTTCGATAATGTCTCCCCGTCTCCGTCCCGCAAGTTCTGCCCGTTCTCTGTCCATAACACTCATCTGCTCGCACTTCTCACTCACATCTGTCTTCATCCATCCATATGCCCCATCCATATTCTCTCTCAAGATCCCTCGTACGACCCCCTCTGTTTTATCTGTCTCGTTACTTTTCCGTCACGCATCATCACTATCCTCTCTTCCCCCAACTTTACGCCCGTCGCCCTTTTCATTCGCCACACCTCATTCATGTGTTTTCCATAGCTTGCATTGAATCTGCCGACAGGTCATTATTCTTGTTGAGGCTACCCATATTTGGACATGGATTGCTCTGGCAGACTGGCATTCTGAGATGAAGTTCGGGTGCACAAAGCGCGGATGCAACATGAAGGATGGACTGTGTGTGAAGGGCAGCGCAGCCCTACAGCACGTTGCAACGCACGTAATCGTGTAGCACGATCTCATCCGCAAATGGAGGACCCGTTGCCGTTTCCTCCCAGTGTACACCCACGCTGACTACAGGGCGCCTACTACGCATGGTATAAGAATGCGACAACTGGCGTAGCCCCGCTGCAAGCAGCGCCCCGACCATCCCGATTCCCGAGCGCTTCTGTCCAGAACTTTATATTCACCACCGATATCCTCTACTTATCTACATGTGTACGTTTTCCCATCAGTAACGTTGTACTCAAGGCCTGAAGCATGGATTATAGCCTGGATCGCAGCATTTGGAGCAGCTAGTGCTGGAGTATTAGCTGTGAAACCTGTACTCGCTCTCATCGGATTCACGAAGGCAGGTGTAGCGGCCCGTGAGTACTGTGCGCTCCCTTGTTCGGGTGCTTTCTTTTGACACTGTGATACCGTAGACACTACTGCCGCTGTCTGGCAGGCATCCATAGGGAATGTAGTCCTAGGATCAGCATTCGCTACCATGCAATCGTTGGGAGCTGGTGCGATGCTGAGTTGGACGGGGCCGGTAGGCCTCGCTGGGCTCGGGCTATCGTCGCTAGTCTTCTGGCTTAGAGGATGATAGTGACATCTTCCCAATCCACTATCCCTAAACATGATTCGCTATGTGAAGCCAGAATGTTGTACCATGGATGGGTGCTAGTACACGGTCATCTATCCTATTCCTTCTTCAGTCTACGGCATTCTTCACGGTGTCCTCCTTGCTTCCAGTCACTACGATCAACAGTCAGCGGGCAGACCATCGCAATGCAATGAAGTCAACAAACCGTGTTTGGCAATCCTTTGAGCAGTATCTGGTCTCATGGCACCCCTTACAGGTGGAGAGTGGACTCGGTGAAGGCGTGGTGTGGAAAGCGCACGCACGCCACGAACATATGCGCGCTTGATATGACGCGCGCCGGTCGCGCTCTGTGATCTCGTCGATGCCAAGCGCCTTACCCAGAGACCTCCAGGCGTCAAGAAGTGTAATGAAGGTATTTGCATACGGTGATTTCGCCTTGATGACCCGGTGTAGGTCTGGCACGACGCAATACCAGGTGCTGGTGCCCTCCGTTTGTGCGGCCGCATCTTTACGGAGACTGGCAATGATATCAGACGGGAGCCCACCCTCATTCAAGGCAACAACCAAGGAATCCGTCGCCTGGCTGAGGGAAGAGGTAAGGCTGGACAGATCTAGCAGTACGCGTTGAGCTATAGCAGCATCCCATCATAGGTGACAGGAACCCACTGTCTTCCATCGGCACGGAGTTTTTCCGACTCAGTCGCAATTCGTCCGCTTCAAGCGCCATATCTATCGTCTGTAAGAAGATACTCCAGACAGCTTGAATGGCATTCGCGGGAAGGATCGACGACTGCGCGATATGGGCGTGGACAGCAAGGAAGATGATCCTAAACGACGTCAGTTCGCCTACTTGGATAATAGAACAATGTGCTTCACTTGATGTGTTCGCAAGCTGCATGTATCGCATGTATTTTCTTGGCTAAGGTCACTCCGGGAGCCTGACCCTGGCCTTGAGACTCGGCGTATTTGAGCCGAATCTTCTGGCGCTCGAAAGCCATGGCCATGGCTGGCAGGACGGCAGTATTCGACAGAAGTGGGGACGACATGTAAACATTATGGAGCAGCGTGACGAGTTTGATACAAGCAAGAAGGTGGGTGCCTGTCATCAAGAAGGACCACTTGAGTGTATTTTCGGTGGCGCGAATGGACCGGTCTACGCCCACATTCTCGAAGATATCGCGTACAGATGCCTGCATAGTCGGACTGGATCCGTAATAGTCCCACAGAATCACCGGTGCGTGATGCTGTGAGCGCAATTGAAGGATGTCCTTCTCCGTCATAGCTTCATTGCCATGCAGTTGCGCCCAGACAAAGAATGCGACCTGCGATAGTTCTTTCGAGCCTTTGGGATTGAGTGCAAGCCTAAGATGTAGTGAGATCACGGTAGATAAGGGGAAGTCAAAGACGTACTGCATCTCCAGATCCCGAACACTGAACGCCAGCAGTTCTATTTGTTCAAGCAACGCCAGTCTGAACCTGACGTCATCGCTTTCAGCCAGATGCGATCGGTTCTCCCATAAACCTATCCAGGCCTTTTGCATCTTGCTCCAAAACACATCAGGGAATCCAAGTGCTGCGAGCTTGGAACGTGTTTGGCCAGCGCCGCCAAACCCTGTGGTACGAGCGGCTGACAACCACACATCGAAGTGTCCAAGTATCATTCCACAGATACTCGACGAGAACCCCTATTCGAGTGTCATGTCCAATGAGCGAGCCTCCGTACAAAGCTCGCGGGATTGGCGCTACTCACGAGATAATGTCTGAGAAAGTCAGGCTCTGCCATGATATCGACCAGAAAGGGCACTATATTGCTACCCATGATCGCGCGCCGCAATTCAAGCGTATCTCCAAAGGCTTCAAACAGGCGAACGTTCAAGACGTCAGCGAGCTTTACAACCTCGTCATCTTTGGACAGTGGACCAGGCGCGCGATTCTGAAAAGTCGTTCGAAAACGGTCGATCGCTGCCGTCGGCCCATCGACCAGAGCTCGCTCGTATTGGCGTTGGTTGGTAGTCCACCCCGCACGTTGACTTTGAGCAGTTTCTTTTGGGTCCATCTAGGTATACCAGTTGGAACGGGATCAATGGTAGCAAGGGACAGGCGTGATGGTAGTTCAGCGCAAAGCGCACTTCGGCCACGCGCTCACGCGGTTGCCATGCCGGCTGAATGTCGGCCAGCGCCGCACCCTCGTGAACTTGGCTAGAGTCTCCATCCCTGCCAGCCACACATCTCCTAATACTGGAACGTGATATAGGTTACAGAATAGGTAGGCAGCCAGCATTCAATAGCTTAAGAGACGGCTATGCGGCTGCTATCTATGCCTTCAGTCGGCGACATTTCACACGATGTCCTCCTTGCTTCCAGTCACTATTGAAGTATCCTTCAGCCGACATCTGTAGCGCGTCGAGAGATAAGCATACCTCTTCTGACACGCGGCAGAGCAGTAACGGGTCTCGTGGCATCCCTTGCAGACCATAAGAGGCTTAGGTGCTGGCACAATGGAGTTGATGCACGCTCGCCATGAGCAAGTACACGCCGCTTGCCAAACTCGCTCTTTCTCCTCGTCTAAACCCAATGCCGTCCCCCACTCCATCCACATGTCCAATAATCGAGTTACCGATGGCACAGTGATGGTACCGCTTGGGAACCTACCCCGTGTGGTCGCGATGAAGCCGTACCACATAGACGCTCCTTCAAGGCGACGGTCGACGAGGCGATCGACCGTGGTCTTGGGAAAACCCCCTCCGAGCCCGCTATCCTTGCTACCGCGAGCGCCATCTATCCAGATTCGCATCCCATCGTGCAGGGAAGTCTCAAATGATTGCAGATCTATACAGCCTTCAGCGTGTTTCTCTCAAAAAGAGGAGACGAAGATGAGACTCACAAGGGGCCAAGGTCGCCACATCCTCATTCCTCGAGTCTACGTCCATGTGTTCGTTCAAGTGTATCTTGATGCTGGTCTCCATGAGGGCAGTGACACATTCCAGCATCAGACCCCAGACAAATCCGAGATCGATTAGCGACGGGGAAATACCACCGGTTCGAAGAGCTGTACCAATGATACTGTAAGTTGAATTGAGTATCTTACTAGCCTCTTTAGTTGTGTGCGACATACGACATATGGTTCCAAGCGATTTCGTATGTTTGTAGCGCAGGCCTGTCGGTCTCGGGATCGTCACCGTTGACTGAATGGGGCATCATCGGTTTGAGCATTGCCTTCATCGTTGGCTGAACGGGCATCTGGAGATATACTTCTCTGAATGACGCCTCCCCTGAATCATGATAGAGCTCAGAGCAGACTGAAAGACAATCTCTCAGACGTAGAAATCCATTCGCGAGCCTCGCTTGCATCATGCCCTCGAGGATAGCGCGGAGGAGAGGGCCGGCGCCAACGTCTTGCATGATCTCCGCGAGGGCTTGGTCATACTTCGACAATGCGTCAGCGTCCCCGCTTGTCCGATGGTGGCGACGCATGGCAAACATATAAGACAGGAGCGCCAATGTACCCTCACAACTTCCCGTATAGATTCTACGGAAGTAATCCTCTGCCTTGCCAACGATGTTTATGTGGGACAGGACGAAGAATAACACCGCAGTCTTCACCAATGCGGTAGATATGTCGGGTTTGCTACGCAATCTAAAGATCGATTCTTATGAGCCTTTCATCGAAGAAATGTAGTCATACTCTGGAGTCACCTTCCCATGATGGCTGACTGCAATTTCATGGTATGGAGAGTGCACAGTATGCCTTGAAGCTCGGCGAGTATCACACCTGTATTCCGGTCACGTAGGCCAGAGATGAAGGCCCTGTCGTTCCAGAAGGTGGTGCATGCCGACTCAAGTTTGTGCCAGAAAGTAGCAGCCGAGTCAATGGACATCAAGGTCATTTTTGGCGGGAAGCGGTTCTCGTTTTTGTCGAGCAAGTCGAGGAGCCAGGCGCGGAATAGGATCTGGGTGCATCTGGCGACAGACAGCGCGAAAAGCTATCCAATACGCTATGAGCGTGAAGGAGATATAAGTTTAGCTATCAGCACGTACTGAAGAATGCCTCATGAAGGCCGGATCGTTCATCATGTCGGCAAAGAGGAGTAAGATCTCGCTCTCGAAACAAGCCCGCTTGAGTTCTGGCTCTATCGCTAGAGCGATGGTGTCTGGATCGTCAGACACAGGCTTCGGCATGTCCAGAAACGTTGCTATTAGATCCCGCACGCATGTAAGTATTTCATCGCCCTGCGAGATCGGGCCAGGGTTACGCGTTCGATAGAGCGTGCGAATATGCTCGAGAGCCGACGTCGGCCCCTCGCGTATTTTGTGCATGAATGGAAAGCCGGGTGCATAGAACGTTGGCATCGAGTGCATTGAAGGTCGAGTAAGTATGCCGGAGATGGTGGTGGTGAACCGAAGGTTTGAGCGGTGAGTCCTTTATTGAGCACAAGGTGAGGCGCGTGGCCGGATGTTGTCGCATGTAGAAATGATGGTCTCTCATGAGACCTCCCTTGGTCTATTTTACACAGCAGCCCCAGCCTTCTATCCTCAGAATACGGTATGATGAGACGTAGACTGGATTGCTCATGACGATTCGAGAAGAGGCTGTGTTGAGCTCGCGCGCGTCAACCATAGCAGTCACAGGCCGGGCGGCAAATCCCGACGCGATTTCCCACACACAGCACATCCGCCATTTAGGGTCTGTTCGGCAACCTGATTTTGCGTTTCCGTCATGATTTCCGCAGCCGCACCTAGGACCATGATTGGTGGAGAGGCCGTCGAAAGTTCGAGAGCCTCGATATTCTTGCCTTCTAAGGCAATAAGTTTGACCAAAATCCTCCGTCATGACGGAAGATCAGGTTGCCGAACAGACCCTTAGATTCAGCTTGGACTTGGCACTGGTAGCGTACACCCTTCGCAGGTCGGGGCATCGAATGTAGCGTTGACAAATCTGAGCCACTCTCATGACCATTCAACGGCCATAGGCCCTCGCATCCCTCGCAGTGCGACAAACAAGGCTCTACGTACTCACTACTACAAGTTTAATGCCATCCTGCACATTTATTGCCTAGTTTCTGGACTCTCATCAGGGTGGCCATACATGTCGATGGCGTTGACAATGATCTCAGTGGCCGAAGGTAAAGCACGAAAGAAGATGAACGATGAAGACGAGAACCCAATCGAATCAGCGTAAAGAGTAGTAACATCCAAGCATCCATGATCGCAACATGAATATCATTATCCGAAGTCCCAAGCCAGTGCGCTTCCATTCAGGCTACAGCTAACCGGGAGTCTCCTTCTCCCATCCCCCTCCTCTCCAGAGACTCACGCCTCCTGAAGGTCAACATTCGCGCACCCCGCGAGCGTGCGCTGACCCGCCGACTTGAAGCTGATCAGAATATCGCTTCCCTCCCTCTGCAGCACACTAGCCGGGCAAGCCGTAAACGCGCCGTTCTCATACGCGAGCTTCCCATCAACAAGCCCAACGCCCTCCGTCCCCGCGGCCGTCGAGAACGTGACAACATTCGTGCTCGGAACCGTCGCGGTCCCGCCGGGCGTGACATGGATGAAGAACGGCTCGCCCGTGACGTCCGTCTCAACGGTCGTGTTGGAGTGGAACGTCGCGCCCGAGCCCGGCGCAACGAGGTAGGCGAAGCCCGTGTCGTCCGCGACGGTCACTTCTTGGCCTTCGAGCGAGGGCGTGAGGTCAAAGTCGGTGACGTGCGTTTTGAGCTTGAAGACGGTTGCGGAGGCTGAGGTGGCGGCGATGGCGAGGAGGGTGAGGGTCTTGAGCGAGGCGTGCATCTTTGATGAGATGGTAAGAGTGGTGAAGAGAGGTTGGTAGTGGAGCGGTTTGGTTTGGGTTGGGTTGGGTGGGCTGGTTTGCTGCTCTGGTTGAACGTAAAGTCTTGGGTTATATACGCGACGCCGCTACTGTGTGCTGCCGGGTGAGCGCATGTTGATCCATAGCTCAAAGCATCGCAGTACGGACGTAGATGTCCGAGCCAAGCTCGAGAAGCGGACCAAAGCTGCGTGCAGTCAAGTTTGAGGGAGGTCAAAGAGGAAATCGGTCGGCACGACGATCATTCATGGACACAGCGCCGTGATGCAAGAAGCGGTTCTGCGCGGTCTATTAAGCATATGAACGGTGATCTCGTGTAGACTGGAGCGGAAGAGATGAAACAGAGCCGGAGTTGATACACCGCGGACGGCGTGGAGGTGGTGGTTATGAACGGAGAGCAGGCGTGGTGAGACCGTCTGGTATTGAGCTGGAGAGACAACCCCGGACACGACGCGCTCTGCCGGCGCATTGCACCATATTACAAAGGTCAAACGTCAGGGAATGACTCTCGTTGGTATGGTACGAATGACACAAGGCTCGTCGTACATTGAGTAAGACAGATACCATGCACCGATCACTAGTCACGTGCAAGCCGGAAAAGTCCCACAGCGTACTGTTACCTGATTGAGGGAGTTCTGCCGACGCATTTCTCTGCGCAAGGGCCTTGCGAGTGGGGCTGCGAACGAAATCTCGTACGCAGGTGCTCCCTGGCTGCAAAACATCGACGATCAATAGCGTGAGAGTGGTGGTTTGTGCGTGGTACCTGCCTTACATCGCGACCAGAGCAAACACAGGCGGCCTCCGGAGTCCGACGGCTCCGGTGATCTGGCGGAAGAAGCCGCAGGGCTCCGTGAACGAGATCCTGTTCTTGCGCCTATCTTGCGCGGGTACATGATTTCGTAGCTCCAATTCAATAGCATAGCATGACTGGAACGAGCAGGTCTTGGCACGGCCCGAGGAGGTGAAGGCGGAAAATAGGGTGGTGATGGTGGTGGTCGCGGTCAACCACAAGCGCGCGCAGCGAGCGCCGCTGAGGTCGATGCACTGAGGCTTCACCTCGATGTAAGAGCTCGATCGTACTATATTTGCTTCACGTCAATGTAGGGAATGCAAGAGAGCCTCTGGTTTGATTATGATGCAAGTAGATGAAATGAGATGAGACGAGAAAGTATGCAAGTAAACCACAGCAGAATGGCCGAGCGAGACGAAAACAAGTACAAGGGGGGATAATGCAAAGCAGGACATGAGAGATCGCAACGACAGATCCGACGGACGACAGCTCTACAACAGATCAACAACAGCGCACACATCATCGACGCATATAGTCCCAGCATTACATCCCCGACGCAGCACACTCTCGAACACACAAACAGAACCCAACGCGGATGGATCAGGAGTCGGACGGACCGGCCAACGCGCCCATGAGCGAGTAGTTCGGCGCGTTCCTGGCGACCTGCGCCCCCCTCTCGTCCAAGAAGCCCGCCTCCTCGTCCTCGCTCTCGTACCCGAGCATCTCATACCGACTCCAATCGGCGTTGTCCGCCTCGTCGTCGGCAAATTCGAGCGCCTCAAGCGCTAGCGGATCTTCGCGCTGCATGCGCGCCATCCATCGTCGGGAGACCATCCAGCGCGATACGCCGGACGGGGGTAGAGCTTTCTCGCGGGGTTCGCCTTCTTTGCGGAGTCGCCGTCCGACACCGCGTCGTGGTCGCATGTCGACGTATCGGTGGTCTTCCGCATCGAGAGCGCCATAGAACCTCAACAGTCGACTCGACCTCCACGGCCGTCCACGAAGTACGAGCGTCTTGGAGTCGTCCCCGCCGGTACCGGCACCGGCGCCGACACGGGCAGTGGGGGCACCAGCGTCTTCCGCATCCGATTCTTCAGACGACATACAGTCTACCTGCATCGCCCCGTCGAACCTCCGATCGCTGAACTCCGCCTTGCGCTTCCGTGCGTCCTGCCTGCCCGTCAGCTTCGTCTTTTTCCTCCCCACACGCCGCGCACGCTGGGACTTGCCGGCTTCGCGCAGCCTGACCTTCTCCTTCTCGGCCGCGTCGTTCTGCTGCTTCCACTTGCCGCGCACGGTCGTGTACGCCGAGTCGAAGATCGACGCGATCGAGTTGTGCATGATATCACTAGACGGAACTTCGGGGTATAGCTCGGAGGCGCGGGCGCGGATGTCGGACAGGACGCGCGTCTTCATCGCCTGGTTGTGTTTCGACTGCTTGATCGTCTTGGCCCAGTTGAACCGGACGGGCTCGTTCGGCGGTATAGGCGTGCCCTCGGGATGCGGTTCCGGCAAGAACGAATCCTCGGGGATATTCATGACGAGCCACATATGCTTCCGCATGGCCGTTTGCACCGTATGCGGTCTCTTATCATGATGATCGCGCTTCTTCGTCGGCCGGGTATCTTTGGGCTCGTCGTCCGACAGTCGCTTCTGGCCCCGAGTCGATGGCGGTGCGGAGGGCGGTGGGGGTTGATGGGGTGGTGCGGATGGAATGGTGGGCTGCCCTGTAGGCTGTGGGCTGCTGATGCGGGAGGGGAAGGAGGATGTAGTGGGAGAGTAGGCGAAGGGTGCTTGTGGGAACAGGCTCGGGGACGCCGGGGCGTCATATGCCGAAACCTTGTCGAGAGTGACGGCTGAGGAGCTCGCGACGGGCTGGGCGAGTGACGATTGCGTAGGCGGGCGGTATACGGCAGGGGACGTTGGCCGTGCGGGCGTGGACGCGGCGGGTGTGGGCATCGCATTTGCGAACATGGGCGATGTGGAGGGCAGGGAGCGTGGCGAGGGCAGGCCGTGGTTGGACGCGGGCGGGGCCATCCGGGCCGACTTGAGCATGTTGTGCTCCTTGAAGAGCGCGTCGATGCGGTCGTTGGCCTCGCGCGCCTCACTCTGCGCCTCGTTGGCGAGGTCCTCCGCGCGCCGGACCGTGTCCTCCGCGCTCTGCGCCCTCGCCTCGAGCGTCGCCAGCCGGGACTCGGCCCGAGCACAGCGGTCCTCGAGCACGGTGTTCCTCGCCTCGAGCCTGTCGTTCTTCTCCTCCAGCACCGCCGCGTGCTCCTCCAGCCGGGCACAGCGCTCGTCGGCCCGCTTCCCGTGCTCGGCCATCTCCTCCATCCGCTGCTCCAGCTCCCCCCGCCACACCCCGTCGCTCTGGTTGCGATGCTGCAGGGCGCGCTCGAGCTGTGCTTGGGCGGCGCTCTGCTGGGCTTCTAGCGCGGAGAGGAACGTAGCTTGGAGCCCGCGCAGCTCGTTGGCGCAGTCTGTCAGCCGTCGCTCGAGCTTCTCCCGCGCAACTCTCTCCGCCTCCAGCGCTGACTCCAGCGAGCTCACGCTCGACTGCAGCGGCGCGATATCTGCCTGGCTGAGTGGGTTCCTGGCTCAATTGTCAGTGACGGCCGAGCGTGTGAATGACGGTGGTGATGGACAACGCACTGCTGATAGCCCACGTACACGGGCTCCGCCCCGTACATCTGCGCCTGCTCGTCGTACACAGGCTGGGGCTGGTTGTAGACGCCATCGTGCTGCTGTGGTTGCTCGAGCTGCGGCGGTGGCTCGGCCTGGAGGGGCTGGGTGTGGTAGTAGTACCCGTCTTGGGTCCTGTACTGGACATAGTACGGATTGTGGCTGATGGCCGAGGGATCGAGCGCGCCGGACAGTTCGGAGCTGCTCATTGGGGAGATGGTACCATGCAGAGCACGGCAATAGATTTCGCTGATGGTGGCGGGAGTCCAAACCAGACCGCAACACTCTTCCGTTTACAAACGTCTGCGCCCACGAGGCGTGTGGCTGATAGGCGCCAAGTGATCTTCCCACGCACACGCCAGACGCGTCGACGCTCGAGAACGCGTAAGCGAGACGCGTCGCGTTCAAGTCTCGACCACCACCTGCTCTCTCACATTTACACAATGGATTTCCCCGGTGCAAGTGCTCTCGGAGGCGGCCAGCCCAATGCCGCGGAGGTGACTGTGCCCGATACGTAGGTCAAATATGTCCGCGTCATATGGCAGACGTTCTGAACCGTATGCAGCGGCGAGGTCATTCACATCTCCTCCCTCGCCCTCCTCAAGGTGCATATCCAGATCCGTATAAACGCACGCCGCAACTCCCCGCTGAATCTCCGAATGAACAGATGTTGAAGCACGGTCGCGCGGGTGTGCCGATGGAAGTCATGGGCCTCATGCTCGGCGAATTCGTGGACGAGTACACGGTACAGGTGATCGACGTATTCGCCATGCCCCAATCGGGCACGACGGTCTCCGTAGAGTCTGTAGACTATGTCTTCCAGACTAAGATGGTCGATATGCTCAAGCAGACCGGTCGGCCAGAGATGGTTGTCGGCTGGTACCACTCCCACCCTGGCTTTGGATGCTGGTTGAGTAGCGTCGACATCAACACCCAACAAGTATGCTTTTGCATTGATCGCATTATGTTAACTCAGTACTAATGACTGCCCTTGTATAGTCCTTTGAGTCTCTCAACTCGCGCTCAGTAGCCGTCGTCGTCGACCCAATCCAATCCGTAAAAGGCAAAGTCGTCATCGACGCCTTCCGCCTCATCAACCCGCACACCGTCGTCGCCGGCACTGAGCCCCGCCAAACGACATCCAACATCGGCCACATTCAAAAACCGTCCATTCAGGCTCTGATTCATGGCTTGAACAGGCACTATTACTCGCTCGCAGTCAACTACCGCAAGACGGAGCTGGAACAGGCTATGCTTATGAACTTGCATAAGCGAAACTGGACCGAGGGGTTGAAGTTGAGGGATTTCGAGGTGCATAAGGGCGATAACGAGAAGTCCGTCAAGGTTCGACACGTTTCTCACTTCGCACTGTCGAGTTCTCAAACTGACGCTTTATATTTGTATAGGCAATGCTCACCCTGTCCGAAGCGTACAACAAGTCCGTACAAGAAGAGAGCACGCTCAGTGCCGACCAGCTCAAGACGAGGCACGTCGGCAAGCAGGATCCCAAGCGTCATCTGGAGGAGGCTGTCGAAAAGGCAATGGGTGACCAGGTTGTGCAGAACCTTGGTACCATGTTGCTCGCGGAGCTATAGAGCCCTTTGTGTTGTACGCTAGGGGTTGTATTTGTATGATTCCTCTTGAACTCTTGAATTGGTTGAAGTGAGGATACGAGAAGGATACCACGAAAGCGCTGCACACGAAGCAAGTGGCGTATCAGCTTGTTACTGGACCACGTTTTCTCTCGATCTTAGTTCGAGGAGTCAAGCGTGACATACCTGTTGCTCATCCTTCCTCGAGCTACGATTAGGTTAGCCGTACGCGAGCGACGACAGGGTGTCCTGCGTGCTTGTTGACTTTGCGTCCAGATGAGCTTGAGATGAGCTGCCCACTGGGCTCGGAGCTTCGGATCGAGCATCCGAACAGGTCTTTTGCGGCAATTGCTTGAAGTCGCCGCTTGTCTGCTCTCCACCACGACCGTCGCATCTCCCTGTTTTGCTCTGTCATAACATTGTCGCAATCTATGCATGCGATTAAAGTGAGATCTAGACGTCCCGAGGGTCATTCGCGTCGTCCCTGCAACCCGGAAGTAGTCAAGATCAGCCCGTATAGCCCGACGGGCCCTGCGTCGCCATACGTCTCGTCTGTTTCACTACCTCACTCGACGAACGCTTTAGAGCGTCCGGCGAACCTGCGCTCACCGTCGCGAAAGATGCCAGGCTGCCATACCGCCGCGGCGCGCTTAACTCCCGCAGAAGAGCGGACCTCAAACTTTCGAAGTCCCGCATGGGGTGGCGATAGTAACGAGCCGGAAGCTACGTGCAGAGTTGACGACGCTCACGCCGGAGCCCGTCCTGTGAGAACTCGCGGCAGGGGAGTAGTGGCTCAGCGACTGTCTTGGAGAAACATGGCGTCGATAGACGACGAGCGTGTATGATTTACAGGTCCGAATACGGACTTGCACGACTGACTGGCCTAAGTACGGGATGTGTGATTTTTCCCTTCCGGTCGACAGCCCTATAAGTGGATGCCATGCCACGCTCTCTCCAAGGCTTGTGTGCTCTTGTACACGTATGGTCCTCATTGTGCGTCACCTACATATACGGGTAGGTATCGCAATATCGGGCGATACACAAGGGCGCGCAGCTCCAAGTACATGTACATATCCAGCAGTCTGTCCGAGCTGTCCCACCAAAGTGGACATCTCCCTCGGGCTTCTTCGGTGCACCCCGAGGTCGGTATAAAGAGAGAAGAGAGAAGTGATATATATGATCGATCTGTGATCATGCATGAGTGATGGGTGCGCGGGGACGCTGTGAATCAGAGATTATAAACGTTCGGCGTAAGTCCGGACCGGTGCAATGCGGTGGTAACGCCGCGCGTTAATTGATCTCGCACACGTGGAATGGCGGAGATAGGCCCATGCAACTGTCAGCAACTATTCGTTTGCGTCTTCGTCTACGACAGCCATCTGGCCGCGCTCGGGCCCTTCTTGACACCACGATACACACATGGAGAGCATCTCGAACTCCCCGTCATCGGACAGTGGTTCTCCTTTGAGAACGCAAGGGCAAGGCGCTAGCACCGACACTTCGCCGAGCAACTCTAACTCTGGCCCGACGCCAGCGGCATCCACCTCCGGGCCGCCATCGGGTGCAGACGATGTATCCCCGCTCGGAGACGGCGAAGAGACGCAACGTGAATTGACATCTGTGCAACGCGTAAAGTTGAAGAGGAATCGGCTTATCCTGTAAGTCCGAACCAGTGTCTTTTATAGGGGTTGAACTGACCCACGCGTGTGTCGGTGATAGGAGCTGCCAACGTGAGTTGTTGTCGGCCCGTAGTTGCTGTTGGGGTATCGGCTCACGTATCCTTTAGCTTGTCATAAGCGGAAACAGCAGGTAAGCCGATATCGTATCCGCTACGTTCGGCGTTAAGATTCTATGAATGGTAGTGTGACCGCGGTCATCCCTGCTTTCGGTGGTAAGAGTCATCCATATACCCATACGTAGATCAGTGTGCTCATCCCGACTGTTCCAGTGTGAAGCGTGGTACTATCGCCGAATGTGTGTACGAGCAGCCTCCTCAGTTGAGTAAGCGCAAGTGAGTATTACTTCGTGCCCTGCATTCTGGCGCATACCCTTACCACATGATCCGCTAGGAATCATGGCGATGGCGACCCAGAGTCAGACAGCCAACACGGCGACTCGTTCACGAACCTCGACTCCCTTACCAGCCCAGCTCGCTCCGCTAGTCACCATGCCGAGCCATCTCCCTCAGGCTACAGGCAGTACACGCACGACACTGGCCCTACAGATGATTCGTTCCAAGCCAGCTTCGAGACTTTGATCGCTGCTCACAGCACGAGTTCGCCGGTAACGCCGTTCGACTCTGCGACGACCAGCTCTGTGCAAGAAGCGGCCGCGGCTCTTGGACAGCTCGCGCAGTCTGGTGCGCCCCCGCCGATGACCTGCAACCCGACGAGCAATGTCGGACTGGAGACGGGCATACCGCGAGTAACGATGCCTGGGAACGCGTTCGTGGATATGTTACGGGTGCGTTGACTATGTTATTCGTCGCTTCTATCAACGTTAACGTGTTTGCCACCAGCTCCCTGGTGTTGCAGCTTTTCGTACGATGATGACCGTCTCGGAATGGGCGAAAGACTTTCCCAACCCCAATCTTCAGCAATACCTGTCAGTGCTTCTTCCCTTCTTATCACCCATGTTACTGAATCGAGTTGAAGGTACAACTACTACTTCGACAAGTCTTCGCTTCATTGGTACTGGCCGTTCGTGCACCGACCTTGTTTTGAGCAATTGTTCCAACACAATCTACAAAAGAACGTACCTCTTGACCTCGAATTCCTCACTTTAACCGCTATCGTCATGGCTCTCGCCCTCCAGTTTCTTCCAGAGACTGATGACGACGTAAGTACTTAGATCAACATCGCCATCCGTCTACACTCACACGCATCATGTAGGCATTCATATTTGCAGACCATCCTGTGGATCGGCACAAGCTCAAAGAGCGCATGCACGCGTTTGCGGATATGTCGTTGCATGGGTGGACGGAGTATCCGGATGCGTCTTTTCAGCGCGTACAAGCACATGCTCTATACTCTATGTACGAATGGGTAGGTCAAGCTGCTAGCTCTCTGCTCTTCCTCGCTTACACCTTGCAGCACGCCGGTAACGCCGGTATTGCATACTTCGACTGTGGTGCGCTGCCTTCACGTTCATATCGCACAAGTGTTGACTCCGCTTGAAGGACTGGCAATCCGCATGGCTCAAACATGTGCGTCTTCCTCCTCCTAAGCAATCTGCTCCCGCGTCGCTAAGCATACTCTGTTTAGTATCAATGAATCGTGACCCAATCAAGCACTGGGGAATACCAGCATATCCTGCTGAGGTTAAACGGCGACTATGGTGTACGTATGGCGTAAGTTAACCACGTCGTCAAGCCTGACACTCCCCTATAGGGCTTCTTGTCATCCTCGATAGATGGCACTGTATCCATTTCAATCGGCCATACATGATCATGGAACATCACATGGACGTCGAATACCCGTCTAACCTTGACCAGAGCGATATCATCGACGTCCCGGAACTCATCCCCAAGCCCTTGGAATTCGCAACGGATTACCGTACGCCCTGTTGGCTTCATCTTCGAACTTCCGCTGATATGAATCAGTTTTCCACATCGTTCATGCTCGATACGGCAGGCTTATTGGGCGTGTGTATGACAACTGCTTCAGCTTGACCCTGCCGACATACAAAGACGTTCTGGACCTGGAGGAGCAGGTTAGGAAGTTTGAGCTTGATGTCCCCGCCTCCTTGCGTTATCAGACCACGAGTGACGATAGGTTGCGCCCGTATCTCTCGTTCCAGGTGAGCGCCATCATGGTCATGCAGATCGACGATCGCTCACTCTGGGATTGTCTAGAACAAGATGTTGACACTGGAACTCGGGTGTATGCGCACTTACATGCTCGCCCCATTCCTCTTCGTACACCCGGTCTCTCCCGACGACATGCTACACCAGAATCAGGAAGAACGCAAGCTTGCCGACTTCCATAGGCACGCGAAGACGGTGTGCATCATGTTTGCGTAAGCCCCTCTCTATCTACAAACGCACCCTGGATGTGGATTGACACTTGGCAGGAAACGCATGCTCGCGCTACTCAACATGTTCTACGACCAAGCCGATCCGTCACAACTCATATACCCATCCATCTCCGTCATGGCGTATACTGCGTCCATAGTCTTGATCATCGCGATGGTCATCGAGCCGAGCAACCCGGAGAACGATGAACTGGACGAATGGATCACGCTCGCCGAAGACCTCTTGAAGCTCTTCAAAACCCGGAATGTCCTGGCAAAACGCGCCCTACCACTGCTCCACGTAATCCGGCGTCGTAGCCTCATGACGCGGTGCATCAGTCAACCACCACGAGGTCCTGTCGTAGACGGGAGCTACCAGTGTTCTATCGGCCGGCCGGACCCGGTCTTCACTTCTTCAGAGCGGTTGCAGCGTGCGACGAGGGTGCTTTCTCACCCAGCGCCGTCTGTTACGGATCTCCTCGGCCCGACATTGAGTAACGACCATATCTGGGCCGGCTTGCGACCTGGCGTATATGCTTCGCATATGCCTGGAGTCGAGTCTCTCAGCGGGTCTGTTGATCCTCAACAACTCGACGATTTCTTTGATAGCTGTACCGCTATGCAGTCTCGTAGTCCGCCTGTTCTTTCCGCTTAATGTATCGCTTAGCCAACTATCTCACAGCCTATCTGGACGTACACTCTGTATTTTTACATTTCAAAGACATGAAGCTGCTTGCACCCATAGACTCGCTTGTCAGAACTCCGCCTTCACTCGGGAGACAGCCCAAGGCGTGCCCGCAGAGTAGAAGTCCATCGGGTATGTCCCTTTGGACTCGCCGCTCTCGTCCATCCACCCCACCGCTTTGCCTACTGCAACAGCCGTCTCGTATGGCGTGAGCAAGGGACGCTCAAACGCGTAACCCCAGTCGATTGAAAGACGCGGACATGACGTCTGCACGAATGTCGAGATGTGAGGATTGAAGAGCGCGAGTTTCGCTGGTGAAAGTTCAGAGAGCAGGATGGGCATGTACGGTATTGAAGTGCGCGAGGAGGCCAGTTGTTTGGTGATTGCCTGAGAGAAAATGGGTACAAATGCGATACGAGGTACGACTTGTACATACTTGTAGTTGCTTGAAGCTGCCTTGACGCCCCAGCGTCCCAAGGATGACACCCCAGAGAGGGCTCTCCTCCGTAGAGGCCGATACAAGTGAGTCGATGCTCTTCCGCGCAATCTGCACTGCGTCGTTACGAATGGAACGCATCTCTTGGTGTCCGTACCGCTCCCGTGTAAGCTTCTTCGAGTACGGATCATAGCGGAACGCGGGGATGTCGGGGTTTTGAATCATGACCGACTCGAGATGGAAGCGCCCATCACCCAAGTATCTACGGTGGTAGGCGTGAGTATATGCGTGCCATATTGGAGAGTAAACATACATTAGTGCGTCCACATCACCTATAGGAGGAGCAGTGCAGCCCAACAGCTCTCCTGGGGATAGAGGCTTTGAGCGTGGGATAGTAGCATCGTATACGCCCGTCCAAAGTTTCGGTTGACCATCAACCGGCGCAGGCTCCTCAGTGCTCCCTTCGAGTAGACCGGAAGGCGCCAAAAACGGATTCGGATTAGAGTACTCAGAAGTCAGATCTTCCTTGAGCTGCTGTAGAGCAGCCACGAACTGGATTGTTGAGACGAGAGCAAGACGAGTTCGCGTAGGAGGTGCTGAGTCAGTAGATTGTGTCACGACGGACGACTGCTCAGACGTTGCTGAGCCTTCTATTCGTAGGTGATTAAGGCGACCGATGATGGTACCCGCGGGCAGTTTCGCATCCGATTCTTCGGAGGCGAGCAGAGACTCGTGGAAGATGGACCTGTCATCAGGAAAGTTGAGGCGAACAGTCTGCGCCAGGTGTTGGGAGTCGACACCAATTTCTACGAAGACATATAACGTCTTGATCATGGTCTGGTCCATAGGCACTGTATGATATTCGTGAGCATGTCCATCAGCACGAAGTAACGATAGGTTCACCTAAGCAACTATGCCCGTAGTGTATGAGCATGTCGCAGCCTAATGCTACGGCCGTGTAGTCATCTATACAGCATGCGCCGTAGGTGACATCTCCCATTATGACTGTCAAAGCATCGGTGAAGCTGGTGCGAGCCTATCAGATTCGGCGCATTCGGATGCTTCTTGAATTCACACACACCGCTCTATGATGTCTGCGATCGTGCATGCAAACATCTGTAGACCTTCGGGCAGCTGGAGAGCAACCACAGTCGCGTTGTTCTTCTTGACATGGTGTATTGTCTTATGGATTTCGAAGGAGTAATTGGACGGAAGTTGCTTGATCGCGGCGTTAAGCTGAGGGTCGGCGAGGATCTCTTGAGGGATCTGGTTCGCTACAGTCGTAGAGACACCGGTCCTGGGCACCTTGGTCGATTTCGTGCCGACAAAACGTTTCTTCGGCTTCTTCGTGCCGGGGTCAGACGACGTGGAAGCGGGTGCGGAAGGCTGCATGGCGGTTCGATGCGGAGGTGCAAAACGCGAGGCTCGTAAA
The DNA here is from genome assembly GCA_900536885.1 of Peniophora sp. CBMAI 1063. Lineage (NCBI taxonomy): Eukaryota > Fungi > Basidiomycota > Agaricomycetes > Russulales > Peniophoraceae > Peniophora > Peniophora sp. CBMAI 1063. The sequence goes on from UWZB01000079.1 coordinate 261,099, forward strand.
AGTAAGCGTGAGATCGCGATCGGGAGCCCCTGAGCCGCGTCACACGTCCAAACGCGGTCGCGCACTGTAGCAGTCGCGCAGCGCGCGCGCGTTCGCGCATTCACACCTCCTTGCCTTACGCGACCATGTCCTCGCGCCCGCCCCAGTCGCCAATGGCGGCTCAGGTGCCGGGGTGCTCTATGCGTGGCTCCTGCGGCTCGAATGGAATATTCGGAAAGCCGCTACCATGTCCGTTCGACGGCCCACCAGTGGTGGTACGATGTCTTGAGCTCGTGTACCAGCGACGAAGCTAACAATGCACATATAGCCTGGAGAGAATGAACGTGACCAGCTCGTCTCAATATGTGGAGAGGAGTTTGCCGACGGCGAAGTGTGCTGCAACTCTGAGCAGCTCGAGCAGCTGCAGGACAACCTCGCGAAGGCGGAGACTTTGATATCATCATGTCCTGCTTGCCGAAACAACTTCCGGTCCTTCTTCTGCCAATTCACCTGTTCTCCAAATCAGTCTTCCTTCGTCAATGTCACGCGTACACAAACGACTTCAAGCGGTCAAACCGCCGTCAAGTCGCTCGACTTCTACGTCTCCGAGAACTACGGATCCGGGTTCTTCGATAGCTGCAAGGGCGTGCAGGTTGGATCGGCGAATGTATACGCCATGGATCTGATTGGAGGTGGCGCGAAGAACTATACATCCTTCTTCGACTTTCTGGGCAAGGAGAACCCCTCCATGGGTAGCCCATTTCAGATTGACTTCCCTCGATCCGCGCCTCCAGGCATCACCCCATTAGACGCTCAGGCCAGAAGCTGTGCAGACACAGACATTGGCAGTCGATGCGCTTGCGTCGATTGCCCCGACGTGTGTCCTTCCCTTCCGCCTGTGGATACCACAGGTACATGCCGCGTCGGTGTTATCTCGTGTTTATCCTTCGTCCTCATCCTCGCCTACGCTCTATGTGTTGCCTCTTTCATCACTGGCTACTCCCTGCAGACGTTCTTTCGACGGCGCAACAAACATGGACGTATCTTTCTCTCCACCGACGAAACCACTGCCACCCCGCTATCCCCTACCTCGCGAACGCGGAATCTCGTGGGCGCCTCATCTCTGGCATCCACCAACGGCAGCTCATGGGAGCCACCAGCCAGGGCTGTTACGCTCCTTGACCCTATTGAGACCGTGCAGCCTCGGCAGTATAGGTTAAACGCTTGGCTCCGTCGCACCTTCTACAAGTCCGGTCTCTGGATCGCCACCCATCCATGGCTGACCTTTGCAGTCATGTTCACCATCATGGGTCTCTTCAACATTGGTTGGAAGGACTTCTCGGTGGAGAAGGATCCCGTCCGCCTGTGGGTTGGTCCCAACTCAGAGAGCAAGCTGCAGAAGGACTATTTCGACGAACATTTCGGGCCCTTCTTCCGACCTGAGCAGATCTTTGTCCATTCAGCCCCAACGAGCGACGGTCTTCAGAATCCGCCCGTCATGACTTGGGATCATCTGAAGTATTGGTTCAAGGTCGAGTCCGAGATCCGCTCCCTGAAGTCGTCTCCGAACAACTACACCTTGCCCGACGTCTGCTTCAAGCCCCTTGGCCCCAAAGGCGCTTGCGTCTTCCAGTCCGTGACGGCTTGGTTCGACAACGACATCGACAATACGAGCGAGGACGAGTGGGAGGATCGCATTGAGCAGTGCGCGAGCCGCCCGGTCGAGTGCCTGCCCGACTTCATGCAGCCCCTCGGTCCGAAATATGTCCTTGGTGGCGTTCCCAACGGCGACCAATACGTCGACGCTGAGGCGCTTGTCGTCACCATCGTCGTGAACGACTCGCTCGACTTGGAGGTGCGGGAGAAGGCGATGGAGTGGGAGCGTACGCTGCGGGCTTACCTGGTCGACTTGATGGAGAGGGCGCCGAAGGAGGCTGGCTTGGAACTATCCTTCTCCACCGGTGTATCACTTGAGGAGGAGATCAACAAGAGCACAAACATGGATGTCAAGATCGTCGTCTTATCATACCTCGCTATGTTCCTCTACGTCTCCCTCACCCTCGGCAACAACTCCCTCGCACGCGACGAGCCGGGCATCCTGTCATCCCTGCATAGTTGGGCTACGAACTTCCCACGCCTCTTCTCCAGCGCGTCATCGTCCACACTGTCCATCGACTCGCGCAATACACCTCGAGTGTTCCCTCGAATACCTCGCAAGCTCTTCATAGGCTCTCGCGTCATGCTAGGACTCTTCGCCATATCTATCGTCATCCTTTCGGTCGCGTCTTCCGTCGGTTTCTTCAGCGGGGTGGGTGTCAAGGTGACGCTCATTATCGCCGAGGTCATTCCCTTCCTCGTACTCGCCGTGGGCGTGGACAATGTCTTCATTCTCGTGAACGAGCTCGATCGGCAGAACATGTTACATGGACCCAACGCCGCTGCGCCCTCCGATAACGCGGCATCCATCAACGGCTTGATGACTTCGCCCACTCGTCGACAGACAGACCTTTCCCAGGATATGTCTGTCGATGCAGCGTCCATGCCGTTATACCTCCCAACCGAAGAGCGGATCGCACGTACGGTAGCGAAGATGGGCCCTTCCATCCTGCTCAGCACGATCACGGAAACAATCGCATTCTTACTTGGTGCTCTCGTGCCGATGCCCGCTGTGCGAAACTTCGCGCTGTACGCTGCTGGTAGTGTGTTCTTCAACGCGCTACTTCAAGTCACGGTCTTCGTCGCCGCCCTTAATCTCGATCTTCGCCGAATGGAGGTATGCCGATTCACGATGATCTGTAGAATTGTTACTAATCAATCACTAGTCGAATCGCGTTGACTGCTTCCCATTCATCCGTCTACCCTCGCGCATTCGCTTATTGGAGGCACCAGCGGCCACAGCTGCCGGTCTTGGTGCTCTTGCGAGGGGCATTCGCAAGTACTATGCTCCCTTTATCTTGCGATCGCCAGTGAAGAATCTTGTCATGTTGGTGTTCGGCGGTATCTTCATTCTTTCTGTGATATCAATACAGCATCTCAAGCTCGGTCTCGGTGAGTTTATACAGTACAATATGATGCGCACCGCTGACGATTGTACTTAGACCAGCGATTGGCTCTACCTGGCGAGTCTTACCTGATTCGCTGGTTCGACGATATAAACTCGTATCTCGACATCGGCCCTCCATTGTACTTCGTGACCCACGACGTGAACGTGACTGCGCGCGAGGGTCAGCAGGCGCTTTGCGGCCGTTTTACGACGTGCGAGCAACTGTCCATCGCAAATCTTCTTGAGGTCGAGCGCAATCGCACAGACGTATCTTACCTCTCGCAACCCACCTCTTCGTGGATCGACGACTTCCTTTCATGGCTCAACCCTCAGTTCGAGTCGTGCTGCCGCGTGAAGAAACGGGATCCCACGCAGTTCTGCACGCCACGCGACCGCGACCGCTTATGTCAGCCATGCTTCCAGGACCGTGAGCCTGCGTGGAACACGACGATGAACGGTCTACCCGAGGGCGATGAATTCGTGTACTATCTTCGCCAGTGGCTTGCCACTCCTCCCTCGGAAGACTGCCCTCTCGCCGGCGCGGCTGCTTACGGGGACGCTCTGTCCCTAGACGAGACGGGCGTGACTGCCTCCCACTTCCGCACTTTCCTGGAGCCGCTCAAGACCCAAGAAGACTTCAACGGTGCTTTCGCTGCCGCGCACCGTATTGCAGACGAGATGAGCGAAGCGACCGGCGCGAAGGTGTTCCCTTACTCCCTTTTCTTCGTCTTCTTCGATCAGTACGCGCACATCGTGGCCATCACGCAAGAGGTGCTCGGGCTCGGACTAGCGTCCGTCCTCGTCGTCACGTCGATCTTCCTCGGGTCCTGGAGGACGGGTACCATTGTAACTGCAGTCGTCGCGTTGACCGTCGTCAACGTGATGGGCGTGATGGCTGTATGGGGCATATACCTCAATGCACTTAGCTTGGTCAACCTCGTTATCTCGCTGGGTATTGCCGTGGAGTTCTGCGCACATGTCGCGAGGGCGTTCATGACTTCTGGATCTGGGTTACCGGATGATCACCCCGCGGGTCAGAAAGAGAGGGACGAAAGAATGTGGACCGCGCTTGTTGACGTTGGCCCCTCGGTAGGTCGAATCCATTAGCGCATGGAAGATCTTGCTGACCCTCCTTGTACAGGTCCTTTCGGGCATCACCTTCACCAAGCTTATTGGGATGTGTGTGCTCGCCCTCACGCACTCACAGCTTCTTAAGGTCAGTCGTCGCGATCCAGTATCGGCGAGCTTGACTAACCTTCTCGTAGATCTACTACTTCCGCATGTGGCTTACACTCATCATCTCCGGCGCACTTCACGGACTCGTACTTCTCCCTGTCATCCTCAGTCTGGCAGGCGGCCCAGGCTTCCCCTTACAAGAGGCTGATGAAGAGTGGATGTCAAACGCCATTCGTAATGATTATGAACATCCGTGAGTAGATTGTAGCCGATTACCCTTTTCTCCGCAATATTCATGTGCCTGTGCAGGCCTTTCCTCGCCGACGATACGTCTTACCATAGCGATTAAGTTACGCATCTCCTGTCCTATAGTCATACAAGTCCCTCTGTTGGCATAATATACGGTGCCGTCTCCCTCGACGTCTGGTGTTGACAGCCGTCCGGTGTGCCGGAACGTAAACTCCTCATATCGGTGAACCCATACATCGCATTCAATGATCACGGGACGACAGATGATACTCTTGCACACAGGGTTACACCTCATAACTTATGAGTCCAACTCACGGCAGCCACGGCATATTAATCGGAGATTCCTGAGGATCATCTCGTGAACATGAATCAGTTCCCGTCGTTGCGGCACTATACGTGTCAATCAGCACTTGCTGAGTGAAGACTGAGCGAAGATAGTACTCACACAGACCGAGATGACATCGCTGCCACAGGAGCCCGAGTTGGGATCCTGACGGCAAGCGTACTCCAGGCCTGTAAGACGGTGTCAGCGCTTAGGTTGCAAGATGCTATATCGCCCGTGGACGTCTTACCCGTGACAGAGCTATGATAGCCAGTGAAGAGAATGGGATCGCCGCTGCACGTAAATATACCTTGGGTGCACGGATTGCCGGAAGTTTGCCTACCAATGAATGTCAGATTGATACGCCACGGACAATTATGGATGTCACTCGCAGCCCGTCAACAGGGTTGCAACTATCGTCATACACAGTCCCTGATAATTGTGAGCGATGGATGTCCAAGGGTCTGAGAGGCATGCGACTTACAGGCCGAGAGGCCATTGTCGAGGGGGTGCTGGTTGCCGATGCCGTAGTTGTAACCAGGACAGATGGCGGAGGCGTGGCCAGCAGCGGCAATGGCGAAAGCCAAGATGGTAGAGGTCTTCATCGTAGTGATAGAGAGTGGGGTTGAGACGTTGGGGTTGAAGAGCTTGGAAGGTTGTTGTTGCGTTACTGTTGCATTTCCGATGCCTTCGACGAGCTTATATACGGCTTCTAGTCCATCAATCAAATTCTCATAGTAGGAGCCGAGCTACATTCGACTATCGTATAAAGAAAGTCGTTTACACGAGTGGCGTCCAGGGGTGTATAGGCGATTTCCAAGGCATTCATGAGCTTGTCTGCGGGTCAGATGGATCGCGACCTGTGCAACCCGCCAATGTGTCACGCATAGGAGGCAATGCATACTCTCCCATCAGATGACAGCCAGGAGCCAACGAAACCGATCCTCATACCCGCTGAAAGGAGGACTCAGCCACACGACACACTTTACAAAAGCGCGGGTATCAATCTTGGGCGTGCTACATACCCTGCCTTATTGAAGATGTTCAGCAGAGGCTGAATACTGTACAGCGGATATCAACACAGCTTGTAGACAGCGCAACCGACCCTGAGTAGAGCACATGTCTTGACAAGTGCATGACAACCGTGACATTGCTGCACAGTCTTGTGTAGACTCCAGTAGGGACAATACGTAGGTCGTCCTCCCCTGTCAGACTTCTGGGAATGTAGCACAACGAAGCGTCTTACGAGAGCTCTTTGGCGCACGTATGAAGGCGTGAATCAACGACGCAGCCTTGGCAAAAGGCATATGCTAATGCGGGTTTGGAGCCACGTCGATGCTCGGCGCTCAGCGCCCACGCATACAGCACCGGATAGCATATTTGACTGGCTCGCGGTCACGGATACTCATCGCCAACATTCATCGTGGTACAATACAGTGTAGGCGGCGAGCCAGCGGACAGCGGGTCGCGGGACGCGGGTGCGGCGGTTGTCGTCGTCAAGGTGATGTCACAAGACGCCCTCGAGTCGGGGTGCGGTATGCAGACGCCTGGGATACAACATTCAATTTCTTCGTTTGACAAGCCTTGAGCGAGGTATAAGTAGGTAGCCGGATACGCGAGAAGTAGCTGCAGATAACCCATGAATAGCGTGCTAATACTGCTAGAATGATTGCAACAGTCGATTCATCTGAGTTCCGAGGCCCGTCGAGTTGACCTCGTCCGACCTGGCTCTGCCTTCAGTACTGAGCAATCAATTGCCGTCATTGCGGCACTACAAGAACCTGGTCAGCAGATGAGTAAGATGATGATGAGCTATACTCACGCAGACTGAAATGACATCGTTGCCGCACTTGCCAGAGCTTGAATCTGTACGGCAAGCATAGTGCAGACCTGTAGTGCGATACCAAGTCAGTGCTCCTCCGAGCCATAGAACCTCGTTACAGCTTACCCGTGAAAGTGTTGGTGTAACTATTGAAGTGAACGGGAGGGGGGCTGCACCCAAAGGTACCGGAGGTGCAAGGGTTTCCGGTCGTCGTACTACATATCAGGGCTGGAGTCAGATGACGACTCGATGATCTATATGAGATCAGGATTACAGGGAGTCAACAGCCTTGCATCCGTCATCGTAAACAGTCCCTAGACAGAATCAGCAGCGGTCAAGGGATCGATTCGATGCTCTAGTACTCACAGCGCGAAACACCGCCACCCAAGTTCTGCTGGTTTCCGACACCGTAGTTGAAGCCAGCACAGATAGCAGACGCCTGGCCGGCAGCGGCGACAATGAAAGCGACAAGGATGAAGGTCTTCATATTGGAAATCAGTGGAATGGTGGGTTGGGACTACTGTCAGATGTCGTAACGATGAGATGGGCAGAGTTTGCTGGCTATTCGCATATCTGTCCGACGAGCCTTTATACGAGAGACAATTACACCCTAGCACAGGGCTCCCAGCGACGCGAGGAGGTACTGCGGCTTGAGTAGGCCGTAGAACAGTGCGCCAGGCGGCGTCCAAGACAACCTCATAGTGGTCCATGGACCAAATACATTGAAAAAGCGATCCGGAAATTATTTCCGCGCGCGGCTCCTTCACGTTCTCGATGCGGGCCACGGAATGATGGATCGAGGTATTATTGATCAGGCATGGGTTTTCCCTGCTCCGTCTCAGGCAGTAAGTTTAAGCATACATCGCCGCGGTCACATCTTACAACCCGATATGAAGGATCACGCTGTGCGCACTATGATGCGCGGCTCATCGCGCCTAGAGCAGGTATGAAACCGTCCAGCGCGAGGTCTTGCCAGCTCTTGGCCCGCTCAGGCTAACTCACATGATACGCACATCCGTACAGGGCTGTACCAATCCTGAAACGAAAGATCAACTGACTGTGCAGCACCGATCGCTAGGGCTGTAGAACTCACGCACCTTACATCCGAAACTTCCTTGAGAACAGCCGTCCCACAAAGGGCGCGTTGGCGGTCGACCGTTGCAGTCCTTTGGGGAGGACTTCCGAAGGGCTTCGGCTGACACCGTCGGTCATGGAATTGAACTTCAGGCTCTGCCATCTAGGCGCAGTTGCGGTAGATCAAGTCATTCCGGCTTGCGCAATAGTTCCTGTCAAGAGTCTCCCTTGATTTTCAGGAGTGAATGGGGTGCAGATACGGCGGTATGAAGGTCCACAGATCAGTGCATGGTGGAAGGAGGCAACCTCAAAGGCCGGGCCAAACGTAGTGACGGCACGCGGCGGTGATGAGATAAGATAAGATGGTATCTCTGCCGCGCATGTCAAGCGCCGAGCGCGTCAGTACACCCAGAGCGTTCGGGATCACGCGCTCATGTCGATGGAATTTGTGGTGGCAGTCTTCCAGAACGGATACTTAGAGCTCTGACTTGAGAGCACATAAACGAGCTTGTACACATATACCCAATGATCATATCTCTTGAACCCAGTGAAAGTAAGTACAAACAGCAGTCGACACACTTCTCGCCGCACTAGCTTAACTTCTCTCTCTCTACCTAATTGCCGTCGTTGCGACACTAAGAGCCAGAAGTCAGCGAGGACATCCGTATCGGAGCTCAAGACACGTACGCAAACCGAAATCACGTCGCTACCGCATTTGCCCGAGTTTGGATCGGTGCGGCATACATATTTCAGTCCTGCAGGGTGTATGATAGTGAGCTCACGCGCTTCGCAGTAGGAAGTTTTCGGGGGATCTTACCGGTGAACGTATTCGTGTAATGGTTGAATATGATAGGCGGGGGACTGCATCCGAAAATACCCTGATCGCAAGGGTTCTTGTTGGTAGTCCTACGATGAACGTCTTTCAACCGCCACTCGGCGCAGAAGAGCCGGACAACACTCACAGCGAGTCTGCGGCACTGCAATCATCGTTGTAGACAGTCCCTGCAGAACATTAGCATCCGCTATGACCGGCCGCGAAGAATGAGGCTCCACGTACAGCGCGAGACACCTCCTCCCAGAGATTGCTGATTGCCGATACCGTAGTTGAATCCTGGGCAGATGGCGGAAACCTGGCCTGCGACGGCAGCGACCAGAGCGACGAAGGTGGAAGTCTTCATGATGAATAGTTCGAGAATGGTAGAGCCGCTAAGGTTTCTGGAGACTGCAGCATTTCCCGGCGAGGTTTATATAACCCAAGCAGCACGGTCCATCGCACGCGCGAACACGATTCAGTAGGAAAGTACGGCTCGTTCTTGCCGCAAACCTGGAGGCCATTGCCCGCTCCGGTCAGCAGGAGAGTGGCCCAGCACTCCCAAATGTATTGTAAAGCAAGATGGTCAATCGCTTCAACAGCGAGCCCAGCCTAGCAGTCAGTCAAATGACGGTGATGTGTTGGTAAACTCAATGGCTTGCATGTAACCACGGTTAGTTCGGCATCAGGGCGAACTTGATCTCAGCGCGGAAATCAACATCGTGGCATCCACACCTGCTGCCTTCGTGGTAAAGATCATTCTTTTGAACCATATTTCTCCGTGAAACGTGCGTCGGTCATGCCGTGTACCGTTCACCATTTCATTCGAGGACAGGAATTAGAGCGGAAGTCGTGGCCTCGTGAAGCTTGGCTTGTTCCGCCGAATATTTCGTGATACTACCGGAGTTCGTGCACCGAAATAGATATTCAGTCTCGATAGCCGAGACTATATGCCCTACTGGAGTTGTCACCCCGACATCAAGTAACCTGTTCACGACCATGCGTTGTGCGGCTGTATGCGGTTCTCTGAGGCTGTAGGCTGATCCCAGTGGGGTGATGAAAGGCAGCCTACAAAGACGTCCCTGGCAGGGCAGCGGAATCACCGGAGGCCCGTCTATACGGGGAATCAGAGTCGGCGTGCACCGTGCTACCTACGGACGCGAGTACGAGCTTCAGCTTCCTTATCCCGCCAGTACTTGAGTTCGGTGTCTGCGCGAGGATGCGCAGGCGCGGGCCGGAACTCTTTCTGCGAGTCGTTGTACGTAAGTTTAGGTTGTACGCAGCCAAGCACCGAAAACCCACATTCAGACCCTGAAGGAGTTCCTCGTACAGCCTCGATTGTGCGCGCGCTCTAGCAGATACATCTCCAAGCTTCTCCGTATGCGTCTCAATGAGCTTCGTGAGCTCCTGCCTGAGTCGAAGCAAGCTGTGCGGTGTGCGCATTAGCGCTCGTACGTTATATGGAGAAGACGCTTACTTCGAGAATATCATCGTCTCTTCATTCTGCTCCGTGAGGATGACGAAGGACATGAACATGACCACGTATCGCTTGCATATCTGTGAATAGATTAGTATTGTTCGAGGACGAGAGAATGGACATTGTCACCAGCAGCACATTCGCGTCAGTCAGCTTGGGCCGGCTACTAAAGCTCAAGTACCCTCCGCCACCCGCGCCCTCCGCGAGCTTCTTCAATGCATCGGCCATCTCGCCCATTGCGCGCTGGAATAGTGGCCACATCTGCAGACGCACACCGAAAAGTATGTTCTCTAGTGGTGCGCAGCCTCGCTTCTGCGTCTCAGCCATGACACCCTCGACGAGACGAATCATCGTCAGCAACGGCACAACAGGCGGCACGGGTTCAAGAGCGGCTTTGATGAATGTTTGAGTGTTGTCAAGCGCGGGATCGAAGATCGTCTTCCACAGAGCTGCCAACGCTGCGACGTCCTCTTTCTTCCGCTGACTACCTGCAGGTACCATCGGGTGCGAAGAAGCGCGTGGGGTGTGTTCAAGGTAGTCCGTTCCAGCTGCAGAGACGCTGTCATCGAAGTCTGTGGGCGCGTTGAGCGTTGGAGAGAAGAGAGCGCTCCCAGGTGTTGCAGGAAGCTGAGGCTCGGTTCGGGATACGGGAGGCGGCGGTGAGAAGAACGTTTCTAGAAATGCGTATTCTGCCGTGGCATTGTCCATGAGTACAAGTAGTGCCGATCTGAGTAGCGATTCGACCGGTTCTGTCTAATAATGCGTCAATACTGCTCAGACGCCGAAGAGAGCGAGAGATATGCATACATATGTCTTGTTATCCGCCATCAGCATGAGCGTGACGCCTGCCCCTTCCATATGCGCGAAGCCTAGTCGCGTCGCATCAATAGAAGGTGGCGCTCCTCCCTCAAGATTAGACGTGATGCCGCCATCCTTCTCAATGGTCCTGGCCTTCCAGAGGAGGTCAGAACTGGTTCATGAAGTATAACGATGGCAAATCGCACCTTCACATACCCCAAGCTACGCATATATCTCCTAAAACCAGTCTCATAGTACGTGCGTGCTGCAGCAACATAGGCTCTCTGGATCTCGGTCGCAACGGGCGGCGCTTGCCGCTGTAAGAAGACGTAAAGCGGATGGTACTTCGTGAGTACCGCTCCGTGTAGGACGTGCATGTTCGTAGTCATGCTTTGTCGTATAGGCGCTAGATGCGCGAGGAAGAACGCGCGAAGTTTTGTCGTTGCCTGTCTGAATGTGTCAGTGCTATTCACTGCAATCTGCGACATAGATACGTACAACGATGCGCACACCCTCAGCGACATTGGACAAGTCCCGCGCAGCACGGACACGTTCACGCGCGTTCAATGCTTCCAAGCGTGCTTCAAGATCTGCTATTGGCACAAGCCATGCCTCAGAGACGTCTGTGTCCAGTATGGCCGCGACGAGAGGAGGAGGGAGCGTGAGTTCGGATATGAGGTTTGACAGTGGCTTCTCAATTCTCTGGGCTCATGATCAAGTTCAGAACGGGATTCGTCTACACAGAGTTAATGGCGCACCTTGCGGCTCTTGAGTCTATTCTCTATGTCTTTACTGCGTGCTTGCAGGTCTGATATTTGCCCGGATACCGACGACAGGTCGTTCTGGAATGTGGATAGAAAGGTTTCGAGCGTATCCAAAAGGCCAACGCTTGTTTCCACCTGGTCGTGTAGGTCTACAAATTCACGAGCTCGAGCCCGAACTGGACAATCAGTTGGTGTCAGTGGCTACACACGAAGCATACGAACGTAAGCTCACAAGTGACAGACTCGGGTACAGACATCCTATATTCAACTCGCGTGTAGACAACTCGGCTTGAGCGCAAAGTGTTTCGAGTCCTAAGTTGAGTTATCGGAGCCGTGCGTTCGAGTGCTGGACCGGAACCGGTGAAGATGATGAGAGTCGGGGGATAGTCGCGTACACGTAAGCTCAGGACGCGGTCCGCTCAGACACGGTACGGTCGTGCGAACACGAGTTCCTTTCTGACCACCATCATCTTCTGTCTACCATGGCCGAAGAGCCTGCGACTTCTCCTATCTATAGGCTTAATGAAGATACCCTGATAGAGCTATTCAAGATAGTTGCGTGGGATGACCCACCCGGGTATCTGCATCCTTACCCGTCGCGTGTCTGGCACCTCAGCCGGCTTCATTTAGGATGGACGCGCGTGTCGCACGTCTGTCACCTGTGGCGTCGTGTCATCATATATGGCTTGCCTTCTCTCTGGGCGCAAGTTGTACTCGTTTTCCCACGAGAGGAGGCCTACACAACTATGCTCAGCCGTGCCCAGGACCTTCCAATCGTCTTATCCGTACACCGCAGCATCGAACAGAGCGCATTGCGCGCCGCTACATTCGCCTTTGTTCGCGCACACTGTGGTCGCGCAAGACTACTTGACTTTCCTGTCCTCAATCCCCCAGAAGATTGGAGTGACTTGTTCAATTCAGATGTGCTGCCACACTTGCGAGAACTCCGACTACGAGAACTCACCCACCTCGGGGATTTAGGGCTTTCCGAGTTGAACATCCGAGCACCCAGTCTCCTCACGGCAGTGATTGGCAAGCTGCGGTATCCTATAGTCGCACTTCATGCTGCTCAACTCGTTCACCTCGATGTCGTCCATTGTGAGATGTTCACGTTGCAGCATCTATATGATACGCTCTCCAAGACGCCTAGCCTGGAGTTTCTCCGGGCGACGACACTTCCTGCACTATGGGTCGATGATTTGCCGACGCCGGATGAATGTCACCTCGACTTACCACGGCTTCGCAGAGTGCATCTACTTGGGAGACAAAGCAACTTCCTACCGCTGCTTCGTGCACTGTCGCCAGTGGCACACATTCAGCAGGTTGAGCTGGACCGCTTCATCGACGTGGAACGCGAGGAGCTACATGAGGCGCTCAATGTACTTCGACCAGCAGACTTGGTAGAAGGGTGCTCTCTTAACTCACTATACATCCACCACGGCCGCTTCCAGACTTGCGCTTTCGACATGCAGGAGTATGATCGCGACAGACACTCCACTTTTGAGCCTCCCAAACGAGCCTTATGGTTCTCCGTATCACTACTATCGGAAACGCGTGCCGAGCAGGCTCGGCTCCTTCCTCGCTTTTGCGCCACGCTCCGATTGTCCGATATAGAGCATCTGGTCATTCAGCGGGGCATACCAGATAACCCGGATCTATGGGCCAACTTGTCATCAGTCTCGAGCATCACATTCATGATGGTGGCTACCGTGGAGGAACCGAAGGTTGCACGCGCTCTCGCCCTTCTCGGCGAGGCATCAGCGAGGGACAGCGCGTTGCTCTTCCCTCACCTTCACACTCTCACACTCTGTGACTGCGAATACTGCGACCCATTCGACAAGATAGACGCGAAGTGCCTTCAAGGATGGTGGGAGCATATCATCGATGGATTGACGATTCGCCGCAACAACGGTGTTCCGATCCGCAAACTCGTCATTTGCACACTCTACGGGACTACGAACGATCCCAGAATTGAAATTGACGACGAAGGCATGAAGCGCGCTTCGGCGCTGGTGGAGGACCTTGTGGACCAGAGGAGATTGGACAAATGATCAATGTCTCTCAGTCATCAGCGGAAAGGAAATGTGAACAGAGGATGTACTGTCATTCTTGGCTGTAGTGGAAGCGGATGTTAAATGAATGGCTTGCGCCATCGCAGTGGTGGAGGCCTTGTAGACGACTGGACTATGTTGTAGTAGCGGCCAGTGAGACGGGCCCGATCCGGGCACCGAAGCCTCTTGAATCGAGGATCCGACGGGCATCATCAGTATGCTTGTGTCGCCTGAAGCGGCCTCATCGTCTTTCTTACGATATCTTGAGCAAGTTGACTGTGCGCCTATGCAGTATATATGTGATGGAAGTCGGACGATGGTGGTCTGGACAAAGCGTCGCTGGCCCCAGTGTCCTCGTATTGGCCGAATTTCGTCGCTCACTCTGACGGCAAACGTGATTCTTTGACGTCCGACATCGACCATTCATATAGAGTTGATACACCGGCATCCAGTTCTTCTTTCCTGACTAACTTCGGACAGCACAAGATCGAGTGCCCACAAAAATACGGTGATCATAATCGTGACCCGCCCATCGAACGCGACGGCGTCACATCGGAAGTGCATATACAACGACCGCAAAAAACGCAGGCCACGACGAACTCAAGAGAGAGGGAGGGAGGGATGGCGGTAGGGGTAGACGGTGTGCGAGTAGTAGTACGGATGATGCGGGGGATATCAGGGAATGCGGGATAGATGATGAGGGTGAGAGGGGTACGAGGGGGTTAATAGAGGGTAGGTATGGCGAGTACTTCGTACAAGGCGGTATACGTATGCTAAACGCATTGACGCACGAGTAACGACGGCGAGTGTGAGAGAAGGACCGGTAGGGAGTAGGAGGGTGATTGGGGTGGAGGGATCAGGAGAGAGTCAGGCGTGCAGCGGGTAGTGAGGACCAAAACCGAGACAACGACGAGAGAGACAGATGCTGATGATGGATGAGATGTAGAGAGAGAGGAAAAAGAGGATTTTTTTGGATCGTTATAGGGGGGTCGTTTTCTGTATGTTTTTGTGGAGTTTCGTGGGTGGACGCGCCCGGCGATGGATGTGGATGAGCGCACGAGCAGGCGAGCAAGCGAATGAAACCGACAAGGGAACTATAGCAGAACAAAAGAGGAAAACAAAGGTAGAACCGGATGATGCGAAGGGGTAAGAACAGGGGGTGAGTAGGAAGGGTAAAGGTAAGAAAGTGGGGTAAAAGCGGTGGGCGTGACGAGCACAGCCCTATATGCGTGGATTAAGAGGCGCTATACGTGAGACGAGACAACAACACATGGGGCGACAGGCGTGAAATGTCCGGGAGACGCGCGCGGCGTGTGCGACGTGCGTGGATGGAACATGGGCTTCGATGGCGTCGAGGAGCCTTGGGGTAGTCCATCCTCCAACCGTGAGCGGAAGGAGTCGGCGCGCGAGGGCCCGTACGTGCCGGGTCCGCGCGCGGATAAGTTACAGCCGAGGCGATGATGGTCGAGCTGTCGGCGCGCGGACGGGATGGATAAGTCGACAGATATATGCGCGCGGCGACCAGATGCGAGAGAAGGCGAGATTCAAGAAAAGCAGGCACAATGTACAAGGGTTGGGATGGGCATGGGCGAGACGAAGCGAGCGCAGGCCGACCCGTCTAAGCAGCGGCGCCAGGGCGCGCTGGAAGGTCGACGGTTATTCATGAATACGATGCGAGTTGTGGCGAGAGAATCGAGGCGAATCGACGAGAGATGAGAAAAAGTATCCGGCATTAGTAGCTCGAGTGTGGGCTGGCGATGGTATGATGTGAGGGGCCGATAGCGAGTCGAAGCTGAAGCGGGAGTCTATGTGTAGCGGCCGGCATGGGGCGACGACCGCCTCAAACACCCACACGGATCCACGGGGCCTGCTGGTGGTGGAAGAGTGCGGTGGCAGGCTGCACGAGCCTGGACCAGGCAGCCTCGTACGCCGGACGTTGGGTCGGGGCAGCAGACCAGTACGAGTCTTGCTGAGTCTGGTACTGCGACTTGGCCGTCATGCGCATGTCGCTGTAGGCGTAGCCCGTCGACGGTCCGTAGAAGCTCTGCGAAGCCGAGCGTCCGTGTCCAGCTGGCACATCATATTGACCGGCGCCGGCGGACATCGACATCGAGCGCCCGTGCATACCGCCGTACGACGTCTGAATGTGCGGCAGTTGCATCTTCGGAACAGCAGGAGGCTCGATCTTGTTCTGCGCCCATGATGCTGTGGAGCCGTAGGAGGGCGCGAACGTAGTCGGCGGCTGCATGGGCGGCGGCGCAGGCGGTGCCATCGGCGGCTGGGGCGCAAAGTGCCTGTTCATCTCGGGCTTCATGCCTCTCGACAGCGGCTCATCAGCGTCTGGACTCCAGCGCGCGGGCGGCGGCAGGGCACGTTCCATGCTCCAATCATCGGCAGGACGCGGAGCGCTAGGCAGAGCGAAGCGCGCATCGCGGTCCGAACCGGCGCGGCTGACGCGGCGCTTCGGCATGTACTCCTCGCGAAGGGGTCCATCTTCGTCCAGATCGATGTCCAACTCGAGCGAAGTGGTCTCCATCAGATGCTTGCGCTCTTCCGTCTCAATGAAGACTGGCTGGGGATGCTCCAGTTTGCAGCTACGGTCTTCGCACGCATGCGGCTGGCCGCTCCGAACGGCGACATCGATGAGCTGTTCGACTGTGCGCCGGATGATAGCACGAGGATCATTGCCCGGACGGGAAATGGGTTGAGGCGGGCCGATGGGAGACGATGTCGATTGATAGGACAGAACGTGATCAAGCCATTGGGACCAAGCCACCTTGGGTACGGACAGATCGTGCTTGAAAACCTTGAGCGCGGCCGTTTCGAGGGTGTTCAAGGCCTGGATGGGAACACCGGAGATGGAGTGCCTGCGAACATGTGGGTCAGAATACGGAAACATATGATCATCAGAGAAGCGTGACTCACCAAGTCTTGTTGGAAAACGTGTGGTCGTCCAGCCACTTGTTGGCCAGCATGCAGCCAAGGAGGACGAGCCGGAAAGCCACGTTATTCTCAAACACCTCGCGTTCGACAATACCGTAGTGGTGGTTCATGCCGAGGAGAGCGCTGCGGAAGTCGACCTCGGTCTGCTGGCGAATACCGCCGTCGACAACGGGGCCGAAGCTGACAGGCAGACGAACAATGTACCAAACAGCGAGTATGATCGCGGAAGGCTGGAGCAGCGTCGACATGAGCAATGACCGGATCGAAGTCGCCAGATGCGACGGCGGTAGTGCCGAGTAACGCAACTCATGCTGACCGCTGCAAGATGAATCAGGATCGGTGCCGAAAATAAGCGCGGAATTAAAAACGTACTGAGGAGAGTAGTGAGGCGCCAGGCTGATGCCGACGGTGCACGCTTTCCAGACGTAGTCGGCCATCCAATCCGCAAGCGGGTCGGCAACAGCCTTGTAGGTCAGGGTAGCCGAAGGCGCAGCGGGCTCAGGAGCTGGAGCAGATTCCTGCTGCTCGTAGAAAGGCGCCGGCGCTGGCTGCGGGTAGTTGGTCTCGAACTGCGGAGCATAGGACCAGTTCGCGGGCTGCACGGCCCCCTGCGGGGCGAACGACTGCTGCTGCTGCTGGTCTGCTGCGGTGGCGCGGTCCACGTACTCGGCAAAGGGCGTCACAGGGCGACGGGGGCTGAAGCCGGTGCCACGAACGCGCTCGCGAGGAACGGTTGTGGGGAGGAAGCCATCGGTATAGGGGACAGAATCGATGTCCCGGCTAAGGCCCGAGAAGCGGTCCGGGGCATCCAGGTCCATGATGTGTTCGTCTGTACCTGAGCTATGGCCGCTCCACTGGCTCTCGACGTCGTAGTCGAGCTGATCGCACTCGCGAATGTATTCGAAATCGATCTCGTCCGCGTCTTCGTCGATGACCAACTGCTGATGCGGGGGCGGCACGCACGCTTGCGCGCGCTGGCCTTTAATGGCACCTGCGTCGTTGAACGCGGGCGCCAACCCAGAGCGAAAACCCTGCTGCGGATATTCGTCCTCCTCCCAGATCCTGCGAGGCTTGTTCCTACGCCAGTCGGGAAGAGAAGATATCCATTCCTCGCGCGAGCCAAAGGCGGCCGGCGGCCCCTGAGGCGGGAGAGAGTGCGAGTGCGTCAACGCGAAAGAATTTGTGCTCGCGCCAGATTGGGCTCTCTGGTGCTGCTTGATGACTGCGTGGGCAGTTGGCTTGGAAAAGCTGGGGACGGGAACTGGCATTCGCGGCGGCGGTGAGCGCGACTCGTTAGACCTCGGATCGCCAGAAAAAAATTCAGCGAGTTCGCGGTCTCTCGTGTCGAGCTCTTTGGGTAGTCGTAAAAAGAGTCGTGAAAGCGAGAATAAAGCCGGAGAGAGAGAGCAAAGCGAGACTGGAGATGAGGCTGGGGCTACGCGCAGCGAAGGCGTGCCTTTTTGGATGGGATATTCTCCAGGCTCTGGTGTTGTAGAGATTCTGGGAGAAAGAGGGAGGAGGGGAGGGAGTGAAGCGGAGGGGAAAAGCAGCAGTCCAACGCTCGTTCTTTGACGAACGAGTGATGAGGGCGGGAAGCAACCAAACCAGAAACCCGCAATTGACACCAAATTCACCCCGGCAAGTTTTCGCACGCACCACCCGATGTCCCCTTGTCCACAGCACAAAGCCCGAACCACCCTCGAACATTCTCGTACGCCTTTAGTTCTCAGTGTACTCGCCAACTGTACCCTGATCACTGGTACCAGTATTGAGAAAATCATATGCAGAGCAAATAATCCAGGAACGTCCCGCTCCAGCTGGCACCCATAAGCGCCCACGTCACGGTACTTACACCGTAACCGCGCCCGTGTCGCTGCGCGGCGCACGGTTAGCGTGAACGCGCGCGTCCACCACAGCCCCTCCCTCGCCGTAGCCCGCACAACGCAGCTATGGTAAGTTCATCGTGATTCTGACATAGATCACGCTCCGGCTCAGTACAGCTCAGAGCGAGCTAGACTCGATTACGCTCGGCCAACTACGGGCCATGGTCGGCTCCGCGCCTAAACCTCGAGCAAGTTACACCACTTTAATCGCGCCGTTTCCGCGCGCTTATCATACAATATATTCGTACAGCAATCGTACTATGACTTCAAGTACGACGATGAGGATACTATGCTCAACGAGATCGAGGAATTCTACTCCTACGTCGAGATGCCCCAGGTGGCGGAGAACATGAAGGCCTGGGAAGGCTCTTTCCAGGGAGGTGAGCTTCCAACCCACATCCTCCGCCGGTATGGTATGCGCAGCCCGTTCAAGCCGAGTCATTCTTGCATACAGAATGGATCAAGGCCTCTCAATCTAAACGCCGCGCACACGTAGAACTGCTGCTCGAAAGCCTCGAGCACAAAGACGTCGGCATTCGCTTCACCAACGCCCGCCGGCTCTTGTACGTCTTACAGGGTACGTCAACCTTGCGTACACGCGCCTATGATCACACATACACTAACCCTTTCACGTCCGTAGGCACGTTTGGTGAGACCACCTCTCAAGAGCACCAGCTGCATTGGATCTTTGAGAACGCCAAACTTGTCCGGGCCGCGAACGGCGTGAGCAACATCGTGGAAGCGTTCAAGATCGCCAGCGCCAAGCATGACTTTCTCAGGTATGTTTCGCCTCTTTCCAATCCACATCGGTTGTTCCCTCACTACTAAGCCCTTCGCAGCCTGCTCTCCGACGCCGACCTTGCGCACATCCATCTCACGCAAGATGAGCGTGCGGAGGTACTCGAGGAGATCACTACGGAGATATCCGTCTACCTCGGCATGTTGTATCACCTCATAGAGGTGTTCAAGGGTTACGACGACTTCGCCGAAGAACTCAGTCAGTCATCTCATTAGCGCCCTGTGTCACAAGGACGCACGCTGACCGCATGTTCAGTGAGTCTCGACCCGCCGCTCCCCATCTACTTCTTCAACGTCGTGGGCGGTTTACGCGACAAGAGCGCCAAAGGGTACCCAGTCAAGAAGGTCTGTTCTTTCGGACTCTATCCGCACGAAACCGTTCCCATGATATCAGCCTGCGAACGTGTTTTCTTACTCCGCTTTTAGCTGCTCCTTGTCCTGTGGAAGACTTTCCTAGCGTGCTGCGGTGGCGTACGCGATCTCGCGAGGGTCAAGAAGCTAACGCGCGAGCTTTCCGGTCTCCCAGAAGTGCCCGATGGTGGTTCGTACCCACTTTCGCCCCTTCTTCCTTATCCTATCGATGACGATAATCCCCAACTAATCCCAATGTGGTACGTGCAGCTATCAACATCAAATCTTCGCCGCTCGACATCGAGACCTTCCACCAAGAGACGTCAGTCAAGTTCCCGACTTTCTCCGCACCGGTCGTACACAACAAGACTGTGTCCACGCAAGATGCTCCGATTCCGACTTCCAAGTTGGCGGAAGCGTACACCCCTATTCCCGTTCGCCATCATTACAATCACGAAGAATCCGACCCTTCCCTGCCACCTCCGCACCAGTACCAACCCGGCGTCGGAGGTGGACCTGGCTCGAACTTTCGGCCCGGTATGCCACAGCCGGGTACACCCGCACCTACGCCACCGCCCTCGCCTAAACCAAAGAAACAACAGTATCAGACCGATCCGACGCGTCCGTTCTTGTTCCCTTTCTCACGTACTCGTGGGCGGGGAGGTGGAATGATGCTTGTTCCATATGCGATCGAAGAGGCGGATAGGCTATACCATCGGCACATGTATGTCTCTGCTGCGCTATGGCAGATGTGGCGTACCAGGGAGGAATGCATGACAGCGGACAGTGGGCTTGAGAGGTTGCCTGGTATGGATGACGTCTCAGAGAGACTCAGTAGGATGAGCACTGCAACCGGCCATGCTGTATGCGCCATTGTACTTTCATCTGAAGCAGCTTGCGCTCATACACGTTCTGTACAAAGGTCCATAACGCGCTCGCGGACGAAGAAGCACCGACTAGCCCCGAGATCGCAATTCTGGACGCGAAGATTGCCGAAGTTGACGAGGCGATCAAGCAGGGTAACGGCGACAAGCGACTGCTCAAGCAGCGCAGAGAAGACTTCCTGCGTCTAAAGCGCGTGGAACTCATCTACGTTCGTATTATCATACACTCAGCCAACGACATCCTGATCATGCAATGTTCAGGCAGCTGTGCTTCCGGCCATGGGCAACACCGTGCTCGTTCTGCTCAAGCTGCTGCTTGCGATCGTATCTGCGTCATCTCCTGGTGGCCAGCCACCACCGTCTTCAGCTGGAAACGCATTCCCTCCTGGCGTGTCTTCTCGTAAGTTATATGCGTTCGTCGGACTTACAGTACATCAAATACTTACGACAATCAATAGCGCAAGAACCGCATGGAGTCGGCCCTCCGCTCACGCTAGAAGAGACCGATATTGTGCGCCACCGCGAGATCACGACGAAAGCCGTGTCGGCTATCCTACTTCTCACACTGAAGTGGTTCAAGGTTTCTCGTGCGTACTAGTCTAGCTATGACCTCCAAAACCAGCTAATGCATGGGTAGATGTCATGAAGTTCCATCATCTGGGACAACACCTGCTTGACACGAACTGCTTGCTACTCGTCATGAAGATGTTCGGCATGCAAGATGTAGCCAACACCGTCGTCGCAAGACACGAGGCGCCAGACCACAAGTACGCAATTCAAAGTCAGCTGGAACCTGGTCGGCACTGACGGAACTTCTAGCTTCTTCCGCTTCTGTCTAATCAATCTCTCGAAGAACCCGCAACCTCAACGCGGTCCTCCCAGTCAAGACGACTACATGTCCGTCTCGCCTCGTCGCACTATCACGCGCACAACCACGCTACCGAATGGCAATACCCACGAAGAGGAGATCGACATGCTCACGGAGTTTTCGTGGCGCAACTTCTTCGCCACGATCAACTTTGCAAAGATCATGCAGAAACTCAGCAAGAACCGATCGCATCGGATACGGATGCTTGTGCAGTACAAGAGCACGGTACGTCCGACACATGCCTTTGATGTTATCTGGCAAGGTGTTGACGGTATGTCACAGGCTATCTTGAAGCGGATACTGAAAGTGCAACATCCGGTACTTCAGCTTCATATCCTGAAGCTCATCAAGAGTCAAGTGCCGTATAGCGGGCGGAGATGGAGGCAGAGTGCGTCATACAGATCATATCTCGTCTCCTGCGTTACTGATCTATTGATATAGCGAATATGCAGGTCATCACTTCGATCTATCTGAACTGTCGACCAGACCTTCGCGATGAGTGGCTTACGCCCTACGAAGGTGATGATACGGGCGAGTCCCAAGAACACGCTCTACGGCAGCTCGTCAAGTTCTGTGAGTACAATCCATGATCTGTTGCATCATGATCACTTACGCCGCATAGACAACACGAAGCTGTACGGCCAACAGGGCGGCCACCCACAGCCGCCCGCGCACAGACGCTCAGTCAGCATGTCGCACCACATCGACAACCTCCATCCGGGCGCCGAACTCAACTCCGGTATACTCCGCCCTGTAGGAAGCACCCCCAATATCCCTGAAGCGGACGTCTTCCCACCTTTACGCGCCCAAGTACCCGACCCGAACATATTCCTACCGTATATCACCGAAGACATCGCGTTCGAAGAGGAGTACGAAGAGTACTTATCCGACCTTGGATGGTCTGACTCTGGATCGGATGTTGGAGATGGTGATGCTGGACAGAGCGCGTGGCATCGTTTGCCGGAGCTCGCAAGCCACATTGCGGATGATATCAGTGACTCGGAGAGTATTGTTGAGATCGGCGATATTGGAGATGTCGGACGTGAGGAGCTTGACAAGGAGCGTCAGAGTCGCGACGCGAACCGCAACGACTGGGAGGTGAGTTCACATCTTAGACTGGTTTTCTCGCTCAGCATATGCTGATGATGCTTCCATAGCACATGAGCCCAAAGACGATGGCGGCGTTGACCAAGTCACCGGCTGGACCTGGCGCCCGCCGTTCATCCTCAAGCGAGCGCTTACGGCCTGTCTTGCCTTTCGGTCTTGACGACGCTACGCTCTCGGAAGACTTCAATGTGGAAGAGGAGGTTGAAGAGGAACTGGGGCCGATGCCGAGAGAGCAGCCGTTCTCGGGCAGTGGTGGTGGAGTGGACGAGGTCGAATACGCGTATGGGTATGTCACCATCCTGAACGATTCTCTGTTTCAACTGTGTGCTAAACCCCTCGTAGTGTTTGATGCAAAACGGATCTTAGTCACATTGATGTTATAGAGGATATGCTAGTACTTGATTGAATATATCGCGGTTACTCCGTGTCTCATACGTCCACTACAATGACTAATTCGCTCACCCCTGCTGCCCGGTGTTCGGTCCGATGATGTGCCGACGGGGGCCGATCCTCAGACGAACGATCGACGCTGGGTTCTGTAGTCGTCGAGTCGACCTCATCGACTGTCAATAGTACTTGACGTTCCATGATAAACAGTCAGAAGGCGTCAACCAAACTGTTTCTGTGTTCTCCTCACATACTTAGTAAGCCAAGTGCTATTTGTCAATGTCCAAGCACGTGGCCAGATATGGCTGCCCGCGTGGCACCAGCAGCGGGCCCTACGGTCAGGGTGCGGGTTTCTTAGAACCATCATCATCGATCCATCTCTGCTTCATGCCCGCACAGCCAAGCTCTGCAATAGTCAAGCTTCATGCGGATATCCTAGTGTATCTTTTCACAATAATTGCGCATGTTGATCCTCCTGGGTTACATTCGCTCGATGAGTACCGTCCTAGGGAGTTTTTCAATCACAAGCGCAAACCTTTACGCCTTGGATGGACACGCCTGACCCACGTCTGCTCACTATGGCGCAAGATCTTGATATACGATCTTCCATCCCTCTGGGCTGAGATTGTACTCGCATTTCCATGTGAGAATGCCTACGCCGTCATACTTGATCGCGCACGAAGCCTTCCCATCACCCTCCGCCTGCATCGTGACGCACAACATAGCGCCAAAGCATCCCGTGCAACTACGTGCGACTTCATCCGCACTCACTGCGAGCGTGCTCAGGTTCTGGACCTCGCCGTATTCCATCCTCCGGAAGACTGGAGTGACCTATTCAATCACCGCGTATTGCCACGTCTACGACGTCTGCGCCTCGGAGAAGACGCTCATTCGCGCGACCCGGACAATCCAGCTCTGCACATCCAAGCGCCAGTTTTATTGTATGCCCAGATCCATGGGGGGCATTATCCTTCAATTGCGTTGCAAACTCCTCTGCTCGTTCATCTCGATGTCATGCTTTCAGACTCATTCACAATGCGACATCTACTAGATATCCTGCTCCAAACTCCATTGCTTGAAGATCTTCGGATACAGTCCATACTATGGCTTGATGGGCCCCATTGGTCTGCGACTGATGATGACCGACGACTTTCTCTTCCGCGCCTTGACAAGTTGGGTGTTACTGGATGCATGGAAGACTTTCTTCCCGCCATGCGCCTCTTCTCGCGCTCAGCGTCCATTAGACAGCTGAACGTGCATGATGTCGGCCAATCCGAATGTGCCAAGCTGCAGGAGGCCCTTGACATGCTTATGCCAAGCCTGGCTGCAGGGGAGTCTTCCTTTAATTCCCTTTACATCAGTTTCCTGGGCACTTTTCAGATCTGCGCGTTCAACTGGCAGGAACGTGAACATAGTGACGAGCTGCATCGCCTCTTCATACCCCCTCGCCACGCTGTTTATTTTCGAGCCCAACTCTACTGGGATATTCCAGCACGAGCTCAGCTGGCTTCTCAATTCTGTGCGGCTCTTGCGCCCGCTAAGATCGAATCTCTCACGATCGAGTGTTCGTGGGGCGAGTCGCGAGCTTCAGCGATGTGGACCAAATTTTCATCCGTAACCGCCATCACATTCATCATCCATGCCAGTGGAGACTCGACACCAGGGGACATGCACGCGATCGACATCATCAGGGAGATACCGACCTTGGGCAATGAAGCACCCCTCTTCCCTCGTCTCTACTCCCTCAGAATATGTGTTTGCGGGTACAAGAAGAATGGAAAAATAGACCCCAATGACTACTATTCGGGCTGGTGGAACAATGTTATTGGCGCATTGGTAGCGCGTTCCCAGACCGGCAAGCCTATTCGTCGACTGATTGTCTGTGAAGCAGAGGACGATCGTGGGATCGACACGGGTTTCAACGGAAGAGAGCGCGCCGCTGCGTTGGTAGAAGAGCTTGTGTATAAGTGAAGGAGAGATGCGATCTGAAGTTGATGAATTGAATTGCATATGTAGTTGCCATACCTCTCGACGTCATGAACATCCAATGTGATGGATCATACAGTGGCGAGACTGCGTCAGTCACGTTTCTAGTCCACGGTCGTGCACCGAGCAAAGGCAATGGGTAGACCCTAAGAAATCCTTACACGAGCAACTTCACA
This sequence comes from Peniophora sp. CBMAI 1063, assembly GCA_900536885.1. Lineage (NCBI taxonomy): Eukaryota > Fungi > Basidiomycota > Agaricomycetes > Russulales > Peniophoraceae > Peniophora > Peniophora sp. CBMAI 1063. The sequence goes on from UWZB01000079.1 coordinate 286,048, forward strand.
GTCCATTTCGCGGTCTCTTGTTCTCCTTTTAGTTTATGGCCATGTGGAAGAAAGCTAGCATGGCCAGCCGACTAGCCAGCCGACGAAGGTCAAACTCAACATCAACTACTGGCGGCAAAGTGCGAAGCCTGAAGCGTTGCGCGATCGCCGACTTCAAAATCGCACAATCATCCAACCCAAGTGATGATCTGAAGACGATGTTGGCCATGCATGCTCATCCGCGGAATGAGCAAGCCGTTACAGACATGCATACGCCGGATACAACATGGTCAATATTGATATCTCAAAACGCCACATCACTGCATTTCTCGGTGAGCGCCCCCGTGCTCTGAAATTCAACCCTTTTCTCGTCCTCGCCTTCGCTCACGACGATGTCAAACGTCGTGTTCAAGCTATCGCCCTCCAGCTGTCCCTTGACTTCCACAATGGTCCAATCGCCAACATCCTGTGGCTCTGCATCTGTGGCCTCCTCCCATCTCTCCACTACCAACGCCGAGACTGCAACCCCCTGCCTCGCCACCTTCTTCACAACATCAACACCCACTGTCGTCCCTTCCGTAGCAAAAACTTCTGTCCGCACAGCGGCCTTGATCGTGACATCCCGTACCACACTGCTCTCATCCTGTCCCGCCGGCACGGACTTGCATGACTGCTTGTCCAGATACATGACCGCGTCATCGAGTGGGTAACCATCTCTGCTGCCTGCGTTGTCGTACGTGACAGCTTCGCCCGTACTCTTGCGGGTGACCGTCACGTTGAAGCCCTTGATGGACGACGTGGCGGGGAGTACGACGTCGAACTCGTGCCAGGCAAAGACCTCATCGGGGGAGAAGAGCCCGGAGCTGGTACCGAGCTGGAAGGTGGCGCGCGTGGTGGCAATGGTTGTGTTCAGAGACGAACCGTCGTCGGTGGATCGAGCCGGGACGTATGTCAGATGCACAACTTGGTCATCGTAGGTGTCAAAGTCGGTGAGCACCCGGATGCGACCGCTCAATGCGATGTGCGATGCGTTAACAAGGGAGAACGAGACGATGTATGGCTTGATGGGGACGGGATCGAGCGGACCCGACAGTGTGACTGTGGCGGGTACAGTGTCTATCATGCGCGCGAGGATGGATGCGCATTGGGCCTGAAAGATAGCGGGTTCGGCAAGCGAGGACATAGTGGCGTTTCGATCAGCGTTGAACACCCGAGCATCGCTATTCGTGGTAGTGTTTGCACCGGCCGCAAGTGGATTGCTCGTGTTGCCATCGAGGTACTCAGTCACGACAGCGTTATCGAAGGACTCAAAAGAGTCGTCGTTTTCGAAGTGCACGAAGTTGGTCTCCGACGAGTTGAAGGTGATCTCAGGGAAGTCCTTCCCATGAACGCCGCCAAGGGTATGGCCGCAGGCGACCATAGTGATCATCTCACTGACATTGAAGCCTGCTTGAGCGAAGGTCTGTATGTGCGTGTCGATGTCTTGATCAGGCTTAGGGACGCCCAGTGGCCCAGCCTCGGTGGCATCGACCCGACCAACACGGAAGGGGATCTTCGGACCGCCGCAACTACCAACGGCGACAACAGTGGCTAGAGCGACGAGGTCAGCAGCAGAGGCCCTGATGTTGTAATAGTTGTTGGTAAACCCGAATGTGCCGTTGAAGGCGTCTCCGACGTTCTCATCACGTTCGGTTTCGAACATGATTGACGCGTCCAGTCCGCCAGTACCAGCGGCGACGTCGTGAGTAGCCATGTCATGGTAAGCCGTGCGGACCCATTCCGCCGCTGTCTGGCGGCCTGCTCCAGCAGAAGAGAAGTCGCAAGGAGTGACACCTAACAGAAGTATGAGATCCAATCCATGCATAGTATCAAGGAACGTGAGAACAGTACCATCGCGGAAGCCATTGCGGATATATCCGGACTGAAGATACCTCAAATCCTCCAGATAGTCGTACTTCGACGGCCATACATACTCGGCCGTGGATGACAAGGCCTGGAGCAGTCCGAGACCCACAAAAGCAACAGCGCCACTCCGCATCTCGACAGAACCAGGCGGAGAAGAACGAGCGGTAAACCGAGCGATGCCAGTGGACGGCGCCGTCAAACGTATAGGGCGGACATATAAAGTCTGCCAGTCTTGTCCGGAAGCTCAGTTGACCCTACAGAGCCCGTCTCGACGCGGGCGACGCGGGACGGATAGACGGTCGCGGGCCGTGTGGTGTGCTTCTGAGGCTCTTGGCGACATGGTGCATTGCGCAAGATGAAGGGATCAAGGCGAAGGGCGGGCTCATGACGGGCGGAAAGAAGAGATGCCCTCGCACTCGCAACAAGATAAGAGCTTCGTCCACGCCAATAAAGTTGATTCGAGCTCAAGTGTATCCTACACTCCACAGTCCTATGCGCTCCCGAAAGCGACTCATACAGTACAGGCCGCCCTGCGAAGAGAAGAAGAGACGACCACGACATGTGGCGGACGGCCCGGAGCCGTTGCCAAGACAATCCCCGCCAGCTCTCACGCCGGAGGGTCTTCACCGTACCGCGTCGCGCCGTGCACACGAGCATATCTTGAGATTTACAGCTGTCATCTAGTGTATCAATTCGTGACGTCGTCGACTAAGGGTATTGTACAGCAATTTGATTTGGCAAGATATAACATCAGGTACTTCCGTCGCGAGAGATCTCCATAAGAAGCTGGTGCATCGCCTACTTGCGCACAACGATGAACGGCACCTGCAAGAGAACAGTGGTCAGTACACGACAAGAGTGGGGGCGAGAAAAAAACACAGACCTCGACGTCCTCGCCTTCCTCGTCCATAGCCATGACCTCAACGATGAAGTGCTTCTGGTGCGAAGGTACAGGCTTCTTGCTAACGAACTCGACAAGATCGCTGAACTTCATCGGCAACCTCTCCTCGCTCTGCGTACACCATCATCAGCATCGGTACATTCACACAAATCACACCGACGTACCTTCTTCTTGCCAATGAACGAGCTCCACAGCATGCTCACGCCCTGCGACACCATCGCAATATCCAGTCCATGTTTCGAGCGGAAGAAATCGATGATCTCCTTGAGCGGCGGGTTGCCCTCGAACGAGAACCGATCCCACAACGTCCACTCGTTCTCGCCGTACTTCTTCTTCGCCGCCGCGATCGGCTCGGAGAACCCGAAGAACGGTAAAGCGAGGTTGACGAACCCGTTCTTGAAGTCCTCGAGCTTCTTCTTACCGTCGATGATCTTGTACAGCTCGAGACACACGAGCCCAACGACGAGCGAGGTCGTAGTGGCGATAGCCGGGATGATCTTCCCAGCGATCTGCTTCGTCGTATGCCTATCCGCCGGCGCGATGCTGTAGTTCTCAGCGCGCAAGTTGGACGCGGCAGTGATGAAGTCAATGTGGTGGTTCGTGTCGTCGTCCTTCTCGAACTCGACGGGCGTGAGGCGGAAGCCAGCGAAGGTAGACGGAGCCGGGAGCTTCTTGGCGAGCTCTGCGGGGTCCGTGTCATCGTTCTGCTTCTCCACGGGATCGTTGTCGTTGATCTGGACCTTGACGCCGCTCTTGGGTTGGAACTCGGGCACGACGACCGCGTCGGCGATCTTCTTGAAGATGTTCGGGTCCGTCTCGCCGCGGAGGCCGTAGTTGAACGCGTGCAAGTTGGCGGCAGCGATGATGTAGGCGAGGTGCGTGGGCTATTCAGCAGTTGGTCAATACACGTACAAAGCGCTAACATGGGCGCGCTTACGTCACTCGAGTTGAACACAAGCGGCTCAGGTGCACGCTTCGGCCCACTCCAGAAAGGCTGCCCCGAACTCGTCACGGCGTCCTTCGGCAGGCTATATAGTAGCTGACGGATCGAGTAGTTGTACTTCTCCTCAAACTGCATACGCGCCCAGACGATGCACTCCTCGAACGTCAACGGCTTGTCGGTAACAAGGTACGAGATGATTTGCTCGATCTGCTCCTTCTGTTGACCGGAATACTTGAGAGCGTTCTCGAGGAAGTTCGGCTCGGAGAGGTACTGGTTGACGGATTGCGCGGGCTTGACGAAGAGGTTGTCGAACTCTTGCCGACTCCACTATACACACAGTCAGCGTCACCCAGCTTGATGAACATGAAAAGGCGTACCTCGATCGTGTGGTTGATCTGGTTCGGGAAGTTCTTGACCGTGCAAGATGGCGTCTCCTTCTCCGGCGGGTCTTGAGAGGATGCGTACGACTCGGTAAGGTGTGGTACGATGACCTGAACATTGCCCTTCGTTCCGAGGGTACCGGACTCAAGCAGGGGCTTCTCGTAGAACACGCAGCGTTGGTCCATGTACAAACGAGCCTTGACGTTGTCAAGCGCGTTCGTGACGCCGTCGATGCCCGCGAAGAACTCGTCACCGTAGATACCTATACAAGACCGAACATCAGTTGTGGCACTGTGAAGATAATGACGACAACGTACCTTCAGTGTCCGGACCAACTGGCTCCTGCTTGCACAAAATATGCCCCTTCAGATCCGGGTTCATATTCGCCACAGCCTCCGCCGCAACCTCACTCTTAAACTTGCCCAGATCCTTCGCGCGGAACAAGAACTGACGGTTCAAGTTACTCTTCTCGATCGTGTCCAAGTCCGTAACATGAACGACGCCCTTCGCGCCCGCACCAAGACCCATCATACTCCAGTTCTTCAGCATCTCGCACCCAATGGCACCCGAACCGACGAGGAACTGGCGGTGGTTCATGATCTGCTCCTGGAACTTCTTGCCGAATACCACGATCTGACCGTCGTAGCGCGAGCCGAGGGGTTGGCATTCTTCCTCAGTGGGAAGCGCAGCGGGAAGAGACTCTAGCGAGTCGAAGTAGAAGTGTTGGACTGTGGGGTGGAACTTGGCCGAGCAAGCCTTGAGAACTTCTTGCGCAACGAAGCCACCCGTTACGGCGACCATGGGCGAGAGGTTACCCTGCGCTTGGTACGCGAGCTCCGTCAACACCTTCTCGTCCGCGTCCGCGTCGATCTTCTTCGCGAGCGCGACGAATGCTTGAGCATCGGCGGCGTTGCGAGGGGAGGGGAAGCGTTGCTTCTCCTTCGAGAACTGCCAGAGTGCTTGGAAGCCTGCGTGGAGTGTAGCGGGGCGGTCAAATTTGGCGAAGTCCGTGATGAAGAACTCAGGCTCCTTCAATGATTCACGTAGCGATTTCTGAACGGGATGTGAGTAATGTTGCACGGTATACATCAAGTGAGAGGAGCGTACGAAGTTGATGATCTTGGGCATCTTGACCTGGGTGAAGATACCGCCAGACTTGTAGTCGCCCAAATTGCTCGTGTCACCAATCGAGAAGGTGTATGGACCCTTGACGGTAATCTTGCGCGGCTCGCAGCCGTTCAGCTCCTCCATGCCCTTCACCTCGTTGAAAGTGACGAAGTCACCATCCTCGAGACCGTGGCGCGTCTCGTCCAGACAGGTAACGAGACCCTCGCTATCCTTGTCCACAGAGACGATCATGCCGGTCAAGGGTTGCTCGCCGGTAGGGTCGACACATGTGAACTTGGGACCGAAGTCATTGAAGGCAGAGCTGCGCTCAAGTCAGAACATGCATGTGTACAGCAAAGATTCGCGCGCACGAGAATAGACCGCGCGTCTCCGCGCTGATGAAGTAGACGCCGTTATCATGCGTCCAGTCGTTGATCTCGAGCTGCTTCTCGAGCGGCTGATTGACCAGGACGACAACCTGTTTTATCACATGAGCATCTGATCCCACATAAACATCCAAATAGAGTCATACCTGGAAATTCTTGATCTGCTCTACGGTAATGGGTTGTCCAGACGAGCCGCCGAGGTTCTTCACGGGTACGTAGGCGTTCAGTTCTGCCAAGCGAGGAACGGCAGCATCTGCGCGCGACTTTCCGACATCGCCTTCTTGCAAGAAGAACTAAACGGACAATCAGATCCTAGTATCTGGATGCCGCGCGTGTGGGAAACGCACCTGTGTGCTCAAGTCCTGAAGGCGGACCGGCTCAGGGTCGTAGATAGTGACGGACTTGACACCGGCAAGAACAATATTCTTGGCTATATATGACTCAGCGCCTGAAGATACTAGGACACGCTTGTAGACATACCGATCTCAACGCCCAAGCCCTCCAAGCCAACGATGAGAACGTTGGAGGCGGCCATGCGCTTCATAGCTACATCACATTAGGAGATCAGCTTTCTCGACGCGTTTTCTGCTTCTACCAAACCATACCTGCATGACCGAGCACGTATCTGGACGGGCAAAGTCAGCGATACGCCCGCATAGCAACTCAAATAGAAACAGTGGCGTACAACTGGCGTGAATAGAGGCCCTCATCAATCGTAGCCTCGTCAATATCCATCGGCGTCCCAGCCGTGTGCGCCGCTGCCATATTATTCGATGACAGAAGCGATATAGTGGTGGTGGTACAAGGGAGAGTTCGGACAAGAGTTGGAGATCGCCGAAGAGTCGACGTCGCGATGATCAAGCGCGAGGCGCGCGCGCGACGCGTCAGGCTCCGTCAGCCCACGCGCACTTTTCCAGGCAGAATCGCGTCGAAGGCCAGAGAGCTGTGGCGCGCTCGGGTAAGCGTGTACAGGATTATAAAGTGCGAGTACTACAGTATGTACAATAGTGGCGTCATCCGAGTAGCATGTACGTAGGCTATACAGGGTTTACTTGCGGTAGAAGTTACGCTTAAAGTTGAACCAGAGCGATAGACACCCTCTGTCAAAGCTGCTCCTGAACCCGCGCTTATGCGAGTACTCCCACTCGCGATTAACGATTCTGAACGCAATATCCTCGTACGGCGGGCCCGCGTTGAAGTGTAACAAGACCGTGTCTTCGTTGCCAGGCTCTTTGACGATCTTGTACGTCGGCGCTTTGGACTTGTCGATGAGGTCCGGGTAAAATATGTTGAACTTGTATCCCTGGACGACCTTTGGCGGCGGATTATCCGTGCTGCGAAGGTATGAGCTTATGGGCACACAGTGTGAGCAACGGAGAAGACATACTCGTAATGCGTCTGGTTGTACTTATTCCACTCGTAGCCCGTATGCACGCGATTGAAGTACCTCGGCTTACGCGGGCGGTACTTGTCCTCCCAATTATAGGATGTCGGGTTCGCGATGTTCTCCTCCATATTGAAGAGTTCTTCTTCCTCGTCCATATCACGCTCTGCCTCTGCGCGGTATAGAGCTTCGGACGCCAAATCAGCATTGCTTGAGGCTTCCATAGGCTCTTCTGGTGCTTCGACCGGGGCAGGCTGAGCGGCTTTGGCGATGAAGCGGGACCCTGTCACTGCGCGCCGCTGGGCAAACTATCATAGATGTCAGCCTTGTAAGCATAGATGGGAGAAAACGAGACATACTAGATCACGTCGATCGTCCGCTTCAAGGACGATATCGACTTGCCGCTCATCGTATGGGAGCGAAGTGATGTTGATCAACGGAGGACTCATTGAGCGGTCGTAAGGTATAGGCGCATCTTCCACAGATTCAGCCACAGGCGCCACCTTCACGCCGCGCGACGCGTTCGTAGCCACACCCTCGAGTAGCTCTTCCTGTGCTTGAAGTGCTTCGTCGCGTTGGCGTTTGCGAAGGTGCTCTAGTCTGTTGCGGACCACGACTTCGTGGAAGCTCGTCAGCTTTGCCTGCATATCGTCGTCAACACATGGGCAGCACACGGGTAACAAAAGTGGTGCGTACTTTGGACTTCCAGACGAGTAGCTTCTTCAGCAACCCTTCCCAATAATCCGTGTCGATAGGCTCGCCACTGGATAGCTTGGCTTGTACCTGCCGTTGCAGCGTAACAAGGTGATCATATGATTTGCCTTTCAGCAAAGCAGTCACTTCTGCCTCTACTGCGGCAGCTGCCTCTCGCCCGAGACGCACGTCCGACTTGAGACGCTCAATCCTGTCCTTGCAGACAACCATCATATTCTGAGTGCCGTTTAGTGAACATCGTGAGCATCAAATTAAGAGAACGTACAGTCCAGAACTCCAGGTTGAGATTCGAAGTCTCCAGCTGAAGATACCTCTGGATATCCTCATGAAGTTCGTCGACTTGGTCGGCCGTCAAGTTCTGTAACAGTCATCAGCCGCGATACCGCTGGCATAGCAAACTCAAACGCACATCAAAGATATTATACGGCTCATCCAAGTCAATCTCCAAGCTCGCGGCCTCCGCGTCCTCGTCGTCCTCGTCATCATCGATAGGATTCGCATAGCGCAAGTTGAGCGCAAGAAAGTCGATAGCCTTCGCCCTCTTTTCCTTGATCCTAATAGCAGCGCGCCTTCTCTCCTGCTCAAGCTGAAAGTCGCCGTCCTTGGCAATCCACTCGGCCATCTGCGCGCTCTCGGCCAACCTCTGCATCCGCACGTCCTCCTCCTCCCTCAACCGAGCCTCAGCCTCCCTCTCCGCTCGCCGCCTATTCAACCTGTCTAACTCTTCCTTGGCCTCTTGCCGACGAATAGCATCGCGCCGTGCAGCTTCATCGGCAGAAAGACCTGACTTCTTCTCCTTTTCGGATTTCTTGTGCCATCGGAACTGCTGGCCGAGATTGGCGTCGTGGAAGGGGTTGTCCGTCGCGGAGTATACGCTGAGTTCTGCGACTTGACGTGCTTCTTCTTCTTGCTTCAACCGCTTCTTCTCGGCCTTGCGAGCTTTGCGCTCTTCGGACTTGTCACGTTTGCGCCTATGCCCATTTAGCATATGTGTATTGATTAAGTTGCATGAATACACGCACTTCTTGTCTTTCTTGCCATCGTCTCTGTCCCTGCTCCTACTCCTCTCCCTTCTCCGCGAGGACCGGTCCTCACGCTCCGGAGACCGCGTCCTATGCCGTTTACGCTCGCGCTCGTCGTCATGATCATCCCTTCTACGCGAACGCGAGTCATATTCTCGCTCGCGGTCACGACGCTGGGGAGAGCGGCTTCGAGAGCGGTCACGAGCCATTTCCAATACAAGCAACTGAAATGCGCGAACCGAGTGATACCAACCAAAGGCGGGCAGACGAGAGCAAGAAGTGAACGCCACTTCCGCCGGCCATCAAGGGGACCTGCTCGGTTTCGCACGCCGTCTTTGTGACTATACGCGACTTGCTCCCGACCTCGACTCGATGCTCCGGCGGTCATGCTCCGTCGCTGTCGTACATTCTGCACGACACCGCTATGGAATATCTGTGAGGAGGCGTAGACTGGTCACTCAGGCGCAGGTCGAGTACGCGCCGCGCGAATCGGAACCGGATGTCTCACCTTCGCGATCACCACTGGCCACGCCTCGGGAGGTAATCCCGTTTATGTTATGCGCAAGCTCCATGTATTGAACTGGTGACTACATAGCTTGTAAAATATCTGGACGAGTATGTTGTAGGACAAGAATATGCGAAGAAGACGCTGTCCGTCGCGTACGTCCAGCAGATCAATACCCATATGAGTTCGATCCATGCTAAGGCTGGGCTAGCGTGTACAACCACTACAACCGCGTGCGCGCAAACATTGAAGCGTTGGAAGCGCAGCATGAGCTTGAATGGGAGCAAGCGCAAGATAATGGCGAGTACCGTGCTCGTCAGGATCTTGTGGCGCAAGCTGACTGACGTACACAGCTGAGGCAACTGTGATACCAGCCAAGATTCGACCACATCCCCGAAGACTACCACTACCCACCTTACCTCATCATCCCTTCATGCCTGCGCCATTGGTTGAAAAGAGCAATGTTCTTGTCATGTCAGTCTAGAACCCTATCCGACATGCGTACTGCGTTTCTGATGTGCTCCATGCAGAGGGCCCACAGGTTCCGGTGCGCATGCATATCATATCTATCCTGATGCAACCATTCACCGGCCCGTATAGGTAAGACGTTGCTTGTACGGACACTGGCTAGGGTATTGGATGTACCGTTCTCGGTCAGCGATGCGACCTCATTCACTCAGGTAAGCATGCAACCGGAACATGATATCCAGCCCGCATTGACGAATGCCAGGCAGGATGTCAGTACCCCCCTTTTGTACCAACAGCCCGTATTGACCGCTCCCAGACGTCGGCGAAGACGTAGACACCTGCATCCACCGCCTCCTCCAAGCAGCCAATAACGACCCTTCACGAGCCAGCACCGGCATAGTCTACATTGATGAAGTCGATAAGATTGCGCGAAGAAGTAGCGGCGGTATGGAGGGCTCGCGCGATGTGGGCGGTGAAGGTGTGCAGCAGGCTTTGTTGAGAATGATGGAGGGGAGTGTGGTAAATGTACCGAGTAAACCGCTCGGAGGCGATTTGACTGCTAGTGAAGGGAGGAGTAAACCTGGACGTGCTCGTAAGCAGAGCTTCAACTAACTCATCTCCTTACATACTCAATATGCCGGACAACAGCCAAACCAGAAACACATCAAATCGACACGTCGAACATCCTCTTCATCCTCAGTGGCGCATTCGAAGGTCTGCCCAAGATCATCAACAGCCGGATGGCCAAGGGCGTGAGCCAGCCTCTCACTGCCCCATACACGCCGTTCTGATTGTGGCACTGCAGTCCATTGGCTTTACAGCGAACTTGAAGCCCGACACTAATGACAAGCATAACGACTTCATGCCCTTCTTTACGCCCAACAGAGGCGTTGCGCCAAACGTTCTCGAATCCGTCCAACCGACTGATCTCGTCAAGTTCGGGTACGCGATTCACTCCTCTCGAGATATCGCCGCATCGCAACTGACATACACTGTGCCAGCTTCATACCAGAATTCATATCCCGCCTCCCAACAATAACCACTCTTTCACCTCTAACTCCTCACGACTTGCGGCGCATCCTGACAGACGTCCGCGGATCACTCGTATCGCAGTACTGCGCCTTGTTCAACTACTCAGGCGTCGAGATCAAGTTCACGAGTAGCGCATTAGATGAGATCTGTAAGAAGGCCGCTGAACGCGGCGGTGGCGCGAGAGGATTGCGTGGGATCATGGAGTCCTTGCTTCTTGATGCGATGTACGAGACACCAGGATCAGTTAGTCCTGTCTCTTTCCTCCACTGCGTATCATGCGTGACTGAACTTCTGATTAGGATATTCGTTTCGTACTGATCGATGGTAGTGTCGTGCGGGGTGAACAGCCAGCGATGTACTGGACGGAACGCGAAGGCGGCGCGTTTTGGGCAAGATGGCAAGCGGAGGAGGCCGAGGAGTAGAGCATGATCGCAGTCATGCTAGGATATTACCATCGGAATGCATCGTTGTATTTTGTATACTGCTCCATCATCATGACCATCGGACCCGAATCGATTCGACCGGCGAAGCGTATCGTGCGTCGAGAGAAAGAAAAGGCAGCATGGGTATGGAAGAAAGAGAACAACAAAACAACATCTGAATCCGGATTGCGGTGCGGCTTCCGTTTCGTCAATACTTCTACACTATGTAGTAGGGAGTGAGATTTGAATACAAGGGGGGATGATGGTTAATTGCTGTGGGCATCAAAACTGCAAGCACCGTGATCGTGAGGGCGAAACGAATCTAGGCGGTGGCCTCTTCCTTCTTCTCCTCAGCAGCGGCGGGAGTCTCTTCCTTCTTCTCCTCTGCTGCGGGCTCGGCAGGAGCGGTGGCCTCCTCGGCCTTGGTCTCCTCAGCCGCCTCCTTCGCCGGCTCAGTCTCGCCAGTGAGCTTGGCGTTGTTGGTCTGAGCCTCCTCGAACTTGGCCTTGAACTGGCCGGCGTCTACAAGCTAGATCAGTACTTAAGACTAAAAGATCGCGTAATGCGTCAACATACTCTCAGAGTTGGCGAAGCGGATCGCGAGCGTCTCGGACGTGGCGGGAGTCTCGGAGTAGTCGGCGGCGACCTTCCAGACCCAGCTACGATCGGATCCGATGTTGGGCTGCAGCTTCATCTCGGACGAGACTTGGGTGCAGGGTCAGAACACACAAGTACGGGCACAGGGTTCAAACCACAAAGTACGTACTGAGGTGGTTCGCGCAGACCTTGAGGGTCTTGTCGCGGCGCATGACGAGGCGGACCTTGGTCGTCTGCTTGTGCTGCAACAGACGGACCTCGCCCGTCCCGCGCTCCTTCCACTCGTTCGAGCCAGAGTCGAAGCGGAACAGTTTTGCGCGCCTGTTTACATGTTATATGGGTCTGATCGACGAGGATCGCAGGATATAATACGCACATCTTGAAGATCGCCTCTTCGTCCTCCTCGTTCGTCTTGGTCTCGACCTGCTCCGTCAGCTGGATGACCGGCTCGAAATGCGGGTCCTGCTCCTCCTACACAACATTAGATCGCGTTAGAAGATCGACATCGCGTATATATAATGTATGTGATTGTGGCATACAGCGGGCGCGAGCGGGTTCTCGGTGTCAGCCATTGTGAGTGTAGTTGGTGGCACTGGGGGCGAGATGAGAGGGAAAGGGAGGAAAGATGAGATGAAAACAACAACGCGCCGCGAGGACGCGGTGGTGTCGCCCCCCACGTGTTGTTCGATCACACGCCAGTCAAGGTCGAAGGTTCGGACTCAGACGCGTCCAGCCATGGTCTCTTTTCGCTCCTTCGCTTTCTCGTGCTATACCATTGCTTTATTCGCACCATTATGTCTGGCGCATCTGATAGAGGTGCCTGCGGGGAAGAAGGAGTGTTTCTTTGAGGATCTACATGTGAACGACAAGGTGCGTAGCAGCGTATGCTGGCGCGCGTACATGAGCTAATCCCAAGTATAGATGACTGTCACGTATCAAGTTGGAGGTGGAGGACATTTAGACATCGACTTTTGGGTGCGTGACCCATGTGTATCTTTCCAGTTGTGAACCTAATTTCTGTACAGCTCTCCGACCCAGACCAACTCGCAATGCAGAAGCAACTCAAGCAATCACAAGGGACCATGTCAATAACCGCAACAAAAGACGGCCGCCATGAATACTGCTTCTCCAACCAGATGAGCTCGATAGCGGATAAGATCGTCAGGTACGCCTCACCCCGCATAACGACACGCAACGGAAGGAAACTCATGCTTCCGGTGCAGCTTCAACGTTCACGGTGTCATTTACGTGGACGAGGACGGTGAGATTTGTCTCCGTATTTGATTATTGTCTCTGGAGGCTCATCGGCTGGCGCTACAGAAATTGTGGCACCAATAGAGCGAGAAATCCGACTACTCGCCAATGGTCTTACAGCTGTCAAGGACGAGCAAGAGTATATCGTCGTCCGCGAGCGCACACACCGAAACACGGCCGAGTCGACAAACTCGCGCGTCAAATGGTGGTCCATTATGCAGACGCTTGTGCTCTTCTCGGTTGTGGCATGGCAGATATACTACTTGAAGGTGCGTTCTTCGGCATCTGTATGCACGCATGCGTGGGAGCTGACTTTCGGCCGTCAGTCTTTCTTCGAGGTAAAACGGGTAATATAGTTGTACTATTTGCGCGTGTGCCTGGTGCAATGTGCGCTTAATATCATGGACTTCTTTGGACCTACTGCGATGTTGCTCGCCACCGGCCGTTCTTGTTGAGCGTGGGCACATAGCCGGATTCCATCTGATTGGGTGTTGGTTTTCGACCCATTGACACGTATCTGCACAGGCTTAGTCATTGACCGGTCATATATGTAGCCGGTATGCAGTCCGAGAGAGCAGATTCGTCACTTTCTGACATCCACGCTACTACCCGAGCCCCCGCACTTCCACATCTTGTTCGTTCTGACCTCGCTTTCGCTGTCGAATATGTTCTCACACCGCCGCAGCACAATAGATGTTCTCTCGCCTCTTCAACGCACTTTCAGGCGATTCTGCAAGCTACCCCTCCGTGCTTCTCAGATTGGAAGCGCCGAATAGAGTCTTCATTCTGCACGTCATACCTGAGAGCAGCAAAGTTGAACGCATCGACACAACGTTCTCGAAGAAGATTCGCTACGGCAATGCGAAAGTACGGTCCAGCGAACAGATCGGCACCGTTAGGCTCGACAAGCCTGGTGGGGATGACACAGCCTACAAGTTCATGGAGGACCTCACCGCACGAGTGAAGAAACTTTGCGATGAGAACGCAGGTGGCTTCGAGGTGGTTGATCGTATGGTGAAGGAGGTGCTGCGCCCGGCAGCCGTTGAGGCCCTCCGCGACAGGGAAGCATCGACGACACTGTCGAGAGACGGGTCATCCGCGCATACACTTACCCTCGTCTATGTCGACCGGCAGAAGGCCGAGGGGATACTAGTTGGTTATGAGCCTTCCAGCATTGGCGGTAACCTGTGACTCTATGTGGTATCCAGATTATTCGTTGCTATCGGATTGTAGCAGACTAGATGATATAGACAAACGCATGAACATACTACAAGAGCTAAACAAGAGCGAGAGGCAGAGATGAGGACAGCTATGAGATGCGACAGAATCAAAACTATCAGTGGTCAGTCATAACGGTCGTCAGTGGTGGTGTACATATGAAGTCCGGGTATAACAGGGACTGGCTGCGGCTAGACATGGGTTTGTATACAACAATCAAACTCTCGACAACGAACGATAGCGCTCTATTTCCATGTGGCTTTGGGCCTCGCCGATCCACCTGCGCGGAAACTGGTCTCTCCCATGCTAACGTCTCCGACAGACGTATTCGCAGCGCTTGGCGCGTTGGCAGCTTTCAACCGCGCACTCGCCATTCCCCTCGACGCCAGTGCGAGGAGGGACATCCTCTTCGCCCTCTTCGCAGGTGACTTCGGACCCTGGTCCAGCACGACTCGACGGGGTGCATGCGACGTGCTGCGACTCAACGGCGCGCTCGACGAGGTCTCCGCGCGGTTCTGTGGTGAGAGCTGAGGAATCTGGCTAGAGCGTCGACGGGCCTTGCCCGCAACACCGACCCCGACATTCGACCGTCTCCTGCTGTGACCAGGCTTGTAGGACGTGGCAACGGATCGGGGAGTCGCTTGTCCGGCCTGTCGACGCGGACTCGAGTGGTTCTGCCGCTCCTGCGCACCCTTCGGCATGCGCAGCTTGCTCCCACTAGCGCTCCCGCCGCTCTCAGAGTCCGACTGTTGAGCATTCGCGTTGAATCCGGCTGGTGAAAGAGGTGTGCCACGGCGCCGACGTGGCGACGCGCTCTCGTTCTCGTCGTCTTCTGCCAGACTGCTGAGGTTTGAAACACCTCGAGAACGCAATGTATCTGAGCGTAGGCCATTGCGGCCGCCGATGCTGAGGCGGTTTCCGGATGTTGAACCACCAGGTCGGAAGGGTACTTCGCGTAGGCTGTAGTTGGCGCTGTCGTCCGTCTTCTCATCTTCCCAGTCACTGTCAGAGATAGACGGTGGGACGCGTTGCGTGAAGGGGTTCTCCGGCTCGTCTGCGGCGGTAACGGAGATTGATGGCGCGCGTGAAGGGCCGGCGCCTCCGTCATCGATCTCTCCGCCAACTTCGTCCCGCCATTGGACGCCCTTTTTCTCCTTGCCCTTGTCTGATGGACGACGATATGGAGCGCTGCCCGAGACACTAGGACGAGAGCGGCGAGGAGAACGAACGGATGTCGGAGCCTTCTTCGCAGGAGAGCCAACACCCAAAGCACCGTATGAAGAAGAACGGCGGGAGGCCCTGGCCTTGGATGGTCCCAGAACATCGCCAGGTGCAGATGATACACGAGGCGCATGCGAGACGGCGCTCGGTGGTGGAGCATGGTGGCCAGTGAAGCCCTGCAGACTTGCCGCACCAGTAGCCATGTTCGCATAGGTTGCAACGCTGTGGTTCACGAACGACACGAAGTCCCTGTCATTCTGACCAGCAAGATCTTGCAGCTTCGCGGCGATGGCGCGAACGGAAGTTTCGAGGCCATCGGGCCCTTCGCTCAGGGCCGCTTGTATTGAGCTACCCGCATTCCCAAGGACAACAGTGTAGCGCCCGACGAGGCCCATGAGGTGCACGAACATCCTCGCCTGACTCTCCATTGCGTCCTTAATCGCATCGCGCTCTGCCTCCGCCCTGAACTTCTCCAACTCCATACGCCTGTACTCGACGTCCAATCGAACATTGTCCACGCTGATCTCGTCGAGGCGGTCGCTCCTGCGCTCGGAGACCGCCCGTAACACGGCGTCGAACATGGCACGTGAGTTGTTTGAGCGCTGGATGCGGTTGTTGAGCATGCTGTCTGGCCGTATAGCAGACTCTTCGGGTACGGCGAGAGCTCGGAGCAAGTCGCGCTCGGCTTGTTCGTCGACGGAGAGCGTCGCGCGTCTGTCCAAATCGTCCAGGCGAGCGCGAATAGCCTGCAATTTCAATCGCGCGGCCGAGAGCTGACCAGCACATCCTGCGCCATCCAAGATAGGCGCGTGCATCTGGAGTGCCTTCGTCTTCAGGTCGGTCTTGGCCCTGTCGACCTCAGCTTGCGCCTCCTGCTTCTTGCGCCTCGCGATCTCCGCTTCTTGTCCGAGCTTGCCAGCCAGTTTGGCCTTGAGCTCCGCGACCTCGGCATTGAGCTTCGTGATAGCTTCGACGTATTGCCCGACGTGACGGTTAACGTTGAGCACGTTGCGAGTGACGACGCGTGTTTTGATCTTTGTCGCGCGTTCTGCGTAGATAAGGGTGTTGTGTGTGTCGTCAAAGTGTAGAGATGTTGGCGCGACGCAGACGATCATGACGGTCTTGCAGTTGCCGCCGAGCGAGAACTTGAGCAATCGGGTGAGCTTGCTGTTCCTGTAAGGGACGTGTCGAATAGCACCGCCACTCTCGCAGAGGGCGTTGATGCAGTTGCCGAGCGCGAGCAGTGACTTGTTGATGTTTGCACCCTCGACCATACGCTGGCCCATGTTGGATGTGGCAGCAGCGCGCTCGCTACCCGCCAAGTCGATGATGGAGAGAGTGCCCATCGTGCGTTGTTCGGTGAGTGAGGCCGTACGGGGTGCTTGGGTGACGTGCACTTGCAAAACAGCGTGCGAGCGGGAGGAGGTCTCGTTTGCATGCGTAGGCGATTGCGTCCTGCGCGTATTGCCCAGCATCACGATCTCCTTAACCTCGTCCGCAGATGTCGGGCGTAGTTCGGTCAGCCCGACGACCTTGACTGATTTGTCCTCGCGGATCTGCAGGCCACCGCGTGGTGTAGGCATGCCGGGTTCGGCGAGTAGGTCACGGATCTCCTCGTTGTATATCTCGAGGAACGTTACGGAAACGTCGACATCGTATTCCGCTCGGCGATCCTCGATTCGTTGGAAGAGGTCCGACATAGTGAGGTAGATGGTGCCAGGGTCAGCCGGTGTCCCGCTGATAGTGTGTGTTTTGCCACAGCCAGTGGCCTACGAGGTGACACAATGAGATGGATGTGCGAAGAGTATATAGCAGAGAGGACGCACGCCATAAGCGAATACTGTTGCATTAAATCCGTCAAGTAAGTTGTTCAGTAGTGGCCGCGCAGTGCCGTCGTATACGTCCTGTTGCGAGGCGTCGTATCGGAATACGCGATCAAACATGAAGCGCTTGTCCTTGTAGCGTTTCGAGCCCGGTGGTACGAAGCCACGCTCGACGAACGCCCGTGCTTGATCCGTTTCCACGGGGTCGAACGTCAAGATGCGGTCGTCGACGACTTGGACAATCTCGCGGACGCTAGACATAGACGCCGCAGGGCGTATTGGTGCAGAAAGCGTTCCATCTCCGCGGATGGTGGTGTCGTAAACCGGTTCGGGAAGCCGGGTTGCCTCATACGCGGATGGTGGGCGGACGCGAACTATGATCCGTATGAGTTCAAGTTTCGGCGCCACAAGCGCTCAAAAGCAAAAACATACCCGCAACAGTAATAGAGCCGGCAGATACCATGGTGTGGAGTGGTCTACCGGCAGAGGAGAGGGTGTGGATGGTGAAGGAGAGAAGGAAGGAACTGCAACCACGAGGCGTCGCGTTCTGAAAGCAACGAACTCGAACCTCACGTGGGCGCGTCTGATCAATATCCCGCTCCGACGCGCGCGAATGACTTTTGCCCTTGTCGCGTCGACCGCCATGTCTGTCAACGAGATCGCCGTCGTATCGCCTGCCGACTTTCATGTACACTTGAGGCAGGGGTCTCTGTCTGAACTCGTCACGCCTCATGTGCGCAAGGGCGGATTCAGACTGGCCTATGTCATGGTGCTTCGTACCGCTATCTAGTCGCCTCTCGCCGAGGCTGACGATGTGTACATCCAGCCGAATCTGACGCCCCCCATCACCACTACGGACCAAGCCCTAGAGTACAAGAAGAAGCTTCAGGCCATTGACTCCGATGTTGAATATATGATGACTCTGTACCTATCGCCCAAACTTACACCGGACGAGATTCGCAAGGCTCATGAGGCGGGAATTGCCGGTCAGCAATCAACTGCCCTCCTCGCTCTTCTCTAGGTCATTAAATGAGTGCCGAAGGTGTCAAGTCATACCCTAAGGGTGTGACTACGAACTCTGACGGTGGCATCGAATCATATGAGATTTACTATCCCGTTTTCGAGGCCATGGAAGAGGTCGATATGGTCCTGAACCTACACGGCGAGGTCCCTTCAGACGCGGCGGCGGTGAGTGGCGATCCCAACTTACCATGAGATGCCTAATGAAAATGACATAGAACATCCATGTCCTCAACGCCGAACCGACCTTCCTTCCGCATCTGAAGAAACTACATGAGCGGTTCCCGCGGTTGCGCATCGTCCTGGAGCACGCTACGACCCGGGCGGCCGTCGAAGCTGTGAAGTCGCTTGGCGATACAGTTGCTTGTACTATCACTGCACACCATCTCGCGCTTACCGTGGATGACTGGGCCGGTCAATCGTTCCACTTCTGCAAGCCTGTTGCAAAATACCCAGATGACCGTGAAGCCTTACGAGAGATTATCCGCGAAGGCGAGCGAGCTTTGCCCCTTTATGAATGAGCAACGTTGACTGATGCGACGCAGGCCATCCACGGTTTTTCCTTGGCTCAGACTCTGCGCCACACCCAGCCCACAAGAAAGCCATCGCGGCGCCTGATCATGGCTGTGCCGCCGGCGTCTACACATCAGCAGTCCTGCTTCCTCTGACGGCACACCTCTTAGAGTCCTTCGGCGCCCTCGACAAGCTTGAAGGCTTCGTGTCTACATTCGGACGTCGGTTCTATAAGCGTGAAATCACGTCTTCCGAAGAAAAAGTCAAGCTCAGGAGGGCGGCGCAGACTGTACGGGCCGACTTTGTATCTGGGGATGATAGGGTCGTGCCTTTCTGGGCCGGAAGAGAACTGGATTGGAGTATTGTATGAGCTGACCAGTAAGTACCTGTACAAATAAAGTGCCCGAATGGCCAAAGCTACCGAACATGAGATATCGTGGAAGTTGAAGAGGTTGAGGGGCTGGCCGGTAAACGGGGCCACGAGACGCGTGCACACACAACTTCGCCTCGACCACCATCTACAGCCCCATCATCTATGATCCGACTCGTTTCTCCCCCGAACACATACTCTCCCACTATTCGAATTTGCCTGCATTAGGTGTTTACTTCGGGCACTTCGGTAGCGCTCGCATTACCGCATCAGCATTCTCTGGGCTTCAGCCGCTACAATATATGCAACTGAATGTAGACGTCTCGGCAAACTACGACCCTGGACAACATGACGGTCCCGAACGCAGTATAGCTTTACGCCCTGCGCCTCGCGTTGCACGTCGGTAAATGTGACAAAGGAATACGGCGTCGACGATCCGCCTCGTTGCGTACTCTGCCACGCGAGATCGCGCTCAGGTTGTGAGAACTATGATTATGTGCTCGGCCTTTTAGCTCTTGACAAAGGAGCGTATACGCCCCTCATCTCTACCCCCCCGCGCGTTTCAATGTCTTCCGGCCCTTCTGTAGTCGCACTCGGTCAACTACTTCAGCTGTGTAGTCGCCACCTCGACGTGATGCAATTGCTGGTCTCCAATCCTGCTGCTCTTGATACCCTGTCCAAGCATCCAGAGAAGGCGTTGGCTGCTCTCACTGAGCTCGATGGAGTCGAAGAAGAGGATGTACGCCTGTCATTCATGCAGACCTCTTAACATATGGCGTGCTGACTCGCGGATAGATTCCCTACGGTCTGAACTCGATGGGCACCCCCAACATGCTCGCACGCGTCCAACACCTGAAAGCCCTGGACATCTCATACGAGCCAAGCGATACCATGTACGCCCAACACGTGCTCAACCGCACCCTAAGCGGCATCATGGTCCGCACGCGGATCGTCTGCCAGAGCGAACAAGCGCAAAGGACCGGCTGCGCCACCCTATTAATGATGCGCGGACCGCACCAACCTTACATGCCCGACACAGCAGGCGCGCTTGGTGTCTTTTTGAGTGCCGTACAGCGTTCAGAAGATTGGCCGGTCTTCGAGAACGTGTTCGTGTCGCAGACAAGGGATCATGGGAGGAACAACCTCCACGCCGATGATTGGTTGTATGCCGGTCGTTACGAACTTGTGGAGAGTCAAGCGCTTCGTGATGCCGAGATTAAGGATCTGCCCGCTGAGGTTCGTACATTGAGGACACTCATAGTTCTTCTCTTCGTTGACGGTCGCGCGATTGCAGAGTTTGGAATACTGGGTCATCCACATCCACCGCGTGAAGGGCGCTCAACTCGATCGCTTACGTGCTCGCATCTATCTATCTGTTGTAGACCATTTGACGACCATCACCGAAGTGGACATATCTCGTTGCATCGCCGAGCACGATAGCGACATAGTCATAACCGCGATTCGTCCGAGCGATATCAAAGATGCTCTCCTAGACGGTACCATCGTGAGCCTCATCCTGACTACGTTCGTTGCCCCGGCGCTAATGAAGCACAGGCGCTTCAAGCCTTTACCATGAGACCCGTCGGCTACGATGTTGGCGTCCCAATGCTTCTGAAACAGACGCGCGAACGCATACAAGCCGAGCAAGAGGCTGACGACCCTGAGATCGAAATCATCTCTGGTCCAATTCGCGGCACCAAGCGCAAAACACCACCCACATCCGTCGAGTCTCCCCGTTCTCGCCCTGGACCTGGCTCTGGACCATCTACACCTACAGCTACGCCGATGTGGCGAGGTGGGATCGATAATGGTTCGCTGGTTCCTCCCATGACACGACCAAGAAGGAGTACGGTCAACGCCGTGAACTATCGCGAACTTGACTCGCCGGATCCGGAAGGTGATCGTGAGCCGGTACGCGTTGCGGGCCCGAGTTGGACTGGGAGTCAGTTGAGACGGGTGGTACAGTGAGTTTATCCACAATACGATCTTGTTCGGCCGCAAAAAGGCCTCGGACTTCTTGTTGTGAGCGTCGCGGGCGGGAGGACCGTCGCCTTTATCCGGTTGGTTTGCGCTACGAAATGTATAGTAGTGTACTCGCAACGCTTGCTACATTCCCTACTGTAACCTATATCGACGAATGTACGGATGAGGGTGACCGTAGTTGCGAGCTGGATGCGTCTGTAGACACGTAGCGTGGTAAACGCCGAGGCCACACCGATCGGTCACGCTGGTTCGATATCCGTGTGATGCGCGCAAGCCAATTCCAAGTCCGTGAACCTGTGCTCCCACTACACCATCCCGGGCCGGCATGCACATTGCTTTGATACCTCGACGACATCACGAACTCTCTTCAGTATCCTAGCCATCATACTACCCACTAAGGTGCGTTGACGTGTCGTGGACAATACAAGCAGTCATTGTGCTCAATCCGACCCCATCACAGGACTGGACTGTTGTTCTTAAGCTTCGTTTCGCTGTCTATCTGCTCTTTCCACCACGTTTTCGTTTCTGTCAAAGCAGCCCGCGTCGAGCCCTGCCCAGGCGATGGGGAAAAGCACCGCCAGAAAAGGCAAAGGCAAAGCTTTACCGCAACCAGTCGAGGAACCTCTACGTGCGTTCTACCTCCTCAACTCCTAATACACACACCAATCTTGATCTGGCTCTTCATATAGAATCTATACCGGAGACACCGCAAGAGGAGAAAGCGGCGGCATGGGGCGTACCCGCGATTGACGCCAACGCAGACAGCGGAGGAGGCGGATGGGCCCATGACGAGAATAATAATGCGGGATGGGGTGAGGCTGGTGCTGGCGCCGACGATGGCGGTATCCCGGGCGCATGGGACACTGAGCCTGCAGAACATGCCCATCAACAGTCGCCAATGTCCATGAATACGCCGAGGACACTCGCAGCGTCCCCGCGCTCGTACGCGGACGCGAAATTGGATGGTCGGCCTCCATCGTTACAGGGTCCGCCTATGGGCTTACAGGGTCCGCCCATGGGCTTACAGCAGCCACCGATGGGTCTACAACAACCGCCCGAAGTCGACTGGGGATATCCCACGAAACCCCCGCCTGCGCCGGCGCCTCCACCAGCACCTACACTCCGTCCGAGCCGACAAAGCTCGAAGAACTCCAAACGCGCTCAGGCTCAACCTCCGCGTAGCTCGTACAAAGCTCAAGCGACGCACGCTGCTCCCGCATACACCACTCAGACGTCATATTCAACTACAGGATACGGCGCTGCGCCAGCGACAACAGCGTACGGCGTCGCACCCGGGACCGGCCGCGGCGGCGCAGGCTTTGGAACCTGGCAAAACTGGGCTGCTGAAGTGGGCATGCAACCGCCCCAACAACAGCAGTCCCAGCACGTGAAGTTCGCGAGTCATTCGACGCATATCCCGAGCTCTGTACCGAGTGCGACGATGCAGCAGGCGTATAAATCTGGGTGGAAGACGTCTGGTGCGGGGAAGTATGGGCGTCATGGAACACAGGCTGCTCCGGCTGCTAATAGTGGCTGGGCTACGACTGGCGGGGGAGCTGCTACAGGGTGGGATACGGGTGCGCAGACTCACGGGCAGGCATGGGGCGCACAGGATCAGGGATGGGGAGGGAATGAACAAAGCGCGTGGGATGAGGGTCACGGTGGAGGGTGGGAACAGGGCCAAAACGACGAGTGGGGGGACGAAGGCTGGGATGAAGGCGGCGGCGATCAGTGGGATAATGGTGGTGGTGGATGGGATAATGGCGGCCACGACGCGGGAGGATGGGGACAGGAGGCCGACGAAGGATGGCAGGACTGGCCAGCGGATAATGGGAAAGCGTGGGCGGATACGGCTGAGCCAGCACAAGCGCCGCCTCAGTCGGGGCACAATGATGGGTGGAGAAATTGGGGGAAGAACGCAAATGGCGCGCAGGCGACGCAAAGTTGGGGAGGGCAGCGCGCGTCGGGGCAGCAGTATTGGTCACCTACACCAGCCGGGATGGACGATCGACCGATATCGCATACTATGGCATATGCCACCGGCAGCCCTACAAAGACACACAAGCATCATTCTTATGATGGCGGCCAAGGCCGGCAGTCTATTACTATTCCGCCCGGCTGGACATTGGCGCATAGAGGCATGGATCTGTATAAGGCGCACAAGTTCAAGTTGACGGAGAACGGAGAGACACTTGTTGCGTTGGATTTGCCGCTGTTCAATCGCGGCAGGATGGCGAAGGAGAGATTGAGGTGGATGTTTCCGCCTGATAAGGATAAGAGAGTTAGTGTCACATTGAGGTGGATTAAGGACGTCGAGCATGGATTGGGCGCATTTGCTGTGCGTATCAATGCTCTGTCGGGGTTCATGCGAAAGTACTCATATCGATCTTGCAGCTTGATGTTTACCTTATGCGTCAAGAGCGCGGTGCTCTCATTGTCAACGCTGCGACTTTCGATCCACCGGCCCCGGAATTCGACTGGCTCTCGTACCATGACGCCAAAGAAACGCTCGACAAGCGGATCCAAGAGTCCATCGTCACATACGACCCAACGAAACACGCCATCATAATGGTCTTCCTCCCTAGTCCGTCAGGAAACAGTGCAGCCGTCTGGCGAAGAAGAATTGAAGTACCCAAAGGCGCTCGATCACATCGCAAAGGAGAGATCAGGAGTAAACCGAAGGTCGTAGTGGAGAAAACGGTGTTCGTTGACGAGCTCACGTACGTTGCCGCTCCTGGTAAACAAGGCAGAAAGAGCGGCTCACGCAGCGCGAACAGAAAACCGGAGGATCTGAAGAGGCAAAAGAAGGAGAAGAATAAGAAGAAGGGCATCTGGAAGCGCCTCTTTGGCGGGATCAAGATCGTCTGGTAGGACGACCCTATCACCTTTTATATGCGCATGCGATACCTCGCACTCAACCCTCAACTACCACATCTGCGAAACCTCGACCCTCGTACCGCCACCTGACCTATCCAGTCTACCTCTACCGGTATCTATGCTCGCATCTCCCTACGCTCTGTGTACAACATCCCAACCTATCACTCTTGCGTTGCACCTGCTATCACTATCCGATACCCTCCAGTCCAAGCTTGCTTCGTAACTTACCCTTGCTGCCCGTTTATGTTTACTTAAGTACTCTACGACCTGCGCTCTATGCTCTTACGATGTCGCCTCGTACATATATGCTCTTGCTCAATGTATCGCTTTCTCTATTATGATGGTCGATCCACAAGACGCCGGCTGCCGGAAGCAGACGCGTCGTCGCGGTGCCACAGCTGTAGGCGCGAGTAGCTGACAAAGGGTTCGTGCTCGTGCTTATCAGAACTAGCTTCTATAGATACAGTCCGGATGCTGGTGTCTTCTTTACTCCCGACACTCATCATGGCGTCCAAGCGACCGCAAGCCGCGACAGACCCAACGGTCCAGCCGCCCGTATCAACCGCGGGACAAGTCGAGCTTGCAGCGGCCCGCGCCATAAGCTCGCTCGACCCCGCCCCCGCCCCCGCGCAACCCGAATCTCGCCTCACACCCGAAGTCCGGCTCGTGGTATTCACAAGCCTAGTCTTTCCAGTCGCTTTGATCCCCTTCTTGATGCTTCGCCGGAGTCTACACGGTCTACATGTCAAGACCGATTCGGTACAAGGCAACATCATCGGCCTGCACAGGAAACTGAAAGACACGTTGTACGATCTAAGCTGGAGGAGGGAGGAACATGCTAAATTGGGAGCGACGGTGACGGAAATGCAGAGTACTATTGCAAGCTTGAGGGAACAGATGCATAAGGAGCAACTGGAGAGGGTTGAGAGGGAGAAGGAGTGGGAGATGAGGATGCAGAGGCTTGCGATGTCTGATGCAGAGTCCAGGTGGGGATATATTATTTGTATGGTAAAGTAACATCGGCTGACGACCGTGCAGGGCGCAGCTCGCACGGCTGCGTAAGCTTGGGGCGTCTATGGGCGACGTGGCAGCGTTCATGCACGAGGTCGAGATCCAGAATCTGACGCTCCGGCCGCATGATGGTCGTGGAATCGAGCGCTTGAGGCGTGTTGCGGCTGAGGTATCTGAGGGGAGTAACGCAGACGTTCCCCGTCCCGAGTAATGGCCGAATAAGATTGCATGGAATGTACTGTAGCGTTGTAACGTAGTCGCTAAGATTACAGAAGGATGTAATGTATGTCGTAGATGGGCGTCTAAAGCGAGGGGCGGTGTGACCGTTGTCGTCCTCGTGTTCGACTTGCTTTCCGCGTCGCGTTGCCTTCGCACACGCCCACCGTTCTTCCTGCCAATCCTCCATTTCTACCGCCTACCCTCACAACCGAGCCATTCTCGCATCCCGGGGCCATGCATAAAGCCCGTCTCTGAGTCCCCCGTTCATCACTAGTACGACCCAGCCGGCAGGACTTCTTCAACTATTTCCCTGTAATCTCGCATGTCCGATGTGCAGACGACTGTGACTGAGCCGGCTGGCCCGCTCAAGCTGGACGAGGAGGCTCTGAGGGTGTTGGAAGCGCATAGCAGTGTAGACTCGGTTGGGGAGGGAACTAAGGAGAATGGGGAGGGCAAAGAAGAGGAGGCTTTGGAGAGCCATGAGGTCATTGAGCTACAGGCGTTCAGCGAGCGCAAGGACTGGATCGTCGACAAAATAAAGGCTAGTATATGCTAGTATATGCCAATGTGTAATATAATGCTAATGAACGAGTGCAGCTCCTGGAGAGCATGCCCCCTCTGGACCTATTCGTCGGTCTCGACGCCGTCCGCGAGTCTGCGCTCGAAGTACCTGGTCTGCCTACACGCGAAGAGCTCAAGCAGTGGCTGGTGGAACACGACAAGATCGAGAAGGAGACGGAGATATTCGACTCGGGCGAGCTTACAAAGTTCAAGAAGATCACCAAGGGTGCGGCTTCCAATTACACGCTTTAGGATTAGTGTTCTGAGTTGACGACTTGTATTTTGAACAGCCGCGGCAAAGCGTAACTTGTCTCCTCAGGACACGGACCTCATCGAGATTACGCTCACGACCATCTTCGAATTCGACAAGCTCCTACATCTCCTGCGTGATCGTTCCGAACAGCTCGACCTCCTAGGCGTGCGTCTGACTTGGGAGGAGCACCGTATTGGTGCATGGTCCGACCGCGCACGCATCCTAGACGACCTCGAAGCCTTCTTGACGACCCGAGCGAAATGGTCCCCTTCAGTCTACGAGTCCGTTCCTCCAGCATCAGACCCATCATCTCCTTCCCGCCGCGGTTCCATCACGTCTCTCAAGTCCAACTCTTCATCAAACTTAGCTTCCTCGGGGTTCAGCCGTGCTGCAAGATATACACTTGCTGAGAACCTGTCCAGAGAGGCTGCCGGTTTCTCCAGTCGAATCACGTCGTTGCGCCACAGTCGGATCGCCGGTGCTGGGAAGGCGCTGGACAAGCTCATTGATAACAGTCGGAAGCCCGTGCCAGAGGTGCTTCTCGATGAACAGGATAAGCTGGAGGAGCGCGGTATAGCGGAGATGGAGAATGTTGGCAAGTTCGTGATGGACGTGGTCACGCAGTGGCGAAAGTATGTTCCTATTCATCTTCATTCCAATTGACCATGCTGAAAATATATCGCAGAGCGGACGAGTTCTACGTCGAGACGCTCAAGGATCAGGCCGCTGCCCAGCAACTGCTCGACGAGATTGACGCCGCGAAAGTCGGACATCCCGCCCAGCGCTTAGACGCCACATTTACGTCCAAAGCCGGCGCCATCTCCAAACGGTTGCACGCCCGGGACATCACGTCCTCCCCCGTCTCCCTCTTTCCCCGCCCGCGGCATGCTCTCTTCCCGAAGCAAACGGAGACGAATAAGGCCGTGACAGACGTGCTGGACACTGAACTTGCTGTTGGACGCGACGTTGCGAAGAAGGCCGAGGATGCTGCTGCGGAGTATCACCGGGCTTTCGAGGCCGTGAAACTCGTTGAGGCCATCACGACTTCAGCAACGTCACTTGCCGCGCGATGCGATGCGATCCTGTCACGTCTCGCCGGCGGCGTCGAGAACGTAGGAGACGGCGACGGGTCACCGGTTAATCTCGACTCCATAGCGTGCCTCCAACCTACGGCCCATTCAGCTTATCTCGCTTTGCTACCATCTCTCCTCCGTGACCTGGATGAAGCAGAGTCCGCCGTGCGCGAGCTCCTCCCCAAAGGACGAGCGGCCATGCTCGGCTTGAACGACATCGCCGTAGACCTCGACTTCAAGGCCGAAGCCGTTGCCTCTCTCGATCGTCTTTCCGCCGTTGTCTCCGCAGCACGCTCAGCTCGTGACAACGCTGAAAGCGGCGTTCAGTCTTTACGCGAAGTGCGTAAGATCTGGGCGGCAGCTGAAGGTGTATTGCAAGACCTCTCAAGCTTGAAATCCGATGCAGAAGAAGCTGTGGACCGTGGACGATGGAGACCTCAACCGAACGTACTTGCCACACCCGAGAGCATTGTGTCACCTCTACCCTCTATCGTCCCAGCCGACCAGCTCTTGTCCCTCTTAGCAACACTCCGCACACGTCTCGCCGAAACCGTTCAAACCCCCATCCACTCCCTCTCATTACCCGTCACGCCAACGCTGAACGACTACCTCACCCATCGCGCAACATGTCTCTCCGAAGCCCTCGATCAGATCGAGCGTACGGCGGGCGCGGCAGCGTCTGTCGAGAAGCAGGCATCGGCGTTACGAACTTTATACGAGGACGCGAATGTTGTTCAAGAGCACATCGGCGTATTGAGGGAGAGGTACAGGGAGCACTGCGACGATACGCTCTCCGGCGCGATGTATAACCCGAGCGAGTGGGACGTCACAGACGAGCAGCTCTCCGAAGAGCTTTCCGCATGCGAAGCGGCCGTTCACAGGCTCGTAGAGAGTGTACCATCGCGCGTCCCGTTCGTCGCGGGTAGTCCTTCGCCAGCTACATCACCGAGGAGAAGAAGGCAGACGAGTACGGGCGATATCACGCTTGACTCGCTTCCGTCATTGTTACCGCTCGAGATGCCGGTCAACCTTACACATGTGGACGACGATGCGCGCGCAGGGTGCAATACGCTCACGGCGAGGTTGCATGGGGACATCGACGCTGTGAAGCGCTCAGCGGTTCATTCGCAGCTCGCGAGACGCGCGAGGGATCTGGACGAGAGTCTCGGGCCTATCCGATCCTTGTTGCTCGATGCACAAGACGCCTCGAAGGATCTGCAAAGTCGACTCGATGCAGTGGAGTTCTTGCCTGAATCTGGGCCGGCGTTCGGCGAGGTCGCGGAGAGAGCTGCGCGGACGCAGAAGGAATGGGCTCCTTCTATCTCGCAGACGCTCGAGCTTGTACAGCATAACCTCTCATCGCTCATTGTGTTGAGGGAGAGAGATGAGGATCCGTCCAGCTATAACATCGTCGATGCAAGATCGAGAGTGGTGGAGGAAATGCAGGCCGAGTTCGACGCGTGGGTTAAGCGCACGAGCGAGGTGCATGAGAGGGCTATTGCTGAGCAAGGCAAAGCCGAGGAGGCATTGAGGAGAAAGAGGGAGGAGGAGGAAGCTGAGCGGGTCAGGGTTGAGGAGGAGAGGCGGAGATTGGAGGCGGAGGAACGTGCGAGGGTGGAGGCGGAGGAGGCGAAGCGGCTGGAAGAGGAGAGGTTGGCGGAGGAGGAACGTGTGAGGAGAGAGAGGGAAGAGAAGGAGCGGTTGGAGAGGGAGGAAGCGGAGAGGCTGGCGCGTGAGGCGGAGGAGAGGAGGCGGAAGGCGGAGGAGGAGGAGAGGAGACGTCTCGAGGACGAGCAGGCGCGATTGGCGTCTGAGAGGCGGCAACGCGAAGAGGAGGAGCGATTGCAACGTGAGGAGGACGAGCGTCTGGCGCGCGAGGCGCGAGAACTGGCGGAGAAGGAGGAGGCGGAAAGGCGAGAGAGGGAGCTTCGCGAGCAGCAAGAACGAGAAACAGCGGAGAAGAGGCGACGAGAGGAAGAGATGGAACGGAGGTTGCAGGAGGAGGTTGGGAAGCGGATGAAGGCGGCCGAGGAGAAACGTCAAGGCGAGGAGGCCGAGCGCAGACGGCGACGATCAGAGGAGATCCAACGGACTGCATCTCTGAACGAGGCTGATGAAGATGCATTGCGCGAAGCTGAGGAGATCTTTGGATCGCCCAGTCGCTCTGCACCTCCGTCCGAAGAGATGATCTCGCTATCCCGTCTCATCCATGGACTGCGCGAGCGATTGAAGGAGCTCGGTATCAACTCCTTGGTCCGGCCGCACAAGTCGTCAAGGCATTCTTCATTGCCGTCGAAGGGCCGTACTGCTCTGGTGGCAGCACAATTCGCCGAGCTATCCGCTGAAGTTGCCGCTCTTCCCGCATCTGCCGACCATGTATCCGTAGAAGCGGAGTTGCGATCCCTACGCGGCGACATCCTCGCTACAGAGGGTCTCCTCCAACGCCTTGTCAACCTCGCCGAACTCGGCCGCTCAATACAGGAGTGTGACTCTGCTCTGAGTGATCTGCTCGAACATGTCGATAGCTTCCCTGGTCTCCCAATGGGCCCGTTGTCCTCGAGCCATACGTCGTCTATGATGCTCACTCCCGAAGAGCAACTATCAGCGCGAATGGCGTTTACGGGTTCGCTCGTGGATGAGATGGACGACCACTTCGCCAAGGTCGCCGACGATTTCCGTGCTGCTGCAGAACAGTCAAGGATATCGCAAACGTGGTTGGAGCTTGAGGCCATGGCCACCGATCGAGTGCAAGGTCGGAAGTCTAGACCGCCCAGCACTGTAAGCTCTGGTAGGAGCAGTCGAGCATCTATTGATAGCTATCGCCCTGCAATCAAGAAGAAGACCAGTCACTATTCGACGCTTTCCGTGGGCGGCTCATCCCGTGCTTCTGGACAGTTCTTGACACCTGGACCCGCGCATCCTTCGGCTTCAAGGAGATCTGTATCCAACAGGGAAAGCACGCAAAGTCGGTCGGCCAGCCGCGTCTCCACACTTTCGTCCAGATCTACTTCTGGACCAATGCATCCGCCTTCGCCATCCACGAACCTGTTCAGTTCGACCTATGCCTCAAGACAACGTACGACAAGTGTTTCCTCGAACGCTGGAACGCCATCCAAGCCGCCATCAAGACCTCGGGCGCAGACCGGCCAACGAGGACGAAGTGTCGTGTCCCCTACGCCTTCTGATGCCTCTTCCGGCTCACGCTCCTTCAACCCTCTTTCGCGCTCGACAAACTCCTCACGGCCGGGTTCAACATTCGGCCGTGCCCCTCGCTTGTCTTTCTCGAATACACCACGCTCCCCGCCTCCTGCCAAGGCACCGCGTCCACGCAAGGCATACGTAGCCAATCCGAAGAACAAGCTCGACGTTGCCGTCGGCGAAGTCGTCAATAATCTGCCCGTCCATGTCGATATTGACATCGAAGTCGCCGAAGGATCCGACTGGCAAGACCAGAGCGGAAAGTACTGGATCGGTACTGAAGACCCGAAGCTATGCTTCTGCCGTATCTTGAGATCGCAGACTGTCATGGTGAGGGTAGGTGGAGGGTGGCAAGAGTTATCAAAGTGCGTTTCCCCTTATATGCGGTGTGGTTGTGGTTTTGGTACTCACATCAGATTACTAGGTTCATCCAGAATCATTTCGCCGACAGCTTCCGCTTGCTTCCCGAACAAACAGCACATATAGGCTCGCGAGAGGAGAAGTGGATATCTTCGACTACCCTACTTGAGGCGCAGGAGCCTAATCTGACTCCACCGCGTGCACCCAAGACGCCCGAGCCGAACGGCGTGCCGTCTTTCGTATTCCAAACACCTGGAGCGAAGAGTCCGCATTCTCTCAAGAGCTCGCCGTCACCTGGGTCGCCGCTTACGCCCTTACAATTCATGCGTCGTGCGGACCATGAAGGTGCACGACCCGGTACACCATCGAAAGCGCCAGTCGTGCGTCAACGGCTACATTCGACACTGGGCACCCCACGACCCGCTCAAGCTCCCGTATGGAAGCCATGAACCGTCAAGTATATACATGTTTTCAACGACCTCTTCCATTCTATCTGACTCGGATTCGGATGCACGAACTAGAAACTCCATACGTACCACCACGAACTATCATCTACTACCACCTTATAGTATTTGTTCTGACTGACTCGGATCAGGACTCGGGCTGCACCACTTTTTTAACGCATTTCTTGATTGCTCGACCTCGTATGAACTTTTTTGATTCTTGATTGTTATGTCGTCGTGTCTCGCTATCGTCGCTGTACTTGATTTTTATCGTACTACAATATGGAGGCCTATCTGGTCATCAAAACCTGTGTGATCAAACGAATACATGAGTAGGCTCGGATAGTAGTACACTGGCAAACAAGAGATGCATGAGACCCTATCTGTCTGTGGACGACATGGTATGACAGTTCACAGCACTACGCGTCGTACTTGACTCGCGCCCGAACTCGGACCTGCTGTCCGGGTTGGTTCAAAATCACATTCGGAGTCGGACTCTCGGTAGTTGATTGCGACGTTTGTAGCACTCCTTTTCGGACGAGGTGTACGGGACGCGCACGACCCCATACCGCGCTCGCGCCACGAGCTCGATGTCGACGGGCCTGGACCAGGACGTGGGGATTCAGCATAAGTAGGCGGTGTCTTGCGTTTGGTACCGCGGGTGGGACCAGAGATGATCTCGATGCCGGAGTCTTCGGCGTCTTGCTCGGCTTGTATGCGTTTGCTTGTTTGCTCCAGAAGCATCGGAATGCCCACGTCGTATCCTACAGGCCGCATGGCAAAAGCCTGAAGTCTCTACTCCGAACGTGAGACAATGTGCCGGTAGGATATCTCTGAGAGCTTACAATGGTGCCGTCTAAGAGCGCTTCCCTAATATCTGTCAATCGAATAGCAGCTATGACAACATCCTCGGCATGTTCGCTGATACAGCGAGAGATATCCTCCTCTGTGATGTTGTTCATGTGGTCGACGACGGAAAGATAGACGCGCGCACGTAGACGAGCAAGATAGTCCCCTTGTCTGCGATTGATATGGACGGCCCAGTATTCGAATGTCTAAGCTCGGGTCAGCAACCAAGCCACTATGCATGCTCAACCTGATGTCATTCACCTCATCAGGCAACAGAGCCACCTCATGAACATCGAGGGAACGGCTATCTATGAGCTCATACCGGCCAGCATAGAGCCAATCATCCGCATGCGTATGAGAGCGCCTCGCTCCAAAGTCCTTTGTCTGCGAAACGAACAAGTTCTCAAAGGGCGGCCAGTCCTCGAGGCGTGGCGTAGCGCTCAGGAATACCCCAAGAGAACCAGCGCAATCAGGCATGTATGGTTGATGAGGACCTCGCATGAATAGGATAGTAGTGTAACCAGTCTTCGGGACGTTCTCGCTGGTACAGATCACGCGCACGCGGTTCAGTTGTCCGCTGAAGGTGCGGTAGATGGCATCGTGAGCGTGCAGGGTATCGCAGGGTCGGTATGGAATCTCTAGGACGTTGAGATCGCGAACGCGAGCGAGCATGTCGGGCGTGCCCATGGAACTGAGGCCGTATGGTACCTGTTGCGTAGATGAGCAGATTGACAACAGTCTCATATAACAGGAGACGTACTTCAGTTTCCTCAATGTCCTGAGAAGTATCAAGCCTAGTCAGAGCAGCCATAGCGCGCTCCGGATACTTGGACAAGCTTTCCAGGGCGGCCGGGTTCGAGACGAGCAATTGCACCACATCAGGGTGTCGTTTGCACAGTTCTAAGATCTGACCAAGTGCGAAGACAGACGGTCCCATAGACATTCGAGGTGGCTGGCGGTCGCGCTGAAGATGATGCTAGGGTACGGTCCTTTGTACATCCCTATAAAGGCCAAGTGCACGTTCACGATTCTCACAACTTGACCGCGATCTCGCGTGGAGAGGGCGTAGCGCGGTACGCAATGAGGCAGACCATGAAGACTAGGTTCCTTTGTAACAAGCGTTCGGTCCACGGCGCGTTGGACGAGCAGAAAGGGCAGGTGCATTTCATCGCGAACAGTCACGGAACCTGGGACGGCGATGATGGCCGTTTGGGACAACTGCCCAACTCTTGCTACGCGCGACTCTCATCCTACCACCATCTTATTGATCTTGTCGCTAAGACCGTGCTCCGAGTCACAGTCCTACTTCAGGTCGACGGTTCGATGATGCAAAGAAGTGTGGCATATTGTATTGCAATGAAAACACAGCGAATGGGTATCATACGGCAGATGTATTACAAGAACGCCAGCGCCAGCTACATCCTATGCGGGTATCGTTTGTGATTGTAGTTGATATAGGATCTAGAAAGGAAAGCCCGAAGGAACTCCAACAGTACTGTTCTGCTCCCCACCCGTAACATTCAACCCGAACGGAAGCTTGCCCTCGACCGGAAGCCGATTAGGCAGCGTAAAGTTGAACTGCCTCTTCTCGGCGTTCGAGTCCTGCTCGTCGCCCTCGTCGCCCCAAAATACGAATGGGAATCCGCCGCTGGTATCGGTGTCGGTGTCGTTTGCGTTGTCTGTGGTGTTGCCGTTCTCGGGGAAGAGGCCGATAGGAATTTTGGTCCAGAGTGGGAGATGGGCGTTGCGGGTGAAGTTGAATACGCCGTCGTCGATATCGTCGTCAGAGTTCGAGGCATCGTCATCATCGCGCTTGAACTTGAATGGGAAGCCCGAAGGCAAGCCGACGGTGGTATTTTGCGCGCCAGGCGTAAGGGTGATGTCGAAGGGGATAATGCCCTCGACGGGCAATTGGTTGGGCAAGGTGGCGTTGAACTGGCGGGCTTCGAGACTGCGTTTGAATGGGAAGCCAGCAGGAAGGCCGACCGTGGTGTTTTGCGCCCCAGGCGTGAGAGTGATGTCGAAAGGCAGTACGCCTTGAACGGGAAGCTGGTTGGGCAGAGTGGTGTTGAACTGGGGTACACGCGCCGCCAGTGCGGGAGATGCATCGCCACGCTTCACACTGTAGGGAGCGTCAAAATCCAGGCCACGCAGAGAGTGGGAAAAGAAACGTACGAAGCAGGAGCGGCAGAGACGGACAGGCCAGCTGCGAGCATGGCGAGTGTGGAGAGCTGAGTGGATAACATCGTCGAGATGGTAGAGTTTTGAGAGTGGGGGTGAAGGTGGTTGAGATGTGTAGATGAGTGTTGATTGAAGACCGGCTTGAGGAAATGAGTGTGGTACGGCCAGCCATTATATAGGCTGCGTTCAATCCCCCTAGAATGGTAGCCGATACCCGAAACAGCTCTTTCCGAAACACCTTACTGGGGGCTCTAGGAGTGCACGAAGGACAGGGGCCACAGTCACTCCTAACTAAGCACTTCGCAGCCGAGACGCCACCATACACGCAGACTTATACCACGTATGCACAATCAGTCATTGGCAAGAATAGAGAAAGCATTATACTTGGCGATCGTCTCTTACGAGCCTGATTGAGGGTGAAAAAGTTGGGCAATGCCGCAGTGGGTCCCACATCACGCGGTTATGAGCTTTTTTGCGGTTGATTGCATGGAGAGCGATGCATGGGGTGCTCATGAGCGTATGGCATACAGAGGAATGACACAGCAAGGGATGAAATACAGAACAGGGACTACCACAACCTCCTCGAAGAATCGGACGCTCATGCGGCCTTGACGGCGAACTTGCGGAGGGGGAAGTGGATGTTCTTCTTGTGCTGCTTCTCCGTGATCGCCGACTTCTCCGACTATGGGATAGATGAGTATATTTTATGTGTGAATGGGAAGAGGTGGACGGACCTTTGTCAGCCGCCTGCGAATGGCACGGGTGCGCTTGGCGCGGAGGTCGAGGGGAAGGTACTTCTTGCCCTTGTAGAAGTCACGCAGGTTCTGGCGCTGCTTTTGGTTCGTCACAGTCAGAACGCGGGCGATCGACTTGCGGACACCGTTGCTATTACAGCATGTTAATATCTGGAAATATAATATATTCAAAGACGACGCACATCTTCGTCAGCTTGGACGCCGAGCCACCAGCGATCTTCTGGACGCGCAGGTCAAGGAGCTCGTTCTTCAGCTCAACGAGCTGCTTCGCGAGGTCGTTCTTCGACCTGTTATCCGACCATCAGCCCTCTATTCCTACGCCAATATTCGTCCACTGCACGCACTTGGACTGGAGCTCGTACGCCTTGACCTTGCCGGGCATGATGGAAGTCTGCAAATAACCAGTCAAAATTCTATATTCATCGCAGGATCAAAACCTCCCCGTCCCATTCAAGTGGTAGAACGGTCGGGCAGCAGGACGGCGTACCTTGAAGGGGATGGGGTCTTCGGCGACGGCTAGTTGACAATCCACAAATGGGCGGGCTCGGAAAATGCCGGCGCTGTGATCTAACCCTAGCATGTGGTTTGAAGCTGGCACGGTCATGTGCCTTCAACGTCAATTCTCCGTCGCGACAACTCAGACGCGGCAGTCGCACCGCTACGGCAACGCCGTCGCACGTCGCATTGCGCGGGGACGCCGCCAAAAATACTGAAAGGTGCTGAGGACAGGAGGTGCACAGTGAAGTACGCCGCAGATCAATTCTGACTCTGAAGCCGCCCAACCCGAACAGCGCCCGAGAGATGAAGTACTTCGTAGGTTGAGGGAAAATGCGAAGCAGTATAAGATCATATAGTACATGGATATAATTTCATCTCTTTCATACTGCAAGTCTTCATTGGGAGAACATTTGCTAATCCCACTATGCAGCACTCTGTAGTGAAG